>CM035437.1:147417964-147442964 GCA_020310875.1 Ceratopteris richardii
TTAGGCTTTGAATGCCTTTCTCATCTGTACATGTAAGAATTATATCATCAACATATATGCACTATAAATGAACCCATCATCACTTGCTTTGACAAGCAAGCTACTATCTGCTTTAGATACTTGAAACCAAGTTCTTTTAAGAACTTCACAAGTCTATAATTCCATGCCCTTGGGGCTTGCTTCAAACCATACAAAGCTCTCTTGAGCTTACATACATGATCTAGATACCTTTCATATCTGAATCCTTGTGGTTGCTCCATGAGAACATCATATGAAATGTAACCATTTAAAAAAGCATTCTTCACATCTAATTGACATAATTTCCAACCTTTACATGCAACAATGGCTATGAGTGTCCTCATAGTTGTCATTTTTGCCACAGGACTATAAGTCTCATCATAATCTATACCATATGTCTGAGAAAACCCTTTCACAACAAGTCTAGCTTTATACCTAGACACACTTCCATCTACAAACCTCTTTTTCTTGTAGACCATTTGCATCCAATGATCTTTTGACTATTTGGTTTAGGAACCAAATCCCAAGTCTGATTTTCCATCAATGCATCATACTCTTCCTGCATAGCTTTCTCCCAATTTTCCTTACCTTTTGCCTCTTCATATGTAGAAGGGTCTTCATCTACCTTTATCATATAAGCATAATCTTTGGTAGCTAAAAAAGAAGTATCATAACTATACCTTGTAGGTTTCCATTTATGTCTTGATGACCTTCTGAGTTCTCCACTCCTTGAGGCTTCTGGTTCATCACATTCTGGATCAAACCTTGGCACTTCTTCAACTTCAACCTGTACTTCATTATTCTCCTCTTCATCAAATATTTGAACCTTTGATTTACCTTTCTTTTGATTCACAACTTCTTCATCACTTGCATAAATATTGATTGTACCTGCATACCAAGTACCTTGCTCATCAAATGTGACATCCTTTCACACAAGGAATAGTTTTGTGGATGGACTCCACAACCTATATCCCATCTGCTTATCATCATATCCAATGAACACATACTTTTCACCTTTAGGTTCCAATTTGTGCCTTAATTGAGATGGCACATATGCATATGCCAAACATCCAAATACTTTGCAATGATCTAGAGTAGGTCTCTTACCCCACCATGCCTCATATGGTGTCATACCCTGCAAAGCTTTACATGGTAATCTATTGACCAAATATGTGGCTGTATTTACAGCCTCAGCCCGCAAATAATTTGGCCAATTTTTCTCCTTCATCATGGATCTTGCAAACTCAACAAGAGTTCTATTCCTCCTTTCGGCTACACCATTTTGTTGAGGAGAGTACCTGCAAGTAACTTCCCTTTTTATACCTGCATTCCACAAATAATCACTGAACTCATTAGAGAATACTCTCCCCCTCCATCTAGCCTTAGTCTCTTCAATTTTTGACCTGTAATTCTCTCTGTATACACATGATAATGCTTGAATGTATTGAATACCTCTGACTTATCTTTGATCACATAGATAGTGATCCATCTGGTAGCATCATCAACATAAATCACATAATACCTTGAACCATTGATGCTGAAATCCTTTGATGGTCCCCACACATCTGTGTGTACCAATTCAAGCTTCTGTGAATACATAAAACCATGCTTGGAATAAGATTGCTTATGAGCCTTACCTAATTGACATGCCTCACATCTGTATGTCATATGTCGACCTGCAACATTAGGCAATCCAAGCACTGAACCATTATTAACCATATCTTTAATACCTCTTTCATTGAAATGTCCAAGCCTTTTGTGCCAAAGATCTAACTCAGAGATCTTATGTCCTCCATAGGTGAACAAAGCATGACCAATATTACCTTGAATCTTCAATGTGAACAATCTTCCTTCTTTCTTCCCTGAAACAATTTGTTTATACCCATTGCTAGGGTCTTCCACAAAAACTCCTTCATTAGTGAACCTAACTTCATAACCTTTTTCAACAATTTGTCCTACACTTATCAGATTCTTTGGAATTGTAGGAACATACAAAACCTTACTCAAGAGAGTACTTCCATCCTTGGTCTTCACTGATCCAATTGACTTCACATTGTGATTTGTATTGTCACCTATTTGAACTACATGATTAGTTATGTTAAACGCGGGTCTTGTCGTCAGAGACACGTTTCAACATCTATTTGGGTTCTTGGGAGTGGAAGGGGTCTGTTAAACAGAGGCCCTATACTTGATTTTCCCAAATCAACTCACTCACATGACCGTACTTTAACATTAAGAATTTCTGTCAATACGAATTACTTATCAAGACTCTAGTTACACTCTCATAATCTTACTGTCTGTTAATCAAACTTTTCCATAATCTTACCGAATACACTCCAGTTAATGCGCTCTCAACATATAGCGCAGAAACTATTCAGTACCGTAATACAAAATTACTTGTCTAACTTAAAGAGCTGAATCCAAACACAACTACTGTAAACAACAGAGACAATAACAATAACTCAATCTGTACCGTACAAGTGCAGATAATCAAACAGAACAGAAAGACACAGAATAACTCAGAGTTCTCAAACACACCACAGAAACTACATAGACTTCATCAACCAGACAAACAGTCTGGCGACTCCTCTGGTCGTCACCGAAGCGTCTCTTTTCATTGATTTATAAGTAGGTTACAATATCTACGCAACGACCTTTCGGTTCATGCGGAATATAAAAAAAGTCAGACTTTACAATTGCCAATCCAGTGGCTTACACTGGCATGCGCGGTGGACTTGAACCCGCAGGTATACAAAAATATTACGGCTCATCAACTATACCTTCTAGATACATAGTTCTAGCTAACCTGAAAGTCTGGCCAATTTTCTTCTTCAATGACTCTAACATCTACTTCAAAATTTCTGGTTCTACGAGCTGAGCATCTGTCCGTACAAAGCTTAAAGAAATAACTTGGCTCATTAAACTCTCTGCCTGTGTCTGCAGAAAAACTTCCTGTAAATAAAATTCATTTGAAAGAGCCGCATCCCTGTTCACCTTTGTCTGCAATTTGTTTATCTATTCGCGATAGTCTTTCTGCTTGAGCTCCAAGTTGATTTTCTCGTCTTTCCAATTCTTGATTTTGAAACTGGATGGTCTTGTAATATGCATCACGCTCTCTTCTTATCCCTGGTATCTCCTTCTGTAGTTGAGTGACTAACATCATCTGGCTTTTGAGAGCAGCATTTGATTCAGTCAGGTTGGCATTTGCGAATTCTAGCTTTGTATTAGTTTGTTTTAGTAAAAATGGACATTTCCTGTCCCTTTTGTACTGCTTCATCCAATTGTGTTCTGGTTTCTTTTAACAAGTCACCCAGTGCAATGCGAGCATCTTCTTTATCTTGGACTAATTGCTTCAACTGGACAAGTTCTGCATCAGCAACATTTAATAACTCATCTTTTTCTCGAACTTCAGCCATTGCCGCATCTCGTTGACTGGTTACTGTTTCCTGTTCGGCAAGTTTGGCCTGTAAGTCCTTAATTTGTTTGTTTAAAGCTTGATTTTCTACTTTGACTGCATCTAGTTCTTCCTGGAGAGGGCTAATGTCTGCTTCCAGAACATCAACCTTGTGTTGAAATTCTTCTCGGATGTTATCAGTCACTTCCTTCATTTGGGCTGGTAGTTCTGCGATAGCTGAATGAGCATTTGACCCATGGCTGCGAGCTCAGAAAACATGGGAATTAATGGAAACAGAATAGAAGGACATGGTTGAGATGAAGAGGCTGTCAGAATTTGATGTGAAGAGGGGGTAGAGTAATTCGGTGAGGAAGATGAAGCAGAAGGTTCTTCAGTAGGCTGTACAGGTATAATAGGGTCGATTGGGAGGATGGGTGGCGAAGGGGGTTGCAAAATGTTAGTCTCTAATACCTTTTCGGTGGATTGCTGCATAGAGTCATCAGGGTTGGCAACTACAGACTCGACTGCCTTAATCAGTTCTTCAAAAATTTCTTTAATAATAGGTTGCCCATCTTCTTGCTTTTCTTGTTCGGATTGTTGTTGAGATTCTTCTTTAGAGGAGCTGGCTGTAGAATCGGCGGTATCATCATGCTCTTGTTGCTGATTTGGAGAGGATTGCGCTGATGAATCCTAGTGCATTGATGTTGCTGTGTCATGGAAAGTCTCTTCTTCATGCCCTTCCTCTTCTTTGTCGTCTGCTTTATCACCTGCGGCAGACCCTTGCACATGACTATCAGATGAACTAATCCTGATGCGTTTTCGGCGTAGAAGTTGGAAGATTTCTTCGTCGTCCTCTTCATCATCTTCCAATATCTGCACAGATTCTTCATGATAGAGAACTAGACCTCGTGAAGGCGGTTGTGCTGCTTGTATGGCCGGAAACATGAAACTTAATATGTGGGGGAGACGAGAACACGGCATATCACCCTTGTTGACTTGTTTAATTACCGAAACGCATTCTCGATGAATGTGACAGAAATAGTATGAGGCAAAGTTTACAGGCTCTCTGGAAGCCAAATCTATTGCTGAATAGAATGGGCGAGATATCCCATATGTACGTTTTTGCAGGTTCAAGATGGCGACTAAGAACTATAAGGCTGTTCTTTCAGGCTCAGGGCGACAAAGAATAGCATATTCATTAGAAGAATATCTAGGGAATAATTGGATCATTGTGGCTAGCAACAAATTAGGGCCATTCTCTCGACCTCTCGAAGAGAGTCGGAAAGCATCAGCAAAGGTCTATAGAGTTATTACTACCCGAGATGGTAATGAGGTTATTGGCCAACTCTGCTCCGTAGCAGGTGTGGCAACGATGGCGGAAATGATTTGGGCGTAGAACGCGTGACATTCCACTGAATGCCAAGGCAATTAAGCAAAATTAGCCAACCCACGAACACGCAAGAACTCACCTACATTGGCAGGGAGTCCGTCACGGAACGCAACAAAGTTTGCTAACGCTTCCATGGTGCACACACGAATAACAAGCACAAGAACACAATTGCACAGGGTATACAGAGAGCACAAACACACAAAACACACAGACACAATAACGATTAATAGTGGAATGAAAAAGGTTAAGTAGATAGTTGGTAGTGTGAGGCGACCGAAATTGTTAATCATCGCGCGATGTTGAGATGATAACCTTCATAACTTCGGTGTGCATGCATGAGCAGAACGATAATGCAGGGTGGCTGTTGACCATAATTAGGTATCAAAACAAGGATATTTATAGACTTATTTTATTAATCACGCAAAAATAAAAAGGAAAAGAAAAGAAAAAAGAAAAAATACGCGGGAAACCGTAGAACACTTCAGTGCAAATCAGGCGCTTGATGATACGGCCACAACTTTGAACCATTTATCACTTTCGGAAGAGGAATTCTGGTCAAAGCAGCCAACCGAAAAGTTACTGGGCCCACTTGTTCAGTAATCTGGTAAGGACCAAACCATCGTAACTTGAATTTTCCAGCAAAACGATTTTATTTTGCATTATAAAACAGCACAAGTTGTCCTATCGTAAAAACCGGAGTTTTAAGATACCGATCATGTGTACGAGCTTGCCTCAACTGCACTTCTTGAAGAGTTAGAAAACTTTCCCAGTGATGCTCATCTAATTCTCTGAGTGTGTCCAACCGAAATGGCAAAGAATCTTCAGGTAACAATTTCTGAGAGATGGCCACACGTAAGCTTGGTACTACAATTTCCATTGGTGCAATTGCCTCCATTCCATATGCAAGTTTGAAAGGAGTCAGTCCGGTGGCAACCTTGTAAGTAGTCCGGTATGCCCATAATACTGCAGGTAGTAACTGATCCCATCTTTCTTGTGAATCCAGAATCAATTTTCAAAGCATACTCAACAAGGTCTTGTTTGTACGTTCAGCTAAGCCATTAGCACGAGGATAGTACGGTGAACTGAATTTGTGCAGAATGTGAAAAGAGTGTGTGAGCACTTTCATTAAATTGTTAACAAAATGTGTGCCTTGATCTGTCACAAGTTCCAGAGGTAACCCAAATCGTGGAAATACGTCCTTCATTAAACATTTTGCTACCGAAATAGTTGTAGCAGACCGTAAAGCCCAAGCTTCTGCCCATCTGGTAGCATAATCTCTGCATGTCAGAATATATCTATTGTTGCTAAGGATTGCTGGAGGTGTGATTGGTCCAATAAAGTCAAGACCCCATTTCTGAAAAGGCTCCAAAGGTAATACAGGTTGGAGAGGGAAAAAATGTCGTTGTAAAGGTTGTCCAGATCGTTGACAATTGACACTGTTTGACAAACTGAGATACATCTCTATACATGGTAGGCCACCAAAGCCCACTTTGTAGAATTTTCCGGTGTGTTAAATCTGCTGCAAAATGTCCACCGGAGGGTATGGAATGTGCCAGAGCGATTACTGAGTTTACTTCATGTGGAGGAATACAACGAAGTAAAACCCTAGTGTGATCCATATAATACAATTCTCCAGCAATCAACCGGAATTTGCGACTGTAAACTGCAATTTTCCTACACATTGTAGGAGAAGTCTGAGTAGGAAGATATCCATCAGTAAGAAAGGCTAATAACTGATCATAGTAAGTAGATGTCACAGGAGGTTCTGCAGATTCATCATTAGTTGGTTCAGTAACATAAATTGCAGGTGTGGTGTCATCAACACCGATCGGAGCTTCACCGGAATCCAACCGAGAAAGGAAATCTGCTAATGCATGTGCAGTTCCAGGTTGATGAATTACTTCTTAATCAAATTCTTGTAAAAGTAGAACCCAACGCGCTAACCGACCACCTAAATGCTGCTGCCGAACTAGATACACCAGTGCAGCATGGTCTACATGAAAACTGAATTTTCAGCCTAGTAAATAATGCCCGAATTTCTTTACAGAATATACCAAACCAAGACATTCTCTTTCAGTGACTGAATAATTCTTTTCAGCAGGAGCAAGCCTTCAACTTGCATAATAAACAGGTCGGAACCACTTATCAGTTTGTTGCATTAAGACACTCCCAATGGCTATATCTGATGCATCTATAAAAACATGAAATGCACGCTCCCAATTAGGAGGTTGTAGAATTGGAACATGCGTTAATAAACCTTTTAGACGATCAAATGCTATTTGACATTCCTGAGTCCAATCAAACTGTCGAGGAGTACTGATTATTAATCGGTTTAGTGGTATTGCCAAGTGAGCAAGCCACCGTAAATGTCGACCATGCCATCTGACTTGACCCATGAATCTCATTACTTCTTTCGGTGTAGTAGGCACAGGTGCTTCTAACACAGCTGCAACCTTATTTGGATCAACTTGTGTTGCGAACATTTGTTTTATGTAGGGTACAAGTTTCAAATTATGTAAATACCTTTGGGAAGTCTTCAAAATACTTCAAGAAGGCTCATATTATTCATAAAATGTAGCAAAAATACCACGTGAGTTCTAGAACATGGTGAGTCAAATTAGTGAGTCACAAGGGAGCTTCAGTGGTGTCCTAGTGGAAGGTCGATGTGGCTAGTTCTCAAAGTCCATCAATACTTTGCTTATTTGAGCACTTGAGTCATGTAATACCTCCATCCAAGTGTCTACCACGAATTTAGATGTATTAAGAAGGTTTTAGATTAGTTTCCCATGCTATAAAAAGAGGAAAAAAGTCGTGATCTTGTGGGATGTCCAAGAGAGTCATATGTGTATCTCTACACTGCTGTAGTTTTGTATGCAGAGATTGCAGAGCTTGTATCTCCCTCATTATATATCCAAATTATATGTTTGATAGCTCATTGGAAAGCTCTTACTGTCTACTTTCTTCCTGTAAATTTTCATAATCATTTGATTTGTGAGCTGAGAGCAATACTCTCTGCAAGTAGTGTGTGTTCTCTGTTTTTTATCCCTGTTGAAGGTCTCCATTAAACTTCAAACTTGCAGAGGTCATATCTCCTTGTGTATGTATCCAAATCATGTGTTCTTTGGCTTGTTAGAAATCTCTTTAAGTCTAATTGTATTCTAAAAAGTTTCAAAGTCATTGGAGTTGTGAGTTAAGAGGAGTAGTCTCTGCAAGTGATGTGTGTCCTCAGGTTCATCTCTGTTTCAAGGTCTCCATTAAAGCTGCATATTGCAGAGGTCATAGCTCATTGTGTATTTATCCATTTGAGGTGTTCTATATCTTGTTGGAAAGCTCTTAGAGTCTAGTTTATGTGTGTGAAACAATTTTGGAAAATTTCAAGTGAGTAAAGAGAAATTTGCTCTGCAAGAAAATTGGTCTGTGCATACAAGTTTGTGAAAAAGTCAACTAGGTCCTGTTGGGTTTCACCTACTTCTAGCTGTACTTTGGAGATCAATAAACTCCAACATTGGTATCAGAGCAAGTACTTGGAGGCTTGGAGAAGGTTATCATACCTTGACGAAGAATTTGAAGCTATCAAAGAAGCAGTTCATCATCAACACTACACAAAGGTAGAAGAAGATTGCAAGGAGGCATGTGAAGCAACATCCAAGCAAAGAAAGGTGCACATACCTCATTTACAAGGTAAATATTATATTTCTTCTCATCACACACATTGGAAAGGAGGCTTAAAGGAGGAAGCTTAGCATTTGTATTATGGGAGACCAACATGCACAAATAGAGAAGCTTGATAAGACCAATTATCAAGCATGGAAGTTTAGAATCACATCATACTTGCAAGGTAGAGGCTTGTATGGTTTGATTGACGGCACAGATATCAAACCCACATTACCAGAGGACCCAAATCAGCAACAATTGAGGGAGTTTAGACTTTGGAATGAGAGAGACAAAAGGGTTATATTCATTTTATCACAAAATATTCAAGATTCAATGGTAGGACACATACAAGATCTAGACACAAGTAGAGATGTTTGGCTTGCATTGGAAAGGTTGTATGCTACAGGTACAAGAGCAAGGAAGATTCAACTCAAACATGAGTTGAATAACATAAAGAAAGATACAAGGACATCGGTCAATGATTACATATTGAAAGTTAAAGAGATTGCAGATCAACTAGGATCAATTCAAGCTCATGTGGAGGACGACGACTTGGTTGCACATACTCTCAACGGACTCAAAGATGATGAGAGATGGAAACCCTTCATTACTTCAGTTTATGTCAGAGGAGAATTACCAGATTTTGATCAACTTATTGCCCTCATGGTCACGGAGGAGATGAATCTAAATGGTTCTACTTCAAATCAAAAAGGATCTCAAGGACAAGCTCTTTATGTAGGATCATCAAGAGGTGGAAACAGAGGTGGAAGAGGTTCAAATAGAGGTCGAGGAAGAAGGAGTGATGATCAAAGGACTTCAAGTGGCTTCTTCAACACAAGAGGAAGAGGAAGATCAAGCGCTAGAGGTACGAGAGGCTACTACAACTATAACCAAAGACAAAGGAGTGAAGATAATAAGAACAATTGCTATATATGTGGAAGGTATGGACACTATGCCAAAGATTGTTATCAAAATGAAAATAATCAAGGTGGTAATCGAAGAGGAGGCTATTCAAGAAGAGGTAAACAACAAGGAAATTATGCAGTTGAAGGTAAAAGTGATGATTATGATTCTCTTCTTATGATGAATGTAGAAACTAAGATGAATTGCAATAGCGATGTATGGTATGTAGATAGTGGTTGTTCTAATCACATGTCTCATGATGCTTCATGGTTTTCTAATATGCATAATCCGTCATGTAAAGGTCATGTTGAAACAGGAGATGATACAACACATAAGATTATGCAGGTTGGAGATGTTGTTATGCAGGATAAGAGCAAGAAAAATTGCTTGAAGGATGTACTTTATGTGCCAACGATCACTAAGAATTTGATGTCGGTTGATCAAATGGTAGAAAAAGGTCTACAAGTGAGATTTAATCATGTAGGTTGCTTCATTGAGGATCCAAAGCAAAGGAGGTTAATTGCTAGAGGTCAAAAACAAGGTAGATTGTTTACATTCAAGGTAAACCCAAATCATACAAACTATTTCTCTTATGGTATGCATCGAATAGCAGAGCTTGATCTATGGCACAAAAGGATTGGACACATGAATGTACACAGGTTAAAGGAGCTATCAAAGAAGAGGATTGTTGAAGGATTACCTGATCTTACTAAGCAACATATGGTGCATCTTTGTGAAGCATGTCAAATGGGTAAGCAGAGTAGACAACCTTTCAAGCATTCAAGCTATGTAAGTGATGGTTTGCTAGATCTCATACACACAGATGTGTGGGGACCTACTAAAGAGACATCCTTGGTTGGTAATAAGTACTATGTATCATTCATTGACGATCATAGTAGAATGACATTTGTGTATTTTATTAAACATAAGAGTGAGGTCTTTGATTGTTTCAAGAAGTTCAAATCATATGTCGAAAAGCAAACAGGAAGGTATATTAAGAAGCTAAGATCCGATGGAGGAGGAGAGTATTTCTCTCAAGCTTTTACTGATTTTTTGTATGATGAAGGTATCAAAAGAGAAGTTACATGCAGGTATACTCCACAACAAAATGGAGTCGCAGAAAGAAGAAACAGAATCATAGCAGAAGCATCTAGAAGCATGCTTAATGATATGTGTTTGCCTAATTATTTTTGGGCTGAAGCTGTTAGCACAAGTGTTTACATTATGAATAGAGTTCCGACTGCTGGAGTTCATCATTTGACACCATATGAGGTATGGCATGGAAGGAAACCAAGTGTAAGTCATTTGAAAGTATTTGGTTGTGTATGTTATGTACATGTACCTAGTGAGGTGAGATCTAAACTTGATGCGAAATCAGAAAAATGTATATTTATTGGTTATGCAGATACTCAAAGAGGATATAGATGCTATAATCCTCATACCAATAAGGTTGTTGTGTCAAGAGATGTAAACTTTGATGAATCACTTTCATGGTATGCAGATAAGAATTGTTTGCAGGTCATGGATGAAAATGAAGAAGGTGTGGTTGAAGGAGATGAATGCATAGTTCAGCCATCAGAAAGTTTAAATGATGAAAGGAGTGGTTTAGATGAAGAAAGAGGATCACCTTTCAATGGAAGATTAAGGCAAGAGTCACCTCCAAGTGTTAAAAGTAAAGGTAAACTCAAACTTGTTGAAGTTAATGATGAAGGAGAGGAAATTAGTGATGTATGTGAGTATGGAGAATCATCAAAGGTTGCTAATAAGAAAGGAAGAGCATCTACATTGGAGGTAAGAAGAACTTCAAGAGTAAGTAAGCAACCTCAAAGGTATACTTATGAATCTTTCATGAATACTCATTATGCTTTTATGACAAAAGTTGAGCAGGAAAATGAACCCATATGTTATGATGAGGCCAAAGGAGATGAAAAGTGGGAGAAAGCAATGAGAGAAGAAATGGAAGCACTACAGGATAACAAGACTTGGAATTTAGTTCCAAGTACACCAAAGCAAAAGGTAATTGGTTGCAAGTGGGTTTTTAAGATTAAAAGAAATAGTGATGGTAGTGTGTCTAGATATAAGGCTAGACTTGTAGCAAAAGGATATAATCAAACTCAAGGTGTGGACTATGAGGAAACATTTAGTCCAGTAGCAAATATGGCAACGGTGAGAACTTTGTTGGCTTTAGCTGCAAGTAAAAGGTGGAATATATATCAACTCGATATAAAGAATGCCTTTCTTAATGGTGAGTTAAATGAAGAAGTGTATATGTCACAACCAGATGGTTATGTGGATGCAAAATGTCCTAATCATGTATGCAGGTTAAAGAAGGCATTGTGTGGTCTTAAGCAGGCACCAAGGGCATGGAATGCAAGGTTGGTAAAGTATCTTATGCTGCAAGGATACACAGCGAGTCATGTTGATCCTTCACTTTATGTAAAACCTTTGAAAGGTACCATGAACGAAGGATTATTTTATAGTCATGATGCTGATCTAACTCTTAAAGTCTTTAGTGATGCAGATTGGGCTGGAAGCAAAGATGACAGAAGATCCACAAGTGGATATGTGGTAATAGCAGGAAACAAGACATTAACATGGAGTTCAAAGAAACAGCCTACAGTTGCTTTATCTTCTACAGAGGCTGAGTATAGAGGTTTAGCATTGGCTACTACTGAGGTTATGTGGTTTAAAAAGTTGTTTCATGACTTGAATGTGCAGGTTGATGTACCACTGATATATGGGGATAACTTGAGCAGCATTCATATGACCTCAAATCCTATTTTTCATGCTAGAACAAAGCATATAGAGGTTCACTATCATTATGTTCGAGAGAAGGCCATGAACAATGAAGTGCAAGTTTCTTTTGTTGGAACAAAGGATCAAGTTGCAGATATCTTCACCAAATCCTTGGATGGACCAAAGCTTCAAAGATTCAACTATATTCTTGGCATGAAGGAAATACCCTTTGAAACTTGAAGGGGAGAATGTTGCGAACATTTGTTTTATGTAGGGTACAAGTTTCAAATTATGTAAATACCTTTGGGAAGTCTTCAAATACTTCAAGAAGGCTCATATTACTTATAAAATGTAGCAAAAATACCACGTGAGTTCTAGAACATGGTGAGTCAAATTAGTGAGTCACAAGGGAGCTTCAGTGGTGTCCTAGTGGAAGGTCGATGTGGCTAGTTCTCAAAGTCCATCAATACTTTGCTTATTTGAGCACTTGAGTCATGTAATACCTCCATCCAAGTGTCTACCACGAATTTAGATGTATTAGGAAGGTTTTAGATTAGTTTCCCATGCTATAAAAAGAGGAGAAAAGTCGTGATCTTGTGGGATGTCCAAGAGAGTCATATGTGTATCTCTACACTGCTGTAGTTTTGTATGCAGAGATTGCAGAGCTTGTATCTCCCTCATTATATATCTACATTACATGTTTGATAGCTCATTGGAAAGCTCTTACTGTCTACTTTCTTCTTTTTAATCATTGCATTTGTGAGCTGAGAGCAATACTCTCTGCAAGTAGTGTGTGTTCTCTGTTTTTTATCCCTGCTGAAGGTCTCCATTAAACTTCAAACTTGCAGAAGTCATATCTCCTTGTGTATGTATCCAAATCATGTGCTCTTTGGCTTGTTAGAAAGATCTTTAAGTCTAATTGTATTCTGGAAAGTTTCAAAGTCATTGGAGTTGTGAGTTAAGAGCAGTAGTCTCTGCAAGTGATGTGTGTCCTCAGGTTCATCTCTGTTTCAAGGTCTCCATTAAAGCTGCATATTGTAGAGGTCATAGCTCATTGTGTATTTATCCATTTGAGGTGTTCTATATCTTGTTGGAAAGCTCTTAGAGTCTAGTTTATGTGTGTGAAACAGTTTTGGAAAATTCCCAGTGAGTAAAGAGCAATTTGCTCTGCAAGAAAATTGGTCTGTGCATACAAGTTTGTGAAAAAGTCAACTAGGTCCTGTTGGGTTTCACCTACTTCTAGCTGTACTTTGGAGATCAATAAACTCCAACAACTTGTATGCCCTGTGCAGATACAATGTGGCCAAGGAGCTTACCACATGAAACCGCAAACATAGATTTGTTGGGGTTCAAGCAAAGTTTGTATTCACGACATTTCTCAAAACAACACCGTAAATGATACAGGTGTTCTACCATCTTACCAAATAAAGAGAAATCATCTAGATATACTTGCATAAAAGAAGTAAGATAGGGTGAGAAGATTTTTTGCATACATCGCTGAAAAGTGCTAGGAGCATTTCTTAATCCAAACCACATAACTGTACAAGCAAAAACACCCCAATTGGTAATGAAAGCGATTTTTGATATGTCTTGTTCAGCCATTCTGACTTGATTATACCCACTGTAACCATCCAAAAGGGAGTACATTTCATGTCCTGCTACTCTATCCAGCATTGTATCAAGGAATGGAAGTGGAAATGGATCAGGTACGGTGGCTGCATTCAATTTCTGATAATTGACACATATTCGTAGTTGCTTATTTTTCTTAGGAACGATAACAATGGGTGATATCCGCTCAGCATGTTCTACTGGTACGATGAATCCGACTTTTAATAACCTATCATGCCTTGACCTGTGCTGCATAGTTGGGATTCATATGGTAGCTGGGTTGTTTAATCGGCTTGGCTTCTGGTTGGAGCACAACCCGATGCTGATAGATTCGAGGATCTAGACCTTTCATATCACGATAGTCCCATGCAAAAACATCAAAGAACTCACGAATAAGCTGTATCAAATCTGCTTGAAATGCTTCAGACAATCCTTCCTTTATCTTGACAGGTCGCTGATTAACTTCATCCCCTGAACTGGTTCTGCGACATAAGGTCTGGCATGTAATTCACAGGGCTGAATAGCATCTAATTTGACAACATATTTACGGTGGTTGTCCTTAAAGGTAAGTTCCTATGCTGACCAATCTTGTATAACCTTAGCTTGTTTCAACCAAGGACGGCCAAAAAGAAGATTATAATCAAGACTAGATTGCGGTAATTCTAAGACGGCAAAAGTGATCTTAAGCGTTGTACCATGCAGAGTGATTGGGACATTCCGTACTAGTCCCAACGGATGAACTCGAGATTGGTCGGCCATTCTGACAAAAAACTGGACTGGTTTGATTTGCATCCACCCCAACTTTTTACAAAGTGCTGCAGTAGCTATGTTTACACCAGATCCACCATCAATTAGTACTTGAGTAAGAAGGTTACAATATCTACACAACGACCTTTCAGTTCGTGCGGAATATAAAAAGAGTCAGACTTTACAATTGCCAATCCGGCGGCTTACAGTTACCTTATTCTCCAAATCAGTCATCAAAGCTATGTTGCCACTCAGGTGATTGCTACACCCTGAGTCAATGTAGAAGACTCTTTGGTCTTCACTTTTCCTTTCACAAGTTGCATTCATTATCATTGTTGAATCTTCCTTCTGATCTCAAGCATAATTGTAGTAGGTATTTTTGTATTTTTGGCTTTGGAATCCTCTACCTGCATTTCTTCCAAAATAGCCTCTACTACCTCTACCTCTGAAATTACCTCTTTGATTTCTGCCACCTCTTCTTCTTGAATTAAAATTCTGATTATATCCACCATTATTCTGAGTATTATGCCAACAATCATGAGCTAAGTGATTTTTCTTACCACAAATCTAGCAAGCTTTGACTCCATCTTTGTTACTTCTGCCTCTTCCTCTACCTTCGCCACCTCCTCTTCCTCTTAGGAAGTTAGCTTGGCAAGTTGTACCTTCATCTTCATTTGCTTGTTGCTTCCCTTTGCTATTCTTCTTCTTATCCTTTGAATACATTGCGTGACCTGCACTTTTATCACTTTCACCTTTGACATCCTGCTCAAAGGTTAGCATGTGTCCTTGCAACTCATTTAAGTCAGGAGTAAAATGATCTAGTGATAATTCAGTAGACAAAATGAATGGCTTCCATTTGTCATCACCTCTCAAACCTGTGAGGATGTGCCTTACCAATTTATCCTCCTCAATATCTTCATCAACTGCTCCTAATGCATCTGCAATGTCTTTCATCCTTGTTACATAATCTGAAATGGATTGAGAGGCCTTCTTCTTGAATGTGGTAAACTCTACCCACAAGGATGTCTTCCTTGACTTTGTGGTGTTTTGGAAATGCTCGTCCAAAGCATTCCATATATCACTTGCACTTTCAAGACCTCTAATGTGAGGTAGCAAGTAATCATTAACTTCCATGTAGATAATGCTCCTTGCTTGAGCATCTCTCTTCATTCAAGTCTTCAATTCTGACAATTCATCCCTAGTTGGAACACTAGGATCTCTGAACTTAGGCTTTCCTCTTCACCTGTAATATAACCTATCAAGTCTTTGCTCATAAGATGAGCTTCCATCCTCATTGACCATGCTAGATAGTTCTCTCTATCCAATTTCTCTATCTAAAGAGAATCTCCCATCCTTTCTTCACGTATGTATTAAATCCTTCAAGCTTTATGAGAAATAAGGTTATCTTTGCTTTGAATGAAGTTCCTTTTGTCTTCCTTGATATCTTCCGGCCTCCTTTCCAAGCTTAGCTTTCAAGCTTTCACCTTTTGTATTTTCAATTGAATTCTTTATAACTGTAGCAGTCGGGGTCCTCCTTTCTTCAATTTTGATGCTTCCTGCTCTCTTACCATTGATGGAGAGTGTTAATCTCCAAAAGTACAAGTTATCCTTAAAGTAAGAGCACCTCTATATCAATAATAACTTAAAATCTTCACCAAATTGGAGGATCAATACTTAATTTCCAAAATCTTGAACAAACTATGAAGAAGGTGACTACACAAAAAGTCTGTTGCACATAACTCACTCATTGACTTATCAAGTGTGTAAAGTTTTTTATAAAACTTTGCACAAGCTGTTTTCTATAGTTTGCCCACCGCCTCCAAGTTAAATCATTCCAAAAGATTTCTTTATTTCTGGAAAACTTTACATATGAGTGATGAGAGAGATCTTACTCACTTCTAAAGTGTCTAATGGCTCATACAACTTCAAATTTCTCTATTCATATGCTCTCTCATATTTGCCCAGACATTTTTTCTTGTATATATACGCAAATATGTACAAGCTCATAAATATACAAAAGTATAAGTGAGCTAACTCTAAGTTAATGTACATATGTAAACATATCTTCATTCTTTGAACATATACTTTCTTCATGCTTCATGACTTGATCTTTTCTTCAGTCCTTGACTTCAAAACTTCATCAAAACTTTAATTGTTGATTGCCTTGCACCAACAATATCTATCTATCTATCTATCTATCTATCTATCTATCTATCTATCTATCTATCTATCTATCTATCTATCTATCTATCTATCTATCTATCTATCTATCTATCTATCTATCTATCTATCTATCAATGTATCTATCTATCTATCTATCTATCTATCTATCTATCTATCTATCTATCTATCTATCTATCTATCTATCTATCTATCTATCTATCTATCTATCTATCTATCTATCTATCTACCTATCTAGCTATCTAGCTATCTATTGATCTATCTATCGATCTATCAATCTATCTATCTATCTATCTATCTACTTATCTATCTATCTATCTATATATGTATCTATCTATCTATCTATCTATCTATCTATGTGTCTATGTGTCTTTCTATCTATCTATCTATCTATCTATCTATCTTTCTATCTGTCTATCCATTAGGGAAAAAAAATGAACCCTAAATGGGCCTTTTATATTAAGGAGTGATTAGTGATGGACCAATCAAAAGAGGGTGGTGGCCACAGTGTATGCCCTATAAAATACTAGGCTGAAGGCGGGAGAGGGGACATATTTCTCCCTTATTTAATGAGCTGCCTCTAGAGAGAGAAGGAATATTGTAACTCAATTGGGCCCAAAAATTCAAAATTTCTCAAAAGTTAAAAACTCATCATAACACCTGAAAATGGACCCCCCATTACTTTTTAGGGTCAAAAGTACTCTTTTTGACCCCAAATTCAAAATCCGTGCATGTTTTGAGCTAAAAAAATGGTTTTTTCAAAAATACTAAAAAAAGAGTTATTTCCCTCCTAAACCTCACATTTTCATACCCAAGTCCTAAAAAGTCATCTTTTCCCACTACTTTCACTCTGTAGCACACCATTGAAGCTCGTGTTTCTACACTCCAACCTACCTGCATCTCCTATCTCGAATTATTGTTGTAGCTTGAAGACCTTTAGCTTCAATCGCAACATCTAAAGCTTCCAGGCAACCAAAAGATGAAATCCTCACATTAAGATGTCACAATATCAAAGCCATAGATGGACAGTGGCTATCACATGAGTACTCCAAAGGTGCATGGGTGTACATGCAACCCTCTAGAGTTGGGCCTCATCGAGTTAGAGATCGTGGAAACTTAGATCTTCATTGGAAGGGAAAGTTACTTGGCTTCAAGAAGCATAGAGACAATGGGATGGTTGCTATTGTACAACATGTTTTTACAATGCTAACTATGAAACTTGAAAACTCTAGTGGTATGAGATATCCTGTGAATTGTAAGTAGTACTCTACAATATTTTATGTTTTCTTGTGTCCGATATATTTCTAAACTATTTAGATATGTTTTTGTTTGTTTCAGATATATTTCCTTCTACTTTGGTGGAAGAGAAACCACTTCATAGTCTTACAGTACTTTCTAGGCATTGCATGCAGATGTTGGTGCACTAGTCTTTCCAAATATATCTCCTACTCAACTTTACCATGATAGAGTTTTCTTTTACACACATAGATATGTTGTACCCTCTACAATGAGTGGTTTTGGAAGCTTAGAATTGAAGTACATTCTCTTCTTAGCTTGGAGTGGCCAAAACCTGATATATGGTCTGTATCATCTTTGAAGCAAAAGATGGTAATGGATATACATAACTCTTTGAAATTCACAAAAGTGTCTAGGTTTGTAGGTTTGCAGTGGTATTTTCCCATTCATTGTTTTGTATATTTATTCCAAGGATTCTCATTCCAAGAGACTTCCACCATGTTCATGTGTAAAGATATCACATATGAGCAAGTCGAAAGTCTTCTTGGTGAAAATTGGGGTTTGATGGAAGGAATTGCAAAAGGTGATAAATATCTTTGTAAAATAGGTGGAATAGGTATAGGATTTTGATATTTGAAAAAACGTACTTCATTATACATCAGATTCTACTATGATTGTTGGATGTGCAAACTTGGCACATGGATACCATTTCAAAGTTTAGAGGGATCTTTGCATTCATTTGAAATAAAGCTTAGATTGCCCAACAATGAAACAGAAACTATTTTAGTGAATAATCATTGGACCTTGGCTAATCTAAGAGAACACTTGATGATTATGGGGTTTGAAGGACTAACTCAATCCAAATTCAAAATTCAAGGATATAAGGTGAGAAATGTTTCATGCTTTTGTTAAAGTAATCTTTTCATTATTTTTTATTTTACTTTAATGACTTCTATTTCTTACAAATTGATTCTAGGTGGGCAGAAGAATGGAATACAAAATGAAAGTCCCTGTAGTTTGGAACAAAGATGGAACAGAACTCTCATTGTCATAGTTCTTTTGCAACCTGATAATGTCACTTCTTGGGCCCTAGTCATTGTATCTCATGGTTTTTGCACTTTCAAGAACCTTGTAAAAAGTAGGACAATTGATTCATGTTAGATATTGTATATACCTTCTTCTCTGCAATGGTAATTTCAAAACTTTTGGAATGTCAAAAAGTCTGTTCACTACTTTGAAATGTGGTTGCTCATGTTTGTATTTTGTGATCAGAAACACATTTTTTGAAATTTCACTTCTTTATTCTATACAATAAAACTGGGCCCAGTCAGTTTAAAAACTTGAAACTGCTATAAAAATGGTTCTATGTGCCCATTTCTCACATTTGCACTCTCAAAGAGCTAGAAAGCACAGACTACAAGCCTCTAGAATTCTTGCGCATAAGCAATGGCTGCTAGCACTTCCACTCCCATGAAATCTCCTTGAGATCTATTCATGGAGTTTTTGGATACTATAAACTACAATGGTTATACGGATTTGTATGACCTAGTCTGTAGAGTCCCTAATCTTGAAGGGACAATAGCCATGAACTCCGATGTGATCGATGAGATCACAGATTTTATGGAATTCTATATATTAAGATATGCCATAGATATTCCAGCATATGAGTGTAAATGGGTCCCCTGTGACCTGCTTTTCTACATTCATAAAGGAGATGAGGCCTTTGCGAAGTGTTTAAAGAGTTTCATGGCTATTGCTGAGGCTTCAAGGCACCTGTTAGATGACAAAGTGCCCTTAATTAAACAATTAAATAAGAAAAGGAAAATGGGAAGACAATATCTTTCCTACGTAGCAACAACCATCTTTTTTGTCAATGAGGAGCCCGAACCATCACCCATGGACCTACCCCATCTTGTTACTGGGGGTTTTGTAGATGACAAGAAGGAACCCCAGACAGAAGCTCTCAACTTATTAGAAGAGAGTCAAAAAATTTACAGAGAATTTCCTCAAGGAGTAGTGGACAAATTAAAGGAAGCTAATACACAGAATAGTCCACCCTCCAACTTAGACCCCGTGGAACCCGCTCTATCAGAGGTAGAGATGGAAATGTTTTCAGTTGTACTTGTCAAGAGAGAGGAATTTTTGTTCCTGCATGATATTGAGAAGGCATTCGGTCTACGCCTCGACGAATGCCTTAGTATTTTTTGCTCAACCTCGGATGTTCCCATGGACAACACTTCTGACATTATCGAAAAGGCAACAATCCCACTTGGTGATTCAGTTGCGGACACCATTGCATTTGTGTGTGAAGAGATTTTGAGCCATGCCAACCAAGATGCCACTGAAGAAGATCTGGCTGCAGCAAGGGAAAGAATTTTGGAGAAGAAGATTCCAACATCCCCTGTTATGGAGCAAAGTGGCATGGCCCATTCATCGATTCCACTAGATGCAATGGGAAGAGGAGAGGATGAAGATAGGCTTCAAGATGTAAGTCTCTACTGACATTTATGGTTGTCTCATATTCATACAAGATGTATCTATTTAATTTTATGATTGTTTATGTGCAGGAAACAATTGAAGTGGATAAATTTGTAGCAAGGAGTGGTGGTGACCGTGTTTCCCGGGGCCATGGGTCTTCCTTGGCACAATACATCGGAAAATTGCCAAAGGAAGATTTTGTCATAATCCACAAGGACTTTTCCCCTCAAGGACACTTCATGACTTGGTGTCTGAAGGCCTTGAGCAAAGTTTTGTGCCTATCTACAATAATGCAAGGGACCAATTGTATATTTCTAGTTAGGAAGTCCCTTGCCCTTACTAGCCTAGGAGTTAACTTTAGAGGAAAAATATTAGGTCAAATAGGAATAGCTTTAGGTCTTGGATTGATGGACCCTCAGTTAATATCCCAATCAGTTTTGACTTACCACTTGCCACTATCTTTTCAGAGAAGAAAGAATGTAGTGGAGAGGCTCAAGGCCAAGAGCCAATTGTAAAAACTTTATAATACCAATTATTGTTTTTCCAATTTCCATGTGCATTCAATCTATTATATCTTTATGGTTTTGAAAATCTCATAACTTTTGCACAGTTTAATCAGTCTTTTTCCATTATTTCTTGTGATTTGTGTTGCCCAAAATGCATGCAATGGGCTAGGAATGCAAAAAAAGGTCTGCCACAGAAATGCGGGGATGGGCCCTGCAAAACTTTTACAGGGCCCATCCCCGCGTTTCTGTGGCAGGCCTTTTTTTTGCATTCCTAGGCCATCCTATGCACTAGGTTACTTATATTGCAAGTCTATCTCCCTCAATTAGCACCTTTACTTGGGGAATTGTGGAAGACTCTTCTTATGTGCAATAATTAGAGAAAGTTAAGACTCCTCTGGGTGCATATAAGCATGCAGTAGTAAATAAGTACATGTATGTTCATAAACACTGGTTAGCTATTGGTCAGGGGGTTAGCATGCAGTGCACTCTAGCCAAGGACAATCATATGCCCCAATCTGCATAGCATGTATTTCCATGGCTTGGAAATGCCAAAAAAAGGCCTGCCATAGAAACGCGGGGATAGGCCCTACAAAAGTTTTGCACGGCCCATGGTATAGACCATGTGAAGGTCTAATCAAAGGTTGAGGCTAGTAAGACCACCAAAGGAGAGTGAACATAAAAAAGAATGATACAACTATGAAAAACACTTCAAAGAGGTACTGGAAAAGACACCTAGAAACATAGGAGAAATAAACTTCAAAACATGTACACTAAGAGATAAACACTTGGGAGAGAAAATATGAGAAGACAAAGATTATATTCATCATTTGGGATTTACAAAATATTCATCATATGGGATATACAAAATTTCTCCAAACAAGGGAGTACAAATTTTTGTTAAGTGTTATTCCCTCTAATTCTCCTAACTAGCTGCAAATCTTTAGGTTGTATTGTCACTCTCTTTGCATGGATGGCACATAGGTTAGAGTCCTCCAACATTGATATAAGATATGCCTGCAGCTTCTTGGAGAGATTCAATGGCTATCCCTTGGATACGAAGTCCAGCGCAATAGCGTTGGATCTCTTCCTTCACAACTCTTGCAAATGACCTTCATGGAATAAGAAGCTCAACAAACTTTTGATAGTGTCGAATCTCTACAAGGGCTCTGGTTTGCTTTCTGCGCCTTTGTGGTGCTCTTGCATTTGGGGGGATGTTGGGTTGTGGTTGTTGTGGTCTACGACATGGTTGATAGTTCGTCTTTCTTCTTGGAGGATGCCTAGATGGTCCTGCCTCATCATTTACTTCCTCTACCCTACCTTGCTCTCTTTCTTCATCGGTTGGTCTTTGTCCTTGTCCTGGGGGGGAGTGTCTTGCCTCCTTGTGTTACTCGATGGTTCAAGGGGATATCATCATTGTTCCATGGTGGCTCATTTATACTTTCTTCATCTGAGGAACTTGATAAATTTGATGTCTCAATCACAACTTTCCTATGTCCTCATTGTTTGGGCCTTGCCTTGATTGATGTCCTGACTGGGGACTCATCATCAGATGCGGGAGGGGAATATTTATTTCTTGGGATACATCTCTCTCTGGTGAAGCTTCATCCCCCCACGATGGAATGCTACTGGACTGTGTCCCTGCACCTGAGCTTCATCTGGAAGAGTGGCTTTGTGGTTCGACGCTTCTTGTAGGGTGTCATCCATGTTGGGCGCTGAGTACCTTGCACATGGCTAGGGTAGATGACATGATCCTTCCTAGCAGTCTGCTTTGTGCATGCCATTCTCTTAGGTTGTAAAGTGGTAAAATGAGGAAGGACACCTATATTCATAGGCTTTCACTTAAGAATTGTCATGTTCACATTTAAATGGATAAAAATTAGTTTTAAGACATTAAATGTATATTCACAAAAATAGTAAAATTTTATTTGAAGTGAAAGGGGTTATAAAAATTTTGAAAAGAATAATGCATTTTCAGAGTTTGGAAACTATTTCCATGCAAAACTCTCGTGGACTTTTTGTGCTTGCCATTAGGCATGATGTACGGGTCCTGACGATGACATCCACTTCTCTCTTGCAATATCATGCTGTAGCTTTCGTGTAATCTTTGCTATTAGTGACTCACATGCTCATTCCATTACATATTTTCTAGCGAATGTCGCACAAAAAAACCAATTGAACATTTCTTCTAAATAGTTTGATTGGAGTAGACCACTCCCATGACGAGTGTTTTTAAAGTAAACACCTCTAGCCCTGTAATGTGACTTCTCCATTCCTTGTGTACTAAAAATGTCTAGTGACCCATATCGATTCATAAAGTATGCTCCATGTGTAAAAAGAATATGCTATGATCTGGTCAATAAGATATACACATAGTGTTTAAGAACAAATAAAAAAATGTAAGTGAAACTTACTATGTAATGTGTAATGTTGCTTTCTCCCCAAGATAAGATGAATGACTGTGTAAACTCCTTCAAAGTCACTTGGAATAATTCTCGATGTGAAGCATTAGTAACCAAACACATCAAATGTAACAATTGATCGAACGATGACCAAACCTTCTTTCGCTTGTTAATGAGATCAACCTGACTATCATTGTCTGTTGTAATTAAATAGAGGTCCTTCCAAAGCTCCCATTTCCCATCATCTTGACTACACATCTCTTTTAAAGAAACATCTTGCCTTCTTCCTAGTCATTGAAACTTGTTGTTAAATCTCTTGAGATTCACCATACTTCTTAACATCGAAAGATACGTGGCCACCATGACAACCTATAGAATTCAAAAGATCTTCTATTTTTTGGATTGCTATTGTAGACCTCTCTAGTGGTTTCATTGCAAATGCATATTCAACATGGAGCTTCAAAAGCCTATCAAAGATCCTCATGAATGCATGCAAAGTACAAAAGTGAACATTGACTAATGGAAATGGGATAATGGGGTTCCAATCATTGCTTATTTTATCACGAGCCGGTTCCTGTAACATTGGACACCTCAAAAGTGATATCTCCCATTCCCTGTGATTTGATGAGTCTATTTCATCAATTTCTTTAGAGTCATCAACTCTCATCAATGCCCTTGTAGGTTTAGACTGTCTCTTAGATCCTTTGTAACCTTGTGTACAATATGGGCAAGGATAGAGAGAAGATGCTCCTTATTTACAACCTAACATGCATTTTATACTCTTAAGGTCTCCACCCAAATGCCATTCTACCTCAAATTCACCTATATCATCTACAAAAAGCTTTTGCCCATGTATTTGAGAAGAGATTACTTCCGTAATCCATGGAGTCCTACTAAAAACCCACGAAATAACATTGTTTGTTTCTTTGGGAACCTCTATAGCACCTAACCACCAGATATCTCTCTCTGATTTCACATTGTAATTGAAATGGTCCCTCCCTCCTAAAGTTTCATCACTCATTGCATGGTCCATAATTTCATTCATTAGAGTCACACTCAACCTTTCTAGTCACTGACCCTTTATGATTTGACACTCATCAAGGTTCAGTATGAACTTTAACTTAACATTACAGTCTGCACAAAAGAGAAAACATTATCTTAATATGACACTTGAATGCAACAAAACTTCAACACCAAATAAAATGTACTAGGGGTACCTTTGATTGTTGAACTATAAAAGTGAACCATTGCTTGTTGAAGCTCTTGAAGATCCACAAATATATTGTTGAATTTAGTGTAAGTAAATCCTTGTGTAGATAGGATTTTTGATTGCTTCTTGGGAATATTTGAATGATAAACAGAGGCAGGCATAGTTTCTTCTATGAATAAATATTGTCCAATAGTACGAGTCACATCCTCATTTGACGTTTTTTTATTGATAGACACTTTATATGGGCATGGAAATATACTTTGAGAAATACCTTGTGATTGTAAGGCTTGCCTGAGAAGGGTGTACATTGCAGTATACCCATTTCTACTGATGCCCGCTTCGTCACATATTGCCTGCACATCTTGCACTATGATAAGGTTTTTTAATTTCTTTGAAAACTCAGCTTCAACAACAACTCTAATACACTTTCCTATGCGTGAGTCTAAAGCAGAAGTGATTTCTTTGGTGTTTATACAGCTATTCATCAGCTTGAATTGGTCTTGTGTTGTTGATGAAGCAGTTATGTCTTGAATAAACGAC
>CM035437.1:147447964-147467964 GCA_020310875.1 Ceratopteris richardii
ATAGCAAAAATTGATCCGGTGTGGGATGTCTTATCCAAAGCATCAATTACACTACCATTGGGACAGCTATTGGTTTTAGTCCCTGGTGTGCGTCAACAATTCCAGCAACATGTCAACCCAGGACCTTCATGTGCTCCTTCGACAGCCACAATCCAACCAGAATTTGATCCAGCAGTGGATCATACAGTACCCTTGATTACGGTCTGGTACAAGAATCATAAAATCACGCAAGTTCCTAAGAAGAATAAGCAATTATGGATATGTGTAGAATACCGAAAATTAAATGTAGTTCTACAGTACTTGATCCATTCCCTGTGCCGTTTTTGGACACAATGCTAGATGATGTGGCAGGACGAGAGATGTACTCCTCTTTAAATGGATATAGTGGTTATAATCAAGTCTGAATGGCGGAACATGACATTCCAAAGACATCATTTATAACCAATTGGGGCATTTATGCGTGTACATTGATGTGGTTTGGTCTACGGAATGCTCCAAGTACGTTTCAATGTTGTATGCAAGAAATTTTCTCTCCTTACCTCACCACATTCATGAGAGTTTATTTGGATTATTTCTCTTTATCCGGTGATACTTCGGTGCATCTGTACCATTTACGGTGCTGTTTCTAAAAGTGTCGAGAATACCGTTTGTGCCTGAATCCGAATAAATCGGTATTCTCTGTATCCTGCGGCAAGTTGCTAGGGCATATCATCTCCAAATAGGGGATTCAAGTTGATCAAGATAAGGTGAAGGCAGTACTGGAGGCACCTGCTCCCAAGACACCCAAAGAAGTGATGCGGTTTTTGGGCCAAATCGGATGGCATGGATGACATCTCTGGTGGCTTGCTCATCTAGTCACACCACTTAATCGATTGATAACTAGTAGTCCTCGACAGTTTGAGTGGACCGAAGCGTGCCAACTTTCTTTCGACTGGCTGAAATCATTAATGCAGGCTCCCATTTTACAAGCACCGAATTGGGAACTTCCATTTCATGTCTTTGTGGATGCTTCCGACATTGCCATTGGCAGCGTGCTGATGTAGCAAACGGACAAGTGGTTTCAGCCACTGTATTATGTGAGCCGCAAATTAGCCCCGACAGAGCGCAATTATTCAGTTACTGAATGTGAATGTCTTGGATTAGTGTATTCGATGAAGAAATTCCGACATTATTTGCTGGGATGACGTTTCATCTTCCACATAGATCATGCAGCATTGGTGTACCTTGTACGCCAACAACATCTAGGTGGACGACTAGTGCGCTGGGTATTGCTGATGCAAGAGTTTGATTATTGGATAGTACATCGACCAGGGTCCGCACACACACAGAATTTCTATCTACGTTGGATTTCGGTGAACTCGTACGACCTCTTCATCTGCTCGACGAAGACTAGCCATGTATAGCCAACGATTTTGCCTAATTGTAGGGTAGTTATATTACAGGGACCACTCGGGCGTGTTACTAAGATGTGTTCCTCCACACGAAATTGCTTCAGTAATTACAATGGCCCATTCTGCCCCAACTGGAGGACATTTTGCGGTTGATCTGACACACCTAAAGATTCTGTAGAGTGGTTTATGGTGGCCTACGATGTACTGTGATGTAACCCAGTATGTGTGGCAGTGTGATGCGTAACAACGTTCCGGTCAGCCTTTACAGTGACATCTCTTCCCACTCCAACCAGTTGTGCCTCTTGAACCCTTTCAAAAATGAGGTTTGGATTTTATTGGCCCCATTACTCCTCCTCCGACAGTTACTAGCAACTGATACATTCTGACATGCACAGATTATGCGACTCGGTGGGCTGAAGCTTGGGCTCTTTGGTCAGCTACAGCTGTTGCAGTAGCTAAATGTTTGATGAAGGATATTTTTCCATGCTATGGGTTACCCTTGGAGATAGTAACTGATCAAGGTACACACTTTGCAAATACATTAATGAAAGTGCTGACTAAAACCTTCCAAGTTGTGCATAAGTTTAGTTCTCCCTACTATCCACGAGCAAATGGACTCGCTGAGAGCACCAACAAATCTCTGTTGAACATCTTAAAGAAACTGGTATTAGATTGTCCAGAGAGATGGGACCAATTCCTACCTGCCGTACTATGGGCTTACCATACGACATATAAAGTGGCAATCGGAATCACCCCTTTCAAGTTGGCTTATGGATTGTAAGCGATTGCTCCTATGAAACTGGTGGTTCCTAGTCTGCGTGTGGCTTTCAAACGGAAGTTATTACAGAAAGAATCTTTTCCTTTTCGATTGGAGGCTTTACGGTCTCTCGATGAACAACGTCTTGAAAGTTTCCTGGTGCTACAGGAAGTGCAGCTTCGACAAGCCAAAACCCATGATCGTTTCCTCAAAACCCGTGTGTTTATGTAAACCAATTTGTACTCTTTTATAATGCTAAGTCTCATAGATCCGCCAGAAAATTTAAGCTGCGCTGGTTCAGTCCCTACCGTATTGACGAACAAGTGGGACCCCTAACTTTTCAGTTATCCACCCTAACTATGATGGACAGTGTTAATCTACAAAAGAACAAGTTATTCTTGAAATTATACCACCTCTATATCAACAATAACTTAAAACCTTCACCAATTTGGAGGATCAATACTCATCTACCAAAACCTTGAACAAACTGTGAAGAAGATGACTACACAGAAAAGTCTGCTGCACATAACTCACTCATTGACTTGTCAAATGTGTAAAGTCTTTGATAAAACTTTGCACAAGGTATTTCGTATAATTTGCACACCTCCTCCAAGTTAAATCATTCCAAAAGACTCAGTAGATCTTGAGAAATGATCTTAACAAGTCACCTATGTCTAAAACTATAGTTCTTTACAATCGACTTTGATACCTGCAACTTCTAAAGCTTGGTTCTCCCAAAGTAGAACCCCTTTATGCAAATTCTTTTAGCCATAGATGGCTTACCTTCCAACTTAAATTTTGACTCTTGATTTGTACAAAACTTTACACTGTGCACTGAGAACTGACCATTTCTTTGATCATCGAGATTGCGCCTGTTTTAGAAGACACTCAAAACTTCCTCACATATAAATGTTCCTTCTCATAATTGTCACAGCCTATTTACAATCAGGCTCTCAAACTTTAACCATATACTCATTAAATATGGAATTATACATCTACAAAAGGACTCTTGAAATGATCAAGCACAGAAGGAGAACACACAAAAAAATCGGGTGCAACTTTTCTTCATTACTGAAAAGTTTTACATCTCGATGAGAGAGCTATCTTACTCACTTTGCAAGTGTCTAGTAACTTCTAATTCTCATCAATTCTTGTTATCACACACTCTCTCATATTTTCCCCGACATTTTTCCTTGTATATATAGGCAAATATGTACAAGTTCATCACCATACAAAAGTATAACCTCCATCTAGACACACTTCCATCTACAAACCTCTTTGTCTTGTAGACCCATTTGCATCCAATGATCTTCTGACTATTTGGTTTAGGAACCAAATCCCAAGTCTAATTTTCCATCAATGCATCATACTCTTCCTGCATAGCTTTCTCCCAATTTTCCTTACCTTTTGCCTCTTCATATGTAGAAGGGTCTTCATCTACCTTTATCATATAAGCATAATCTTTGGTAGCTAAAAAATAAGTCTCATAACTATACCTTGTAGGTTGCCATTTATGTCTTGATGACCTTCTGAGTTCTCCACTCCTTGAGGCTTCCGGTTCATCACATTCTGGATCAAACCTTGGCACTTCTTCAACTTCAACCTGTACTTCATTATTCTCCTCTTCATCAAATATCTAAACCTTTGATTTACCTTTCTTTTGATTCACAACTTCTTCATCACCTGCATAAATATTGATTGTACCTGCATACCAAGTACCTTGCTCATCAAATGTGACATCCTTTGACACAAGGAATAGTTTTGTGGATGGACTCCACAACCTATATCCCATCTGCTTATCATCATATCCAATGAACACATACTTTTCAGCTTTAGGTTCCAATTTGTGCCTTAATTGAGATGGCACATATGCATAATGTCAAACATCCAAATACTTTGCAATGATCTAGAGTAGGTCTCTTACCCCACCATGCCTCATATGGTGTCATACCCTACAAAGCTTTACATGGTAATCTATTGACCAAATATGTGGCTGTATTTACAGCCTCAGCCCACAAATAATTTGGGCAATTTTTCTCCTTCATCATGGATCTTGCAAACTCAACAAGAGTTCTATTCCTCCTTTCTGCTACACCATTTTGTTGAGGAGAGTACCTGCAAGTAACTTCCCTTTTTATACCTGCATTCCACAAATAATCACTGAACTCATTAGAGAAATACTCTTCCCCTCCATCTGACCTTAGTCTCTTCAATTTTTGACTTGTAATTATCTCTGCATACACATGATAATGCTTGAATGTATTGAATACCTCTGACTTATCTTTGATCACATAGAAAATGATCCATCTGGTAGCATCATCAACATAAATCACATAATACCTTGAACCATTGATGCTAAAATCCTTTGATGGTCCCCAGACATCTGTGTGTACCAATTCAAGCTTCTGTGAATACATAAGCCCATGCTTGGAATAAGATTGCTTATGAGCCTTACCTAATTGACATGCCTCACATCTTTATGTCATATGTTGACCTGCAACATTAGGCAATCCAAGCACTGAACCATTATGAACCATATCTTTAATACCTCTTTCATTGAAATATCCAAGCCTTTTGTGCCAAAGACCTAACTCAGAGATCTTATGTCCTCCATAGGTGAACAAAGCATGACCAATATTACCTTGAATCTTCAATGTGAACAATCTTCCTTCTTTCTTCCCTGAAACAATTTGTTTATACCCATTGCTAGGGTCTTCCACAAAAACTCCTTCATTAGCGAACCTAACTTCATAACCTTTTTCAACAATTTGTCCTACACTTATCAGATTCTTTGGAATTGTAGGAACATACAAAACCTTACTCAAGAGAGTACTTCCATCCTTCGCCTTCACTGATCCAATTGATTTCACATTGTGCTTTGTATTGTCACTTGTTTGAACTACATGATTAGTTACCTTACTCTCCAAATCAGTCATCAAAGCTATGTTGCCACTCAGGTGATTGCTACACCATGAGTCAATGTAGAAGACTCTTTGGTCTTCACTTTGCCTTTCACAAGTTGCACTCATTATTAATGTTGAATCCTTCTTGTGATCTGAAGCATAATTGTAGTAGGTATTTTTGTATTGTTGGCTTTGGAATCCTCTACCTGCATTTCTTCTAAAATAACCTCTACTACCTCTACCTCTGAAATTACCTCTTTGATTTCTGCCACCTCTTCCTCTTGAATTAAAGTTCTGATTATATCCACCATTATTCTGAGTATTATGCCAACAATCATGAGCTACGTTGTGGAGGTGATTGCAATTCGGGTGGATCGGATCTAGTCGTGGCACACACAGGGTGTATGAAGCTAATGAATGTTGGAAGGTTTAAGGACATGAAAGTGAAATTAATGTTGAGTATGGAGAAGAGAGAGATGTTGAAATGATTATGGGAATGGGATTGTAGGAGTGCAAGTTAGATTTATGAACATGACTGATAAGAATGAAAGAGAACCATACAGACGAATTAAATTTGGAAGGAAGAATGGTCCATTGAAGGAGCTTCTTAAACACTTCCTAATTCTAATCCATATGCATAGTCTTCTTTGGATGATATGTATGCATGACGAGAATAGATGGAATCCTTACACATAAATCAGTTTGGAAAGGAAGAATGGTCCAATATTGGAGCTTTTTATACACTTTCATAAACTAATCAATATGTATGGGTATGTATAGATTATATGCATCAAGTGTATTATGATGATAGAGTTTACTCACAAGCTCAATGAAACATCCTCACTGGTTCAACACAATGCTGCGGAGCCTTCTCACACATAGAAGAAAATAGAAAACATGTAAAAATACTTAAGAGACTGAAAGACAAGAGAGAAGATACAAGTGACAAGTGACAAGTGACATGAATTAAAAGGATTTGAATTAAGTTACATGTATAAGATCGTCGTGGTACGTCAAGCTAAGCAGTCTACTGATCAAAGCCGGTTCCGACCTTCAAACCATGACAGTTCAACCGAATGTCACACGTAAGAAGACGAGTTCCACTTCATTGACCCTATGTATGTCTAGGCTCATAACGTCTAACTAAAGAAGTCTAAGACTCATTAAAACCAGCTCTAACTCACTCACACGCTCCACCGAGGGTGAGTCAAGATAGAGATGCTGGTTTCAAGAGCCTATCCTAGATTGGAGTTCTAACTTAAATTTGAAACTAGATACTATACTCATACTAGCCCACCTTGGATCCTCACTCACTCAACCGAGGGTGATCGTCTCAAGGAAACCGTAAGCTAGCATGAGCCCTATGGATGCCTAACAATGATGCTCTAGGAGTTTGGAGGGGGGTTTATATAGTTTTTTGAATGAATTTGGGCCCTTGGATCTAGAGAAATCAACTCTCAACTCTAGGATCACTACTTTCGATTACAACCACTTGATTAATCAAATCAATGGCTTGGAATTGTTCTTTCTATCAAATCTAGTGTAAAGGAGTGAAATTTAGGCGCCTTCATTGTCCACCATTCGATCTGGGGATGATCTGGACCGTCGGATCAGTGTTGACATCAGTTTGGATAAGATAAGCCACTATTTTTGGAGAAAAGCTGCATTATTGATCTTTGATTATCAAAAATTGTCTTCTTTTATGGAAAAACTCGTGGATCCTGCTTGATTTAAGCATAAGTGCATCTCCACCCTTGAATATGAGCTCATCTTGATCGTACAACATGGCTCAATCAACTTTCGCCATGTGGTGGCCCTTCAACCCTTCAATTTGCTTAAACTAGAAAACTACGGTGATCCTGAAAACTGGACTTTGTGCTTTTTGACCCTCCAAATAGGCTTTGATGAAGATGAAACGTTGTAGGACTATGTTTCCAAAGAACTCCTTCAGGAATATGCAAAAAAAACTTCCATCTGAATCTTCCTTGTACAAGTTTGTCTACATTTGGAAGCTTGCAAGGTGGCATTAAGGTCTCTAGGAAGATCGGATAGCCTTGAAACTTTGTACAAATATGTAGCCACATATAGTCTTTATACATGCCAAACCATATGGCTAACATAAATTTCTATACAAGAATTTGTAGGGTCAAACTAGAAAAATTACATTTTTACAAAATGAACATAGCATATCAATGTGCTACAAAATCCATTTTCTGCTGAAATTTGGGCTATAGACTGCCTTTGACAATCTTTACAAGTATATGAATTTTCATCTAATTTGGTGACAATGAAATTTTTGCCCTAATTTCCTAACTTTGACCAGCTTTGACCGCTACCATGGACTTTCTTGATTTCTTTGAAACTTTGTATGTGAGCTTCCTTTGACATCCTTGATGCATCCTGGACTTCTCGGGGAATTCCGGCTACCTTCACCAAATATGTTTTCTGTAGGCCTTCACAAGTGAGAAAGGAGAGAACATCTCGACGACATTCGCCCCCACTAAACCTGCGGTTCCTCCGGAAGCGCCACTCTAGTGTTCCTAAAAAACATAAGTTTCAAGCATCATATTCTTTTAAAGGAAAATAGGCAACAGGAAGGAGAGATTGATGATATGCATGAATGAGAAGGCAACATGATATCAAGCAACATATGTATGAAAGGAAAAATTAAAACAGGCAACATGAATATGCATAAATAAATAGGTAACATTTCTATAAATGAACATGCAACATTGTTATGAATGAGTAGGCAACGTGACATGAAGCAAAATTTGCATGAAAGAAAGAACTGAAACACGCAACATGAATATGCATGAACAAATAGGCAACATATATGCAAATGAACAAGCAACATTGACAACAAGAAAGAAAACAAACAAGCATCAATATGAAGTGGAAGTGGATGTATTGAGTCGTTTTAAGCATCGATTCCTCTCATCTTGAAGAAAAATTTGTATCTTTTTCATAAAGCAATCTACCTTGAATACGATTATAAACAAAGATTTAAGATTTTCAAGAGACATCTTTCATCTTTAGCTTATTTTAGATCAACTCCTTTCCTACATAAATATGAATATGCTCTTTCTCTAATAACATGCAAGAAAATCTAACTAAACTCCACTAATGCATAAATCTGCCTATATAGCCCGTGATTTATTCTACTATGCCTCTTTATCCTCCTTTGGCTTGCTTTTTCTTTTTTATGATGATGATTCGGCAACTTTATGGTTACGATCACTTTTTTGGGGTGGAAGAAAGTGTAAACTTCCTAGTAATATGTAGCAGCTTCTTTTTTTTTTTTTTTGATGACGGGAAAAAATTAAACCCCGATACAAGGTACACCCATTTTTGATGACGGAGAACAGTCGTTTAAACTCCGATACAAGTGCTGTGAGATGGACTAAGGATGTAGAAACATGCAATAGCAAGAGCTAGGATTTCAACAATTATGCTTTCGATATAGGATACAGATGCATGTTTATATATGAAAGTCATGTCACCAGAATAAACCTCCAAATCTACATGCCCTATCTTTCCACAATCCTAGATTATAATCAATTTCTTAGTAGATAAATTACTACTTAAGATACAATTTTACACAAGTAGAGAAATCATCATTTGCCTTTTTTGACTCAAGTGATGTGGATATGCAATGCAATGCAAAGACTGAAAAAAAACATGCATGAAACAAGCATGGAAAAAAAATAAAACAACATGAACTTGAAAAATTAATGATATTTTTATATGTTTTTTATTTTTTTTCCTTTTTTATTTTTATTTTTATTTTTTATAAAATGGATACTCCTGTTTATGAATCGGCCTCATTGTTGTCATCTTCTTCAATGTCCTCATCCAAAATGTACTCAACATTATCACGCTTCTTGAATAACTTTATCCTTTTACCTGCAATCAAAGTTTTTAGTGCAACACCATTTAATTCACAAGGAGCATACGTACCATTATTATTGACTTTTGATACTATGTATGGCCCAAACCACCGTTGAGTGAGCTTTTTGCGTGCATCATATTGAGATTCAAACGTACTATCATAAATGAGCACCCAATCTCCTACTTCAATTGGCTTAGGACGCAATCGATGAGTTTTATCAAAATAATGATTGTTCTTCATTCTAGATTCTCTTAATTTTTCAACGGCATCATCAAGTCTTAATTTACCTTGTTCTAATTGTTTAATGCACAAACTCAAAAAATCATCAGTAGACATGTTTTCAGACCAAGGCAAATTTGACCATGCAGAAATATGAGACTGAATTGGAAACAATGGTTTTTTGACAGTACATGAGTTCAGCAGGCATATACCCAGTAGTACGTGTGCATGTCATTCTGTCTGCCCAAAGTGCAAAAGGTAAGAATCTAGGCCATTGTTTGATGTTACCGTTACATGCTTTAGATATGGCTTTCACAATAGGTGGATGCCCTCTCTCTATTTTACCATCGGCCTCTGGATTATATGCAGTAGTGAGAGACAAACGTATACCGTGACGCTCAAAGAACTCTTTAGCTTCTCTCGCATTTAACGCTCCACGATCAGCAACTACTTTCTCTATGTACCTAAAGCGACTTATGACATCTTCAAGCAAGAATTTGCAAACATTGTAAGTGGTCTTAGATCGTAGTGCACGTCCCTCTACATGATTAGTTAAGTCTTCTCTTGCAAGTACAATGTAACACATTTTGTCAATACCTTTAGGCATAGTTACAAGATCTACTACCCACTTGTAGTGAATACAAGGTGGATAAGTAGGATGCAACGGATCTCTATGTTTGACTGATGAATGAAGTTGACAAGTAGAACATGTAGAAACATAGCTACTAATGTCAACATACATCCTAGGCCAATAATAGGTACTTCTAATTTTTTCATATGCTCCAAAAAATCCTTTATGACCTACCCATAACAACTCATGCATCTCCTTCATTACTTGCAATTGAAGACCTCTCTTTCCTAGGACTCGTTGTGGATTCTTAACCTTACCCTTAGCATGTCTCCAAGGATAACCGTTACGTAGGAAAAAATTATAAGCTCTTTTTCTAATGTTACGGAATCTATTCGTAGTCCAGTTAGGTAATGGTTGTAGTGTACTCAGATACTTTCCTATGTCTCTCCATTCATTTTCATACTCAGACTCATGAAATTGCTCATACTCGTATATATGTGGAACATAGTCAACTAAATTAACATTCTTTATTAGATCACTTTCAAGATCATCATCAAATCTAGCTCTCGATAACATATCAGCAACTGAGTTTGACTTACTTGAAATATGAACTAACTCAGGATTTATGAACTTAATATATGAGATCCATCTAAGCATGGCTATATCAGGAGATAAACAATTGGCTATCATTCCAATGAGAGGAAAACAATCAGTCTCAACTTTGACATTTGCACCAATGAAATATTCTTTGTCTATTTTCAAAGCTGTTACCATACCCCATAGTTCTTGTTTGATCTGTGGATATTTTCGTTGTGTTTCATGTAGAGTTTTGGCACCAAACCTAATTGCATATCTATTCCCTTCACTATCATCTTGACTTATGACCCAACCTATACCAATAGGACTAGTATCAACAGTCAATATAATAGGTTTGTTAGCAGAATAGTCTACACGCTTAAGGATGGGAGCTTCAAGCAATCATTTCTTCAATTTACGCATAGCTTGAGTGTGCTTGTCAGTCCAAATAAATTTTCCTTTCTTCCTCAACAAGTCATAGAGACAATCAGCAACATGAGCAAAGTGTGGGATCCAAATAACATAAAAGATGCAAGCACCAAGAAATCTACGTACCTCACTCACGTTGTTACATGTTTCAGAAATCTTGCTAATGGCATCAACTTTTTGTGGGTATGGCTTTCGACCATAATGGCCACATAAATGTCCAACAATAAGAACCTCGTTAACACCAAAAATAGATTTTTCTATGGAAAATGTGAGACCAACCTCTTCAAATCGTTGAAATATTCTTTCACAATCAGAGATATGGTCAAGAACAAATTTACGACATCCAGATGAATCTAAAGTAATGTCCTTTACACGTTCCTCACTCCCTTTAATTGGAATATCATCATTGAATGGCATAGTTATATGAGGGATAAAATCATGTAAGACCATATTCATAGCACTCATCATATGAGCCACAGATTTAGTCGCTCCTTGAGGTAAAGTACACATTCGCACTAAGCCTAAAGGAGTTTTCATTGTGGTAATGTCACGACTATCAATTGCTAATCGGAATTGGTCATATCCAGAATATAAATCACCCATTGAATAGACAGAATGTCCTAAAAATGATTCAGCAAACTCATCTACAATGGGTCCTGTTCCTACATTCCTTATGGTGACTTTATTGACAGGTTGGAGATCTTGAATAAAACATAGTTTCCCATTCTTTTTAGGCACAATGAACCATCTATTTGACTAAGGTGCAAAAGATGGCTCTAAAATTCTCATGTTTATCTTCTCCTTAAGTAGTTTCATTAGCTCAGGTAAGTGAGCCTTTGGAACTGGTATATGACGAAGATTCCATGGAATATGTGGAATAGTAAAGATTATCATGGGTGCAACTAGCTTAGGATCTACACAACCAATCTCATGAGGATACATAGTAAAGGCTTTTCCATGGCTACGTATGACTCCCTCAAATTTATCTCTCTCTGTTGGAAAAAGAAATTCATCATCTCTACCAATTTTCACTTGTTTGATTGTCTCATCCGTGAATGTATGTCCTATGTTTTTCTTATCCCAAAGAATTGGATCATTTTTCACATCAACAATTTTTTCATAACTTCCTTGAGGTAATGGTTGAGCTATGGGTTTGATTTTTTTGTCTACAGTTTTGTACTTTGTTTCAACTAAGGCATCATGTGTTTGGTTAAATTTTGAGCACTTGTCAACATTGAGAGCATACTCTTGGATTAGAGCATACTCATCAAGGGAAGAAAGAAGAATAATATGGGAATTAGAATTTTGTTGAAGACATAACTCTAACTCCTCAAGAGTAGAGAAACAATGAGATGTTTCAATCACATGCTCAATGTTCTCATCATGTTCCATGATTTTGTTGTTTTTATAATTTTTTTGGGTTTTTTGGATAAAAGACTTGGAAAATTGACTCTTATGAAAAAAATCTAATCTAGAATGTGGAAAACAAAGTGACAAACTATTGTACATGTTGGTTGGATGCGAGATGTCAAACCAATATCCACTGTTGTCTCGCTCAACAATGGATTCTATCGGAAATTTTGATCATATGTAGCTCCAAACATGAATCGAGGTGCACAATCACTACAAGCATGCTCATGACTCTGAGTAACAATAGGTTTCTTTCTAATTGACAATCGATTCCTAGGATGATTCACTCCTACTGTCATGACTTGAAGTGATTGCATTCCATCCTTAGACTGAAATCTAGCATAGGTAGACCCATAATCCATGGCTTTAGTTTCCATACGACTCTCACAAATAAAGGGTTGACCTAAGAGAACTTCATAGGAGCAATTATCTTGAATAAAAAAGTGAAACTCTTCTATGATTCCTCCTATGGATATGGGCACACTAGCACAAGCTCCATACAGGGTACCTACACCATTATCTGCAGTTCTCATACGCCATCCACAATCTTTATCTATGGGCCATCGAAACTTATCATAAACTTCTCTTGAAATCACATTGATTTCGGAGCCGGAATCTACTAAGGCATTTACAATGATAGTGTTCTTATCATTTCCTATTTTAACATGCATCTCTGATGTACCTCTAGACCAAAATGTTCTTTTAAAGTGACTTTCAAGATTGTTTTCATGATTTTCATGGTCAGGTTGAATAGGTCCTAAGAAATTTTTATTAACATTTACTTCATCATCATCAAAGTCCTCTTCATCAGATTCATCAAAGTTTAAGGCTTCATTCATAGCTTGATCTTGATCTAGAGAATCTTGCATCTTAGTATCTAGATTAAGCGGAAACCTCTTCCTTTTAATTAGGCCGATAAAGTTATCTTTAAAAACAGGCTTTGCAATAGAGAAAACTTCTTCTAAAGACATAGTCACTTGACTCTTAAGCAAAATGTCATCTAAAATCTCCATAGGATCTATTTTTCTCTCAATTTCTGAAATCAAGATGGCTTTAGGTTTTCTCTTTGGTTTCTTTTGTTTTTGCTCAGGGTCTTGTTTTTGTTCATGTTCTCGTGTTTGGTCTTCAGTTTGTTTTGATTGTTCTTGTTTATCCAAAGGCTTTGGTTCTGTTTTTCTTTGCTTTGTCTTCTTCCCTTTTTGTTTCTCGTCTTGTTTTTGTTCATTGGGTTGTGCTTCATGTTTTTTATCTTTGGATTGTGATGTTTCTCCTTGCTCTATGATTGTTTCTATTCCCTCTGAGGTTTGTGTTCGTGTTACTCTTCTTTCACTAGGCTCAGCTTCATCTCTTTTTTGTTTTTCTTCTACATTGGATATGTGAGAAATAAGAGATTGATCTTCTATCGGCGACTCCCAAGCCGTTATTCTCCTAATATCATCTCGTGCTCTTACTAAAGCCTCTATGGAAAAGTCACCTTCCTTTGTGGGTTTACTTGATTCTACTTGTTGTTCATCAAGAGCTTCTAGTTTCACTCCTCTAGTTCCTACGTCCGTTATGGTTATATTTTCATAATGTTTTTTCATTCCTCCCTTACCATAATTTCCTTGCAAAGGTAGCCTAGATCGATAGTCACAGATTTTCTTGTCTATGTCTATTATTAGTCATTGCTCCTTAGCAGCCTTCAATACTTCACAATCTCTCAAAAAGTGCTCTAACGAATCACACCAAGGACACCTACGAGGGCCACACACAAAACCAATTTGATTTTGAGGATTTTGATTAACTTGTGGTGGGAAATTTTGAAATTGAGGATTTTGTTGATAAGGTATTGCTTGAACAGGATAATTAGGATTTTGATAAGGCAATTGATGTATTTGAGGAGCTTGGGGAGCAACATGTGGTACTTGAGGTGCAAGAGGAGCTTCCATATTATACAGTTAATGATTTTGAAAATTTTGATTTTGAGGATTTTGAAAAGCTATTTGTGAAGCTTGAGGATATATGTTTTGATACATTTGAGGATTTTGCACATGAGGATGAGGATTTTGCATTGAAGGATTATGCATTGGAGGAACTTGATATGCTTGAGTAGGAGCTACTTGTGGATTTTGATTGGTAGCTATAACATGTTGATTAGCGTCTTGAAAAGACATTAGGCTCATTTGATTTTGGAAAGTTTTGGTGTAATTAGATTGTAAAGCATCTATAGTCTTGGCCAAATTGGATTGTGTAGCAATAAAACTTTCCATTTGCTTAGTGAGAATATCCACTTGAGATTGTTCAACTACACTTTTATTTGGCTCTACTTTAAAACCTTGAGTAGGCTCCATCATTTGAGAAATAGGAGTAGAGTCAAAAAGCATAGCATGGGATTGTTCTCTAACTTGCTCCTTAGTTTGTGGAAGGCTAGCTTGAGGAAGACTAGTTTGCTCATAAAGCACGGATTGTCTTTGATGTCTATGGGCTACAGCCTCTACTACTTTACACACTTTTTGGCAATTGTCAGTGAGACCATAATGCTTATCTGGTTCTTCTAATCGCCATTCAACTTCCCTACGAGTTTCAGGATGAAGAAGCTTAAGAAAATTGATCACAAGATCAGGTTCCAACGTTATCTTATCCTCATCAGGAAGTTGTTCATAGCGTCTAATATACTCATTTTGTAAGTGAGTAATAGAGCTACTAGGCTTTGGTGAATTGACCCATCGTAAGAATCCATCCCGATTATGTTGGCTATAATCTTCAAAATAGAATTCTTTGAGCATCTCCTTTCTAAAATCACTCCAAGGAAGACTATCATATTGAGTGACACGGTTTATGATAGAGCTATCAACAATTCGTTCAAAGAATGATATCAAAAGGTCTTCGGGAAGACCAAAGATCATAGCTTGCTCTTCAAACAAATCTAAGTAGCTTGTGATGTTGATGCCATTGAATTTTCCCTTCTCTCTCAACATAGAAGAGACTATTCTTTGACCCTGTTTCTCAACAATAAGGGATTTGAATCCTTCCTCCATCTTATGTGAATAAGCAAGTGATGCACGATGCTCTAGATCTCTCACAAATGCGTTTACTTCACGATGAAGATGTGCACGATACTGTGAGAAATCCAGTGCAACACTCAAGACTGATGATGATGAAATGATGAGGATGAAAAATATGAAACAAAGGATATGGATCACAACCTCCCAACAAGATCAGAAGCAAATGCCACGAAGCGTTTCACGTCGGGTTCAAATGTGGACGTGATCGCAATCCGGGTGGATTGGGTCCAGTCCTGGCACACACAGGGTGTATGAAGCTAATGAATTTTGGAAGGTTTAAGGACATGAAAGTGAAATTAATGTTGAGTATGGAGAAGAGAGAGATGTTGAAATGATTATGGGAATGGGGTTGTAGGAGTGCAAGTTAGATTTATCAACATGACTGATAAGAATGAAAGAGAACCATACAGACGAATCAAATTTGGAAGGAAGAATGGTCCATTGAAGGAGCTTCTTAAACACTTCCTAATTCTAATCCATATGCATAGTCTTCTTTGGATGATATGTATGCATGACGAGAATAGATGGAATCCTTACACATAAATCAGTTTGGAAAGGAAGAATGGTCCAATATTGGAGCTTCTTATACACTTTGAGAAACTAATCAATATGTATGGGTATGTATGGATTATATGCATGCAAGTGTATTATGATGATAGAGTTTACTCACAAGCTCAATGAAACATCCTCACTGGTTCAACGCAATGCTGCGGAGCCTTCTCACACATAGAAGAAAATAGAAGACATGTAAAAATACTTAAGAGACTGAAAGACAAGAGAGAAGATACAAGTGACAAGTGACAAGTGACATGAATTAAAAGGATTTGAATTAAGTTACATGTATAAGGTCGTCGTGGTACGTCAAGCTAAGCAGTCTACTGATCAAAGCCGGTTCCGACCTTCAAACCATGACAGTTCAACCGAATGTCACACGTAAGAAGGCGAGTTCCACTTCATTGATCCTATGTCTGTCTAGGCTTGTAACGTCTGACTAAAGAAGTCTAAGACTCATTAAAACCAGCTCTAACTCACTCACACGCTCCACCGAGGGTGAGTCAAGATAGAGATGCTGGTTTCAAGAGCCTATCCTAGATTGGAGTTCTAACTTAAATTTGAAACTAGGTACTATACTCATACTAGCCCACCTTGGATCCTCACTCACTCAACCGAGGGTGATCATCTCAAGGAAACCGTAAGCTAGCATGCCCCCTATGGATTCCTAACAATGATGCTCTAGGAGTTTGGAGGGGGGTTTATATAGTTTTTTGAATGAATTTGGGCCCTTGGATCTAGAGAAATCAACTCTCAACTCTAGGATCACTACTTTCGATTACAACCACTTGATTAATCAAATCAATGGCTTGGAATTGTTCTTTCTTTCAAATCTAGTGTAAAGGAGTGAACTTTAGGCGCCTTCATTGTCCACCATTGGATCTGGGGATGATCTGGACCATCGGATCAGTGTTGACATCACTTTGGATAAGATAAGCCACTATTTTTGGAGAAAAGCTGCATTATTGATCTTTGATTATCAAAAATTGTCTTCTTTTATGGAAAAACTCGTGGATCCTCCTTGATTTAAGCATAAGTGCATCTCCACCCTTGAATATGAGCTCATCTTGATCGTACAACATGGCTCAATCAGCTTTTGCCATGTGGTGGCCCTTCAACCCTTCAATTTGCTTAAACTAGAAAACTGCGGTGATCCTGAAAACTGGACTTTGTGCTCTTTGACCCTCCAAATAGGCTTTGATGAAGATGAAACTTTGTAGGACTATGTTTCCAAAGAACTCCTTCAGGAATATGCAAAAAAAGCTTCCATTTGAATCTTCCTTGTACAAGTTTGTCTACATTTGGAAGCTTGCAAGGTGGCGTTAAGGTCTCTAGAAGATTGGATAGCCTTGAAACTTTGTACAAATATGTAGCCACATATAGTCTTTATACATGCCAAACCATATGGCTAACATAAATTTCTATACAAGAATTTGTAGGGTCAAACTAGAAAAGTTACATTTTTATAAAATGAACATAGCATATCAATGTGCTACAAAATCCATTTTCTGCTGAACTTTGGGCTATAGACTGCCTTTGACAATCTTTACAAGTATATGAATTTTGATCTAATTTGGTGACAACGAAATTTTTGCCCTAATTTCCTAACTTTGACCAGCTTTGACCGCTACCATGGACTTTCTTGATTTCTTTGAAACTTTGTATGTGAGCTTCCTTTGACATCCTTGATGCATCCTGGACTTCTCGGGGAATTCCGGCTACCTTCACCAAATATGTTTTTCGTAGGCCTTCACAAGTGAGAAAGGAGAGAAAATCTCGACGACAACGTGATTTGTCTTACCACAAATCAAGCAAGCTTTGACTCCAGCTTTATTACTTCTGCCTCTTCCTTTACCTTTGCCACCTCCTCTTCCTCTTAGGAAGTTAGATTGGCTAGTTATACCTTCATCTTCATTTGCTTGTTGCTTCCCTTTGCTATTGTTCTTCTTATCCTTTGAATACATTGCTTGAGCTGCACTTTTATCACCTTCACCTTTGACATCCTGCTCAAAGGTTAGCATGTGTCCTAGCAACTGACTTAAATCAGGAGTAAAATGATCTAGTGATAATTCAATAGACAAAATGAATGGCTTCCATTTGTCATCACCTCTCAAACCTGTGAGGATTTGCCTTACCAATTTATCCTCCTCAATATCTTCGTCAACTGCTCCTAATGCATCTGCAATGTCTTTCATCCTTGTTACATAATCTGAGATGGATCGAGAGGCCTTCTTCTTGAATGTGGTAAACTCTGCCCACAAGGATGCCTTCCTTGACTTTGTGGTGTTTTGGAAATGCTCCTCCAAAGCATTCCATATATCACTTGCAAGTAGTCATTAACTCCCATATAGATAATGCTCCTAGATTGAGCATCTCTCTTCATCCAAGTCTTCAAATCTGACAATTCATCCCTAGTGGAACTCTAGGATCTCTGAACTGAGGCTTTTCCTCTTCACCTGTGATATAACCTATCAAGTCTTTGCTCATAAGATGAGCTTCCATCCTCATTGACCATGCTGGATAGTTCTCTCTATCCAGTTTCTCTATCTGAAGAGAATCTCCCATCATTTCTTCAGCTGTGTATTAAATCCTTTAAGCTTTATGAGGAATAAGGTTACCTTTGCTTCGAATGATACTGATTTTGTCTTCCTTGATATCTTATGACCTTCTTCTCAAGCTTTGCTTTCAAGCTTTCACCTTTTGGATCTTAAATTGTTGAATTTCTTTATGACTACAGCATTCGGGGTCCTCCTTTCTTCAACTTTGATGCTTCCTGCTCTAATACCACTGATGGAGAGTGTTAATCTCCAAAAGAACAAGTTATTCTTGAAATTAGAGCACCTCTATATCAAGAATAACTTAAAACCTTCACCAATTTGGAGGATCAATACTCATCTACCAAAACCTTGAACAAACTGTGAAGAAGATGACTACACAGAAAGTCTGCTGCACATAACGCACTCATTGACTTCTCAAATGTGTAAAGTTTTTTATAAAACTTTGCACAAGGTATGGTCTATAGTTTGCACACCTCCTCCAAGTTAATTAATTCCAAAAGAGATAGTAGATCTTGAGAAATGATCTTAACAAGTAACCTATGTCTAAAACTATAGTTCTTTACAGTCGACTTTGGCACCTGCAACTTCTAAAGCTTGGTTCTCCCAAACTAGAACCCGTTTATGCAAATCCTTTTAGCCATAGATGGCTTACCTTCCAAGTTAGATTTTGACTCCTCATTTGTACAAAAGTTTACATTGTGCATTGAGAACTGACCATTTCTTTGACCATCGAGATTGCGCCTGTTTCAGAAGACACTCAACACTTCCTCACATATAAATGTTCCTACTCATAATTCTCATAGCCTGTTTACAATTGGGCTCTCAAACTTTAACCATAGACTCATTAACTATGGAGTTAGACATCTACAAAAGGATTCTTGAAATGATCAAGCACAGAAGGAGAACACACAGAAAAATCGGGTGCAACTTTTCTTCATTACTGAAAAGTTTTACATCTGGATGAGAGAGTTATCTTGCTCACTTCACAAGTGTCTAATAACTTCTAATTCTCATCAATTCTTGTTATCACACACTCTCTCATATTTGACCTGACATTTTTTGTTGTATATATAGGAAAATATGTACAAGTTCATCACCATACAAAAGTATAAGTGAGCTAACTCTAAATTGATGTACATATGTATACACATCTTCATTCTCTGAACATGTACTTTCTTCATGCTTCATATCTTGATCTTTTCTTCAATCCTTGACTTCAAAACTTCATCAAAACTTCAATTGTTGATTGCCTTGCACGAACAAACTGGTACCCTTCTTCCTAAAGCGATTAATGGCTCGAAGCTTTGTCCCTATTATCCATCGTCTACGTCCTCAGAATGTGTCACCGGTATTTTTACTCCTTTTCTTTTGCTATTTTTCTTACTCGACTTTCTTTTCTCATCTTCATGTTTTGATTGACTGACTGGCCGTAATAGTTGCATTTTCCTACCTAATCATGATTAGTGGTCGCCGTCTGTGTCGTTGATTATGTTAGTGTGCGCATGTCGTCATTATGTCAGTATATTTCTAATACTGCGTTATGATTAGTGTTCTTACCGCCTGATTTTTCTAGCGTTTCTACTTAATCTTGTTCTTCCTGCGGTTAGTTGCTATCGTGTCCTTGTGTGTTTGCGACCCCTGTGTGCTTTGTGTTATCGTCTGTTTCTGAGCGCGCCATGGAACCTCTTGCGAATATCATGA
>CM035437.1:147475464-147482964 GCA_020310875.1 Ceratopteris richardii
CCTGCAAATTACTAAAAAACTCCTTTCAACATGACATATGATTGCTACATCCACTGTCTACATACCATACATCTTCACTAGCTTGAGTTGTATCTTCACCATACCTCATGGCAAGTAAATAATCATTCCCTTGGCTGGATGATGTGTTTGCATAATTACCTTGCCCTCTATAATTGTTGTTGTTGTTGCTTTGATTCCCTTGTCTTTGAGCTCTATGATAGCATTCATTTGCAAAATGACCGGGCTTACCGCATACAAAGCATCCATTTGAAGTGGCTTGTCCTGTTCCACCAAATCTTGCACCTCTTCCTCTATTTGTGGCTCTTCCACCTCTTTGACCTGCATTTTCTTGTTGTCCTTGACCTCCTTGGTTGCTTTGATATCTTCCTCTTCCTCTTGAAGCACCTCGGTTGTGTCTTCCTCTTCCTCTACCTCAAAAAATAGAGCTACTCCTCTTGATGAAGCTTCGTCTTTGATTTGATGATGTATTTGCTTCCCCTTTTTGTTGACGTGCCCGTTCTTTGCTTCCTTCCTTCAAAGTTTGATGAAGTCTTTACTTCACTTCAGTAGCTCCTTCTTCTCTCTTTGATACTCCACTTATAGCTCTGATACCACTGTTGGAGGATAAACACTCCTATGTGCACAACAAAAGCAAATGAACCCTCCTTTGATTGTGGATGATGTGGAAGGTTCAATTTGGGGCATGTTCCCACACTCTTGAGCTTGAAAAACTTTCAACAGAAATATTGACCAGGGGTATCCTCTTACCTTGCAAATCCTCCAAATGTACTGCTCCATGAGGTAATACCTTTATCATCGTGTAAGGTCCTATCCATTTGGGTGCCAGTTTGGTTGGAATTGCTGGGACCTGATGCACTAAAACCATGGATCCTTCCTGTACTTCATTGGACCTCAGATACCTGTCATGCAGTCTTTTGCGCTCTTCTTGTGTTACCTGAAGTTTTTGCATTGCTCCTTCTCTGTATTCTTCTAATGCCACCAATCTCTGAATGGGGGGTTCAATTCCAATGGTTTTGATTTCTATTTCCTTTTTGATAATGAATTCGAATGGTGCCAATGCCTCTTTCCCATATACTAACCGAAATGGAGTCTCGCCTGTAGTTACCCTTTTCGTGGTTCTGAAAGCCCAGATTGCACCGATCAGTGCTAGTGGCCAGGAGCTTTGATGATCGAAAGATAATTTGCGAAGCAATCCAATCAAAATCTTATTTGAGCTTTCTGCTTGGCCATTTGCCCTTGGGTAGTAGGCACAAGATTTTTTATGGAAAATTTTGTACCTGTCAAATATAAACTGGAGCAATTGATTTACAAAATGTGTGCCCCTATCACTAGTTATTTCCAGTGGGCAACCAAATCTTGAGAAAATACGTTTATACATAAATTTAGCCACTGTTAAAGCCGTGCAGTCCACAGTAGCTTTAGCCTCTATCCATTTAGTGGCATAGCATGTGGCCATCAAAATATACTTTTTTCCTCCAGGTTGACCAGTTGGACTAATTGGTCCTATGAAATCAAGACCCCATCGTTCAAATGGGAGCCATCCGGTAGATATGACCAATGGTTGGAAATTCAATCTGGTTGGCGCGGGAGCACACCTCTGGCAGATGTGGCATTCTTTAGAAAACTTGATTGCATCCTTGAAAATATGAGGCCACCATAAACCTTTGTGGATGATTCTATGAGCCAATTCTTCCCCCTTTAGATGTCCTTCATTGTGTGCAGCCTCTAGCAGAAGATTTACCTCCTCTGGATAGACACACCTTCTCAATATATCATCTTGACAGTATTTATATAAATTTCCATTTATAAGAGAATATGCTTTGGTTTTCAGGAGCAATCTTCTCTTTTCTACAGGTGTCAAGTGTTCTGGGATCTTTCCAGTAATAAGAACATGGAGAATTTCATCATACCAACCAGTCCGGATTGCTACTAGAAAAAGATTGCTATCCACCAACTCATCATTAATACCTGTTGCCTTTTCGCTCATTGCCGTCCTAGACACTTGATCTGCCATGTAGTGCTCTTTTCCTGGCTTAATATGAATATCAAAATTAAATTCTTGAAATAGGAGTAACCATCTCCAAATCCTTCCAGCTACTCTAGGCTTGTTTATCAAATACTCAAGGGCTGATGATCGGAAATAACAATGAAATGTACACCAAGAAGATAATGTCGGAACTTCTGAAGAGCAAATACGATAGCCAAACCTTTTCTTTCTGTTGTACTGTAATTTCTTTCAGCTTGGTTGAGTAGTCTGCTTGCATAAGAGATAGGTCTATCCACTTTGTGAGATGATGGTTGAGCTAGAACTGCACCAACAGCATGAAGACTAGCATCTGTATGCACATGAAATTCCAATGACCAATTAGGAACACTTAAAAGTGGAGCAGTACATAGCCTCAACTTTAGTTCACAAAATGCTTTGTCAGCTTCAGCACTCCATGAGAAAGGGATCTTTTTGCTGGTAAGCCTTGACAAGGGCTTAGCAATTTCCGAATACATCCTAATGAATCTTCTGTGATACCCTGCATGGCCCAAGAAACTTTGCACTTCCTTTGGGCTTTGTGGAATTGGCATGGAAAGAATAGCTGTAACCTTTGCAGGGTCAACAGTTATACCTTCCGCATATACTATGTGACCAAGAAGAGTGCCCTTAGTGACCAAAAAGTGACATTTATCAGGATTCAGTTTCAAACCTGTTTTGAGACATTGCTCAAAAATTTCTTTTAGATTTCCAAATGGTCATGGAAATCTTGAACTGCTGCCCTTCTATCTGTACCTGAAAATACTGAAAAGTCATCCATGAAAATGCGTAGAAAGGTTGTTAACCATTTGCCCAATATCAGATACATCGTTCTATTAAATGAAGCCGGTGCATTCTTCAAACCAAAAGCCATTCGAGTATAGACATAAGTGCCCCAGGGATTGACAAAGGCTGTTTTGTCCCTATCATCAGGATGGATCACTATCTGATTGTAGCCACTAAAACCATCCAAGAAACTATACAAAGTGTGACCAGCTACTTCTTCAAGTACTTGCTCTGTGAAGGACTGAGGAAATCCATCTTGAATAGTCACTTTATTCAAAGCACGAAAATCAACACATACTCTTATTTTTCCGCTATTTTTCTTGGGCACAATAACCATAGAAGAAAGCCACCTGGAATGTTCTACTGGCACAATTATCCCAGCTTCTTCTAGTTTTGTAATCTCTGCTTTTACTGCCTCTGCATACTTCGGATTGAGTCGATATGGCCTACTTCTTACAGGCGCAGCTCCCTCAACCAAGGGTATCCGATGTAATCCAAGCTCTTCTGGTATTCCTGTTAGATCTTTGTAGGACCATGCAAAGACACTTTCTTCATCCCCTAAATTTACTTCTTGAACCAATGTTTCAGGACTGGCCTTGTTTGATAAATCATCTCCACTATATGCAGGAGTGGAGTTTAATTTATATTCTGCAACATGTTCTTCCATCCATCCTTGAGGTATATCTGAAAAAGGAAGATCTTCTCTGCTCTTTGGTTCATATTCTTCCCTCTCTGATACTTTTATATTGGTTGCATCTTCAAAGCTTGTAGTTTCCTTCAACTGTTCATTCTTCAACACCTTGTGGTCTTCATTGCTATTTCCTGTAATTACCTTATCTGCAACTTCTTCCTCAATTTCATTGATCTCCACCGTGCAACACTCTACACTTCCCATCATCCAATTGAGCAATGTATCATCTTCTTGGGGTAGAGTGGGCATTACCTGAGTGTCCACAGTATATCCAGTAGTTTTTCCTGAGTCGAATCCTTCTTCCAAATGTAGTTGTAGTTGGCTATTGGTATTTGTTGAAATCCATAGTTTATTTTTTCCCCAATCTTGCAAAGCTTTTGCTTGTCTCAGCCAAGGTCTCCCCAGGAGTAGAGGGTAAGAAGTCTCCTGTGGAAGTGCAATGACAACAGAATCTAGAACAAAATGGCAGCCCTGTACTACCATCAGTACCTTCTCAATAATGCCTAGTGGCACAACCCGATGTTGATCTGCCAATGTAACCGTGAATGGTGCCAACTTGGTGGGGTTCAATTTCAGCTTCTTCATTGTAAAATCTGGCATTAAATTGATACCAGAGCCTCCATCTATGATCACACCTGTGAGAGTTTCATCCTTTATACAAACAGATAATCTTGAACTTTGGTAGTCTGCTAAGGGTGCAGGGGGAAAATCAACCATGAAACCATCTATACTAGGTGATTGGACCAAGTGAGCAGAGTGTATAATCTTCAGTAAGTCACTTCTTATTTTTGAATCCATCCTTATAAGTTCATATAGACTAATCTTGTGATGAATACCTTTCAAGATATGTTCAATGTTTACCTCCTGAGTATTTTCTTGCAGACTTGTTGGTTGACCCTTTAGAGAAGTAGTCATCTTATCATAAGCTCCTTCAATTTCTACTTGATCCTTCCATCCAGACTTCTTTTCTTCCTCTTTCTCCTGAATTCCTTGTTGTTCCCCCCTAAGGTTTGCTGCTGCTTGCCTAGCTCTAGTCATCATGGGCATAGCAGAGGATGAAACAGCATAGGATTGAGTAGTCATACCTTCTACTGGTGGGGAGACTGCAATCATGTGAATTGGAGTAGGACGACCTCTTGGGCAATCTTTGGTATAATGATCCTTGGCCTCTGGACAATGTTGACAGGGAGGTGCATCTTCTGGAAGAGAACACCTATTTTGCATGTGGTCGTACTCACCACAACGATAGCACATCAAAGGTCTATTATATCTAGGCTTTGCAGGCCTATTCTCCTCTCTGTTAGGTGTATTCGAAGTATTAGCATAGTATGAATCCAAAGTTTGAGGGTTACCTCTCTGCTGTGTGCCCTTGAGGTAGTAGCAATCTCTGGCTTCATGCCCATCCTTCCCACAAAATTGACAGCTTACCTTATTGGGACAATTAGCATTGGAATGTCCATTGTTGTTACAGATTGTACACCAAATTTGTCTCCTTATATCCTGAGTAGTCCTCAAATCTTCTAACTCACGACGAAGTTGAGCTACTTCATCATCAGTGCGACGCAGTGGTGGCAAGACCTTCTCTTCTTGTTGGTTTTGTTGCATCTTCAATGCTTCCAATTCCCTCCTCAGTTGCTCAATAGGATCCATGTCTACAGCGTACTTTGGTTGTGTATCCCCTTCGAAATGTTGCCTTGCTTCTTCAATGCGTGATGCGGCTGCAACAAAATCATTGAGGGTCGCATCCAATCTAAGAGATTCACGAAGCTTCTGCTGAGATGACCTGGGCAGAGCTTTCTCTATCCACTTTTTAACCAAAAAGTCACCTGGAGCATGTGGCAGACGTGCAACAAGTGCTTTTGTTCTAGTGTGAAGTTCATGAAAAGATTCACCTGGTCTTAGCTTCAAATTCTCTAGCTGATCTAGAGCTCTTTCCGAAGAATCACTTGGTCTGAATGTTTGTGAAAATGCCGCCTTCAGAGCCTCCCAGGTAGTGAAATGTCCATCTGTATATTGACTATACCATTTATCTGCAAGACCCTCCAATGTGGATGGAAAAAGTGCCAACATTGCATCTTCTCTATTCTGCAAACCTCGTCCACGGCATAAAGAGATGAATCTCCTCACATGATCATCAGCATCCTCATAAGCATGTCCCTTGAAGGTAGGGAATTTGATATTTAATCTGGAGAGCAAATGAGAGAGATCCTCCATTTGTACTGGTGTTTCTTCGGACGTATCTGAGGAGAAGTCTAGAGTTCTCCTATACCCTTCTTTGGACAATGGTGTCGCACCCAAATCAATAGACAAATTTAGGGAAGGCAGAGGGGAGGTAGACTCACTAGCCGTGGTTATTGCTAACTTGTTAAGGCTCCTCCGAACACGAAGAGAATCCTTATCTGCCCGTGTATGGGTCATGTACCTACTTGCAAATGTAATAGGGCAAAAATACCTCTCACAGAAATGCAAAGGTCCCACCGTGTGTGCCAAACTGTAGAGGAGGTACTGGGGTATCCGCTTTTAACAAAAGTAGAGATTAAAGATTAACACATCCAGTACGTCGCCTACTCAAGGGGGGTTCTCTTTAGGGAAGTATACCCTTTAACATTTCTGTGATCAGGTAGATAACAAGGAGATACTTCAGAAAATATGGACAACAATTGACCAAGGCAGACCATACACTTCTTTGATTCGATTCAGATGATTACAAGATTTGTCAAGGAAATGCTCAAACACTAATGCTCAGAGCTTCGTGGTACTCTATGCAAATAAATACAGATCAATACAACTGATGAAGGAATAGCTCAAGAGTATAGATCATAACTCCGATGGTGTCTCACAGAAAAGAAAGAAAATCCAAGACACTCTCTTACACTATAGTGCTCATAGCCCTCCACTGAGAAGCCTACCCTCTATATCCACACTACAGAGTAGCTCCTACAATAGGCTTGAAACCACCAAGTGCAAGAGAGAACTTCTGCACGTAACACACAGCAAAGTAACTCCAGAAGAATGTACTAAATATGTGTGTACCCTCAGGTAGCACAATCCATTGTTTTTATAGGCCCCAATAGGCCAAGAGGGCCTTGCCGAATCTTCACGTCCACTGATCATGCGTCGGTTGATTGCCCAAATTGGGGGGTAGGTCAATTATTCCATTGATTCGGATTGGACCCACCAACAAAGGCAGTAGCCGTGAATGGCTTGCCGCGACATTTGATTATCTACTTCCACTTTTAATTACTCCACTTTAGTTCCAAGGCTCTGATGATGATTTTTAAACGTTGAACACTCTGAACTCATGGACTAGAAACAGCTTCTTCCTCCCCTTCATAAGCCTCATGCATGTTTTGATGTTGTTTCCTCCTCATTTCTTCTTCCATGCTAATATCTTGCAGAATCGCTTCCTCCCATTCATCAAACTCCATATCTGTCGCCTTTTGAGATAGCTTGGAAGGAAGAATTGCCTCCAGAGTTTTGCATTGATCCTATGTGATTGTGTGTAATTGTGTGTATGTGTGTTTGTCGGCGTGTGTGGCAGGGGTGGTGTGAGGGGGTGGGGGGTGGTATGAGGGAGAGGGGGCGGGGGTGAGTGGAGGGGGAGGGAGTGCGTGGAGGGGAGGGGGAGGGGCGCATGGAGGGAGTGAGTGGAGGGGGAGGGAGTGCAAGGAGGGAGTGAGTGGAGGGGGAGGGAGTGAGTGGAGGGGGAGGGAGTGCGTGGAGGGGAGGGGGAGGGGTGCATGGAGTGAGTGGAGGGGGAGGGAGTGAGTGGAGGGGAGGGGGAGGGGCGCATGGAGTGAGTGGAGGGGGAGGGAGTGAGTGGAGGGGGAGGGAGTGCGTGGAGGGGAGGGGGAGGGGCGCATGGAGTGAGTGGAGGGGGAGGGAGTGCAAGGAGGGAGTGAGTGGAAGGGGAGGGAGTGAGTGGAGGGGGGGGGGGAGTGAGTGGAGGGGGAGGGAGTGAGTGGAGGGGGAGGGAGTG
>CM035437.1:147497964-147502964 GCA_020310875.1 Ceratopteris richardii
GGATGAGTCTCTCTGAGACTCACAAGAAACCTACTACCTGGGTTGAATTTTCCCGCCTTTTCAAGAAAGAGTTTCTCCTCGAGAACGAGGAGGAACACAATTGGGAGGCATGGGATAAAATTCAACAGAAAGGTAGATCGTTATCAGTGTATATTTCAGAATACCGAGATGTTATTCTGAAATTAAAGAACTTAGATGACTTTCATCGTCTTTGCGGTTTTGTTAGAGGACTTAACCAGCGAATTCGAAATGAAGTCAAAAGGCATGCACCTAAATCCCTAGAAGAGGCGATTAAGGTTGCCCAAATTTATGAGGATAATTCACGTCTGGATGTCTTGCAAGAAAGTAGTTATTCTCAGAAGAATAACTTTAAGCGCAAGGGCAAAGGGGCAAGATCGAATGAAAGGGTGACTAAAAAACCTCGTGTTTTTAGACACGTCCTTTCTCCAGAAGATCATGATAAAGCGCAAAAAGAAAATTTGTGCTTTTAAGTGTCTCAAGCCAGGACATCGTAGGCGTGCCTGTCCAATTGGAAGAGAAAGTAAGGGAAAGGGTAAGCAGCAAATACATCTGATTCAAACTTTGGACTTGGATGCAAATTCAATTGCAAAGAAGGTTCAGATAAGGCACTGCGACAGTACCCATTCATGTCAGATCTCCAAAAACATGTGGCAACCTCAAGAATTTGGTCCACATGATTTGGTCAAGCTTCATGGATCAGTAAAAGGGCACACCATCCGGATAATGGTGGATGACTCTGCTACGCATAATTTTATCAATTATGCGTTAGTGAAAAACTGGCTCTTCCTCAGAAACCATCTCCTCATAAATACATTGTTTTTATGATGCATGGTCAAGACACCCGTGTTTGGGACACAATGATATGTAATTTGGAACTAGAAATCCAAGGGTTTAAAGACACCTTGGACTTCCAAATAATGAACATGGATCGGGTAGATCTGGTATTAGGGATAGAGTGGCTATGGAGTCTAGGACCTTCATTGACCAGGTGTTATTTTACTAATACTTTGGAATTCCAGCGCGATGGTGTAGTGTATAAAATCAAGGGTGAGCATGATGTTCCAAGTATCCCTTTGATTTCATATACCGAACTTAAGAAACTTGTAAATAATGAAGCCAGGACTCAAGCTTTTCTTGTCCTTGGCACCGATGTAACAGATTTTGATAATATAAATCAAGTTTCTTATGTCTCATCCTTTATTCCTCGAGAAGTTCATGCTAAATTTAACAATTTAATGAAGGGGTTTAAAGATGTGTTCCCTAAGGAACTCCCCTACGGCTTGCCACCCTCTCTTGGAAACATCGATCACAACATAGATCTGTTTCCGGGTACCAAGCCAAAATCTCAAAACTCATACCACCTCCCCTATGTCCAGAATCAAGATGTAGAAAATCAGATTCAATAATATTTGGATAAAGGATTTATCTGCCCAAGCCAGTCTCCATGGGCAGCACCCATCCTTCTAGTGAAAAAGAAAGATGAAACTATGAGGTTGTTCGTAGATTATAGGGCGTTAAACAATCTTACGATAAAGAACAAGTATCCCATGCCACTAGTCAAAGATCTTTTCGATAGTTTAAAGGGGGCTACAGTCTTTTCTAAGATTGATTTACACCAAGGTTATCATCAGATCAGAATCAAAGATGATGATATTCCCAAGACAGCCTTTCGAACAAAGTTTGGTCACTACGAGTTTTTAGTGATGCCATTCGGATTGACAAATGCACCCGCAACATTTATGACTTTGATGAATCAAGTGCTTAAGCCGTATTTGGGAAAATTTGTTGTAGATTTTCTCGAGGATATTCTGATCTACAGTAAAGATCATGAAAGTCACTTAGAGCACTTGAAAAAAGTTTTTCAACTTCTTTGCGATAATAAACTTTACGGTAAAGAGTCAAAATATGAATTCTTTACCCTAGAAGTAAAGTATTTAGGCCATATTATTTTTGCGGAAGGAATCAAAGTTGACCCTGAAAAGGTCCAAACAATTCTTGAATGGCCTGAGCCCAAGACGATTCGAGAACTACAAAGTTTTCTCGGATTGGCAGGATATTATTGGAAGTTTGTGGCTGGATATGCCAAGATTGCAGTACCATTGATGGATCAACTCAAAGGGAAGCATCAAAAGATAAATTGGAAAGAAGAGCAATCAAAGAGTTTTCAAGAACTTAAACTTGCTTTAGCATCGGCCCCGGTTCTACAGATCATAGATCCAAACAAGCCTTTCCAATTAGAGACAGATGCAAGTTCATCTGCAGTAGGAATAGTACTAAGCCAAGATGGTCGACCAATAGCTTTCGAGAGTAGAAAGCTAAGTCCTGCTCATCAAAACTACTCTACCTATGAGCGAGAGATGTTCGCTATTATAAATGCTCTAAAGAAATGGTGCCATTACTTGTACGGATCAAAGTTGACCATAGTCTTTGATCAAGAGAGCATTAAGTGGTTTGCAAACCAACCTGATCTTAGAGGTAGAAAAGCTAGATGGGCCAAACAGTTGGAAGAGTTCGATTATGAGCTCAGGTATAGAAAAGGAAATTTCAATGCAGTGGCAAACGCCTTAAGTTGGATGCCTATGTTGAACAATCTAAGTTTTGTATAAATTCAAAGTGAATTTATTTCAACTTTGAAAGGAAGCTGCAAAGAGGATCCAAGCTTCAGTAAAGCATGGAAAGCAGCTGAACAAGCTAAACAAAATGAAGCAAGTACTTCTGAGAGAAAGTTTAAACACTATTCTCTCCAAGATGAATATTTGCTTTATAAAGGTAAGGTTTGTGTCCCAAGTATAATGGACATATGAAATCAAGTATTTTTCGAATGCCATGATGCTCCAAGTGGAGGACATCCTGGTATTAACCGAACCTATGAATTAGTGAAAAGACATTTTTATTGGCCTAGTTTGCATCGAGATGTGCAAAACTATGTGTCCAAGTGCCATAAATGTCAAGTTAATAAATTTCAAGGACTTAAAGTTGGAGGATTGCTGCATCCTTTGGAAATTCCCAAAGGAAAGTGGGAAATCATTTCCATGGATTTCATTTCTGGATTACCCCGCACTCAGAAGGGCTTTCATTCAGTCTGGGTTGTAGTTGATCGATTGACTAAACTTGCTCAGTTTATTCTAGTCAAGACTACTTATAAGACTCGAGAACTTGCAAAAATATTTGTAAATCAACTTTATAGACTCTATGGTCTTCCAATAGACATAGTTTTTGATAGAGATGCTCGATTTACAAGTCATTTTTGGCGAGCAGTCTTTAGTAGACTTGAAACTAAACTAAGTTTAAGTACAGTTGAACATCCCCAGATGGATGGACAGACAAAGAAAGTCAATCAAATCTTGGAAGACATACTCAGAGCTTATGTTACTTCCAAACAGACTGATTGGGAAGATTATCTTCCTTTAGCTGAGTTTGCCTATAACAGGGCCAAGAATTCATCAACTGAATTTAGCCCATTCATGTTGATGTACGGTTTCCAGCCTAGGTATCCATATGCAATGGGACTTCAAAATGAACGAGTTCAAGCAGCTCAAGAGTTCCTTCAAGACATGAACTTTAAACTTAAGTTAGCTAAAGAAAACTTAAAGAAAGCTCAAGATTGTGCAAAGGCTTATGCCGATCCAAAGCGAAGAGATATTACTTTTCATGTTGGCGATCAAGTTTATCTTCGTATTCCTGAAAGATCAAAAAAGTTCAAGACTGGTCAATGCGCCAAGTTGTCACCTAGATATTGCGGTCCTTTTCCAATCACCAAGAAATTTGGTTTGTGGGCTTATGAATTACAACTTCCAGATGATAGTTGGATTCATCCAGTGTTCCATGTCGGTCGACTTAGGAAGAGTCTAACAGATTCAGATAATCTAGTTGGACAACAAGTCATACTTCCTATTCCAGTAAATGAAACAGTTCCTCATGAACCTGAAAGGATACTTCGCACCCAAGATAAACGTACAAGAATTCACTTGTATGAAGAGTGTTTAGTAAAATGGAAGGATGGAACTGAAGAAAATTCAACATGGGAAAAAGTTTCCACAATCCAATGACGTTTTCCAACTTTCAAGTTTTAAGTTCGTCCCAAATAAAGAAGGTTTTTTTACTTTCATGTTCTAAGTAAATAACTTGTTTGAATGAATGCATGTTCTTCAAGTTTTAGAACATGAGGGTCTTGTCTACAGTATGTATAGCTCTACTTTTCGAGGACAAAAATATTTTCCAAGGGGGGAAGAATGTAATAAACTAAGATTGTGATTTAGGGATCGGATTGGTTCAGATAGATATGAAATCAGACTCCGTTTGGTCATTCGTTTGTGTGGCCAAAGATCTCGAGTCTAGACTTACTGGTAGATCATTTACTCTTGTAACCAAGTAATCCACTTAGCCTAATGGTTAAGACTCAAGGGTGTGAAGGAAGAGGTCTTGGGTTCAATCCCCATGGGGTACATGGGAAGAGTGTTTTGCCCAAAGAGCTCTAGAACCTTCTAGAAGCATCCATCGGAGTTAACTCTGGCTAACTGGGACACTTGGTGCACATGTAGTTACATGGCTAACACTTGGATGGTTAGTATCCACCTTCCCATGCAGGCAGTCCCTTGGAGAGAGCTATATATAGAGGCATATGGTTGGGAGGAGAGTCATTCATTCAAGAGCATTTCCAGTCGTTACACTGTTGTAGATAGATAGATAGATAGATAGATAGATAGATAGATAGATAGATAGATAGATAGATAGATATATAGATAGATAGATAGACAGATAGATAGATAGATAGATAGATAGATAGACAGATAGATAGATAGATAGATAGATAGATACATAGGTAGGTAGGTAGGTAGATAGATAGATAGATACATAGGTACGTACCTAGATAGATAGATAGATAGCTAGGTAGGTAGGTAGGTAGATTATTGAGGTTATGTAGTGTCGCGGCAAAAGCTTGTTCACTAACAAGACTGCGAAAAATTGCCACGCCTCAA
>CM035437.1:147507964-147767964 GCA_020310875.1 Ceratopteris richardii
AAGGGGGTAGATCCAGGAATTTGCTCTCATACTATCCCCATGAGTGCTGATGCCAAGCCCACCAAACAAAAGCCCTACACATATAATGACAATTATGCAGCTAAAATAAAAGAAGAAATTGATAGGTTGATTGAAGCTCGATTTATCTATGAGATTGAGCATATTGAGTGGGTGTCCCCCATTGTAGTGGTGCCCAAGAAGAATGGAAAGTTGTGAGTGTGTATTAACCTTAAAAAAGTTAATGCTGCTACGATCAAAGATAGTTATCCACTTCCAACCACGTAACACCTATTGGAGTGTGTTGCAGGCAAGGAGGTTTATAGCTTCCTTCATGGATTTTCAGGTTACAATCAAGTAGCCATTGCCCCTGAAGATCAATACAAAACAACATTCACCACTGAGTGGGGAATCTTTGCATTTCGTGTGATGCCATTTGGGCTCACAAATGCACCTACAACATTCCAAAGGCTCATGTGTCATGTCTTCAAGGAGTTCTTGCAAAAGAGCTTAGAAGTATATGTGGATGATTTATGTGCTCATTCCCAAGAAAGAAAACTCCACTGTTACATAAGAACAAGCTCTAAAGTATTATTTTTTAGGCTTCTGGAATTTATTATCTATGATAAATAACATGTGGAGGCGCTCACATCTTCAAAGTTAGAGTAAAAGTAGTTAAAAGTAGATAAAAGTAAGAAGGAAAGGAGAGGTGCCTATTTTTAGACAAGGAAGGCGCTTCCGTTGATAACCTCTCAATAAAAAGAGTGGTTCTCTTAGTGTAGGTGTCCAAATTGAGTGATTCTTATTGCATTGCAAAGCTTACAACTTTTATTATATAAATAGATCAGCTTTATACAAATTCCAATGAGAAAACCCCACGTAAGCAGGCATTTTTGCAGATCTTGTTTCTTGTGTCTATCCGGTGTCTCATCATAGACATACCTCTCTTCAAACTTTCATATCTCAGACTATCATGAGGTCTTTTTGAGTGATTTCACTTGGAGGAGTTTCCTTAGCTCTCATACTTTCAATCTATATCAAAATTTTCCATATATCATAAAGTTTTTGTGCTTCTGTACATCAATTCTCAATTCATATAGTTAGTCATACCTTGCTGTTACAGGCCTCCACATACCTTGACTTCAAGCTATTTGTTTGGGAGCTATACTTCACGTTTTTTGACGTTTTTTGTTCCTAAAGCATGCTGCTCAGTGTCTACTTTGACGATATATGATTAGTTTTGAGGAATTCTGCTCAGTAGTTTCTGGTGGTTATTTTTCTAGAGTGACCTATTTCTGTTTTCTTGAAAGTTTTGAGGAAAGTTTGATTTTTGAAGTTTGGAAATATTTGTTTGATCTTTTGAAGATCTTGGGAGGTCTTGTCACTTTCGTTGTGTACTTTGATGTTTAAAAAATTTTTGTAAACATAACATTGTGGTATCAGAGCTTTTGTTTTTTATGAAATCTTTCATACAACTTATTAAATTATCTTCTTTGTTTACAACAATTCAACATGGCAGATTTGAGTGCATCGATTGAGAAGTTATCAGATGGGAGAAATTATCCCATGTGGCAATTTAGAATGGAGTCTTATCTCATGTCTAAAGGTCTTTGGGGATTGATAATAGGTACAGAAGTGAAGCCGCTATTACTAGAAGCTCCTACACAAGCAGATCGAGCAAGAGAGCAAGAATGGATCGAAAGAGACAGAAGAGTTCTGTTTATTATATCACAAACAGTTTCGAATACTATGCTTGGGCATAAAAGAGGTTTGAATACTAGTAGAGAGGATTGGGAGTCTCTAGAAAGGCTATTTGCAACTACCAACCGAGCAAGGCAAACACAACTTATTGGTGAGTTGACAAGAGTAAAAAAGAAGCCACGACAATCAATTAATGATTATGTTCTTGAGGTAAAATCTCTTATTGAAGCATTAGCCTCTATTGATGCATCTCCTAGTGAGGATATAAGGTTTAATAGCATGTTAAATGGCTTGAGGGAAGATGAAAGATGGAAGTCTTTCATTACATCTATCATGACTCGAGAGAATCTACCATCCTTTGAAGATTTACAAACGCTCATGATGACTGAAGAAATCAATAGAGAAGGTGGGAACTCTTATCATTCGCAAAGAGGTAGTCAAGGACAAACTCTTTATACTTCATCAAACAAAGCAAGAGGTAGAGGAAATTGGAGAGGAGGAGGAAGATTCAATAAAAATGCAAGAGGAAGAGGAAGCTTTAATGCAACTAGAGGAGGAAGAACAACACAACAAAGTCAACAGACTCAACCAAATCAGCAAGGTAACTTTACTTGCCATTATTGTGGTAAAGTTGGTCACTATGCTAGGGATTGTTTCTCCAATCCGAATAGAAGAGGTGGTTTTAGAGGATGACAAAGAGGAAGAGGCCAAGATCACATGCATCAAAACAACAACATAGTGCAAGAGGAGGCTCAAACACAAAAGGAAAATATTCTTATGGCTATGCATACAGAGACACATAAGAGGAAGGTAAACAACAAAACTTGGTATGTAGATAGTGGTTTCTCAAACCACATGAGTCACAACATAAATATGTTTATGAACTTACACAAACCAGATTCAAGAGTCACAATTGCTACAGGAGATAGTACTGATCATGAAGTAGTTTACATTGGTGATTGTCCACTTAATGAACATGTAACTCTTAGAGATGTTTTGTTTGTTCCTACTATTACAAGAAATTTGATTTCACTTGGACAGATGGAGGACAATGGAGTGAAGGTCAATTTTGACAATAATCAGTGGCAAGCTTATCAGAAGAAGGATGGGAATTTTATTATAAAAGGACAAAAGGTAAACAGATTATATACTTATGAAGTTGAAGTTCCAGATTATGCACGTTATACAATGGTTAATGGGATGCAAGTAAGTCAATTGGACTTATGACATAAAATATTAGGACACATCAATGTTTGCAGGTTAAAGGATATTGCAAAGAAATCATTGATTGAAGGTTTACCACAACTACCTAAGCAAGATTTGGATTATGTTTGTGAGGCATGTCAGTTTGGAAAACAAGTACGAAGTCCTTTTTCAAAAGCGGGATTGCAAAGCAGAGGTCTTTTGGACTTGATTCATACTGATGTATGGGGACCATCTCAAGAAGAGTCCATGGCAGGTAGCAAGTACTTTGTAACATTTATTGATGACTTCTCAAAGTTTACATTCATTTATTTTATGAAATATAAATCCGAAGTGTTTGATAGGTTCAAGAAGTTTAAATCATTGGTTGAAAAGCAAACATATCGAAGCATAAGAAGGTTGAGATCAGATAGAGGAGGTGAATATTCTTCTAATTAGTTTCTTGCATTTTTGGAGGAAGAAGGAATTAAAAAGGAGACTACAAACAGATACACACCTCAACAAAATGGTGTGGCCGAAAGAAGAAACAGGTCTATGGAGATGGGTACGTGCATGTTAAATGAAAAGGACTTACCACTTATTTTTTGGGCTTAAGCATGCAATATGGCAATTTATGTGATGAACAGGTTACCACCTAGTCAAAGTCATGTACAAAAAGCACCTTATGAATTATTTTATGGATCAAAACCAGATATTTCTAATTGTGGAATTTTTGGAAGCATATGTTTTGTTCATGTTCCACAACAGTTAAGGTCAAAGTTGGATCCAAGGTCACAAAAAATGATTTTTATTGGTATGGCAGAAGGGCAACCAGGATATAGATGTGTGAACCCAGATACGGGAGAGGTAATTGTTTCGAGAGATGTTATTTTCATGAAGATAAATCTTGGTATAAACATGAAGTGCAGGTAGATGAAGAAGAAACTACCAGAAGTCACGAAGAAGAGCCAAGTTCTCCAAGCTCACCAGAAATTCAGATTACACATGAAGAGATAACTCCCCCCAATCAGAAGTTGAAGAAAAATTCTAGATTTAATTTCAAAGGAAATTGAGTCAGAGGAAGAAGAAAGTGAAGGTTCTACATCAAGAAGAACTCAATCTCAAAGGCAAGAAAAGCATGGTAGGACAAGAAGTCAATCAAGGTATCCAGTAAGAGAAAGAAGGCAACCGCAAAGCTTTTCTCATGAAGCTTATATGGAAAAACTTCTTGAGGAGTAAGAACCAACAACTTTTAAAGAAGCATCAAAGGTGAAGAAATGGGTTAAAGTAATGGATGAAGAAATGATAGCTTTGTATGAGAACAATACATGGAGTTTAGTTCCAATGCAACCTAACATGAAGGTAATTGGTAACAAATGGGTGTATAGGATAAAGAGAAACAGTGATGGTTCAATAAGTAGATATAAATCAAGGCTTGTTTGTAAAGGTTATGCACAGAGTTATGGCATCGATTATGAGGAGACATTTTCTCTTGTTGCTAAGATATCAACAATAAGGACATTAATAGGTGTTGTTACAAGCAAGGTATGGAATCTTTATCAATTAGATATAAAAAATGCATTTCTCAATGGTGATTTAAAAGAAGATGTGTACATGGAGCAACCAGCACGTTATAAAGATCGCAAGAAGCCTACGCATGTATGTAAACTCTTGAAAGCATTGTATGGTCTTAAGCAGGCTCCAAGGACTTGGAATTTTAGATTGGTAAAGTTTCTTGAAAAGCAGGGATAAAGGTGTTCAAATGCAGATACTTCTTTGTATGTTAAGGTTGAAGGATCATTGATTGTTTATATCTCAATTTATGTGGATGACTTGATAATAACAGGAAACAATGAAGGTGAGATAGTCAGGATCAAAGTAGAGCTTGGATCTGAATTTAAAAAATTTCAGATTTAGGAGAACTGACATACATTCTTGGAATCAAAGTTATGAAGAAGGACGATGGTGTATATCTTCTACAAAGGAAGTATATTTCAGATTTGTTAAAGAAATATGGCATGGAGCATTGCAAGAGTATCAGTAATCCGATGGAACCCAATGTGAAGTACAGTGTTGAAGATGGTGAATCTTTAGAAGATCCACTTATCTATAGGTCTTTGATTGGTTCTCTTATATATGCAACTTTAACAAGGCCGGATATTACATTTAGTGTAAGTACATTGTCTCAGTTCATGAACAAACCCACAGATGTTCATATGCAAGCAGCTAAAAGGGTCTTGAGATATTTGAAGGGTACATTAAATGAAGGTTTGGGATATAAATATCATGAAGGTTTGGATTTGAAAGCATACAGTGATGCACATTGGGCTGGAAATAAGGATGACAGAAGGAGTACAGGTGGATATCTAATATTTGCAGGTAATAATTTAGTTTCATGGAGTTCTAAAAAACAGCCTACAGTAGCACTTTCAAGCATAGAAGCTGAATATAGAAGCCTTACAAATGCAACATGTGAGATTATGTGGTATTTGAAGCTTTATGGACATGAATCTATCTACAACATGTCCACTACTCTTTGGAGATAATGTAAGTTCATTACAGCTCGCATCTAATCCAGTGTACCATGCAAGAACAAAACACATTGAAGTGCACTATCACTATATCCGAGAGAAGGTGGCGAATGAAGATATTGATATTCAACATGTTGGAACTAAAGATCAATTAGCAGACATACTCACAAAAGCAGTGGATGCTCAGAAGCTCAAGCGAATCAAAGTTCTACTTGGAGTCAAAGCTTTGGATTTAGAGATTGAGGGGGGCAATGTTACATAAGAACAAGCTCTAAAGTATTATTTTTTAGGCTTATGGAGTTTAGTATTTATGATAAATAACATATGGAGGCACTCACATCTCCAAAGTTAGAGTAAAAGTAGTTAAAAGTAGATAAAAGTAAGAAGGAAAAGAGAGGTGTCTATTTTTAGACAAGGAAGGCGCTTCTGTTGATAGCCTCTCAATAAAAATAGTGGTTCTCTTAGTGTAGGTGTCCAAATTGAGTGATTCTTGTTGGGTTGTGAAGCTTAAAACTTGTACTATATAACTAGATCAATTTTGTACAAATTTTAATGAGAAACCCCACCGCAAGTAGGCATTTGTGCAGATCTCATTTCTTGTGTCTATCCAATGTCTCATCAGAGACATACCTCTCTTCAAACTTTCATATCTCAATTGTTATGAGGTCTTTTTGAGTGATTTCACTTGGAGGAGTTTCCTTAGCTCTCATACATTGTATGTACAGCAAAATTTTCCATATATCTTTAAGTTTTTGTACTGTTGTACATCAATTTAAAATTCCGAGAGTTAGTCATACCTTGCTGTTACAGGCCTCCGCATACCTTGACTTCAAGCTATTTTTTTGGGAGCTACACTTCTTCGTTTTTGACGTTTTTGGTTTCTAAAGCATGCTATTCAGAGTCTACCTTCAGGATATATGATTAGTTTTGAGGAATTCTACTCAGAGAGTTTTGGGTGGTTATTTTGCTATAGTGACCTATTTCTATTTTCTTGAAAGTTTTGAGGAAAGTTTGATTTTTGAAGTTTGGAAATATTTCTTTGATCTTTTGAAGATCTTGGGAGGTCTCATCACTTTCATTGTGTACCTTGATGTTTACAAGTTTGTAAACATAACATCCATATCCCTGAGCTCAGACAAATCTTCAACAAGTGTAGAGAATATCAAGTGTGTCTGAACCTAGAGAAGTGTGTTTTCATGGTTCGACAAGGTAAGATCTTAGGTCATATTGTTTCTAAGAACGGAATATCTATAGATGAGGATAAAGTAAAGCCAAAGTAGAGCTTCCAAGACCAAGGAATGTTAAAGAGGTACAAGCCTTTATGGGCCATTGTGGATATTACAGTAGGTTTATTCACATGTATGCGATCATAGCTAAACCTCTTTATGGTTTGTTGACAAATTTTGAATGGAACGATGAATGCGAAAACTCCTTCAATGAACTGAAGAGATGTTTGTGCACAGCACCAATATTGACCACACCTGATTGGAATAAACCATTCCATGTTCATGTAGATGCATCCAATCATGCAATAGGATGTGTGCTAGCACAACCCACAGGTGAAGGAAATTTAGATTTACCAATAGCATATGCTAGTAGATAGCTAACCACAGTTGAACAAAACTATACCACAACTGAGCGAGAAGGTTTTGGCATGGTATATGCTGTGAAGAAGTTTAGACACTATCTATTGACCACCAAGTTCAGGTTTTTCACTGATCATCAAGCTTTGTTATATTTGGTCAATAAATCGTGCAACACAGGACGCTTAGTAAGATGGTTCCTCTTACTAATGGAATATGACTTTGAAGTGGTTGTTAGGAAAGGTAGAACCCACCTCAAGGCTGATCACCTTTCTCGCATCACTTGAGGAGAGTCACCGCGAGGAGTGCCTGATGAATTGCCTGATGCTTATCTGTTCAATTTAGAAGTTGTGCATAAGTGGGAAAATAAGTTGGTACCAATCCTAACCTTTGGACCCGCAAATAAGAATGTGAAAATATCACAAGAAGAAATTGTAAAATCACAAAAATATCACATATTGGCAGGCAGCATGTACAAACAAGATACAGAGGGTGTACTAGCTTGTTGTGTTGAGGACGATGAACATAGTAGTTGGTTGCAACAAGCCCATGAGGGGTTACTAGGAAATCACTATTCTAAACAATGAACATTGCAGAATCTAAAACGTTTAGGTGTGTATTGGCCTAGTATGGACAAAGAGATACATGCGTGGATTAAGAATTGTTGAGTGTGCCAGGAAAAACCCCCAGTGGAGCATGCAACTCTTTATCACGTATCGTTATTTCCAGACTAGAGTGCTCCATTGGTAGAATTTATGAGATCAGGGACATTACCCAAAAAGGCTAGTCTAGCAAGAAGAAGAAGCATGGAGCAAGAGGCTCAGGACTATGCCTTAGTTGGAGAAAACCTATACCGAAGAGGCAAAGAAGGTTACTTAAGACTATGCGTGCATGAGTCGGACTACTTGAAAGTCTTAGAAATTGCACAAAGTGGTGTTGTAGGTGGACACTTTGGTCCTGACCGAGTAATCAAGACCATTCTATTCTCAGGACTTTGGTGGCCCACTCTTCATATGGATGCACATACCTATGTGAAGAAATGTGACACATGCCAACGTGCACGATATCCGATTAGAAAAGATGAGATGCCTTTGAGGCCAATGATGGGAGGACATGCATTCTCGAAGTGGGGCATAGACTTTGTAGGTCCTATTAACCCACCAGCTAGAAACTCCCATGCAGAGTACATTATTGTAGCCACAGATTACCTTACCAAGTGGGTTGAAGTGAAAGCCACGACAAAGAATGATGCTCAAACGACAGCTAAGTTCTTATTTGAGAATGTGTTCACGAGATATGGATTACCGATAGAGTTAGTAAGTGATAGAGGTACACACTTCTTGAATGAAGTCATTAAAAATCTACTTCAAGAATTCTTGATGGTACATAAGAAGTCTGCCCCCTATCATCCACAAGCTAACAGATAAGCCAAGAGCACAAATAAGATCCTATGTAATGTATTGACCAGACTGGTCAATAATAAATGCTCTGATTGGGACAAACAGCTTCATCATGTTGTTTTGGCTTATTGGGTTGCCTATAAAACGGTACTCAATGCCACCCCATTTCAGATGGTCTTTGGACAGAATGTTGTGCTACCATTAGATTTCCTAATCCCAGCATTAAAGGTAGCACAAGAGCACGAGTGGAATGGGCATGAGTTGTCCTCTAGGATCTTTGATTTAGAATGCTTAGGTGAGATGAGGCTACGAGCAGAAGCAGGTATCTATCCTGTAAAGAAAAGGCAAAAGGTATACTTTGATGCACACGTTAAGGAGAAAGGATTGAAAGAGGGAGATCTAGTGTTGGTTTATACACTAAAGCAGCATTCTTGTAAGTTGGAAAAAAGAGGATATGGGCCTATGATCATAAATAGAATTTCCACGGATGGTGCAGTTCAATTGGCCACTCTAGAAAGTGACATCTTGCCAAACTATATTAGTGGATGTAGAGTCAAGTTATATCAAGAACCTCTTACATAGGATATGTTCATGAGACTCAACATTGCTAAGAAGTGAAAAGAAGAAGAGTTGAGGGTCTGTTGGCAGCAGTCAGGGAACCGAAGGAGCCACAAGACGAAGAGACTCAGAGCGAAGGGACAGCACAAGCAGACATGGCAGTCAAAGAAGATCTGGCAAGTAGGCCACCTAAATTTTTCAGACATCAAGGAGCTGACACACAAGAAGAAAGAGCAAGTAGGGAGCTCAAAGGTATGTATGACAAATCAATAGAGAAAACCCCTACACAAATAGTGATTTTCATCACTAAAAACCATTGTAAATATCATTTCGTATTTTTGTAGCTCCATTTTGTGCAAGCCAAGGAGTCCTTGAGCTTGAGGAGCTTTAGAAGTATCTACCTGCCAATTTTCATATTTTTTAGATCTCGTTTGAGCCCTCTAATAAGCCCTGGAACCTAATTTTTAACTAGGCCGGACACTAGGTCTGAATAGGGCCAAAACCTAGTCAAAAACTATAAAAACAGCTAGAGAGCTCATTTTTGAGGTTAGCTTGTAATTGAAATGAACTTGTAAGAGCTTTTTGAAAGTAATCTAAGAACTCCATTGCTTCTCACTCTTTGTCTTGCCGTGTGTGCGCGTGTGCGTGTATGTGTGTGCATGCTTGTGTGCTTCTCACTTCCGCACTTGTGCCTCCACTTGCTCGAGGTCTTCATACCATCCTCACGTCTTCCCGGATTGACATTAAAGGAGGTGCTACTCATCACTGAGCTACACCAAATTTTGGCGCCGTTGCCGGGGATCGAGCTTTGAGGACGAGCGTGTGATGGTAAGACGTAGATTGGAGACGTTGGCGATGTAGGTAATTTCGTTACTTTTCCTATTTTTCTCTTTCTTACCTTACCACCATCATCACCATCATCATCATCACCATCTTCCACCTCCATTTCCATCATCGCGAAAATTTCAGTTTTTTGATCATATCACCTTCTCCACCTCATTTCCCTCATTTCACTTGTGAGAGAGAGCGAGAGAGCGAAATTGTGTGTGCTGTTTTTGCATGTTTTTTGAGCTGTATTGCAGGTACAGGCCGCATCATCGTCCCCAGCACTCTATGCAGGTACGGAATTTTCCATAACTGTCTGTGTGTCGCCGACCTCTGTCAATCGCGACCGACAGAAAAAATGCTCAAATTGCCAAACAAAGTGCAAAACCATGATCTACAGGCCTAGAGCTTCCCAAAAATGTGTTTAGTTTTTTGAAATTCATCAGATTTCTGTCAATCGCGATCGCTCTGTCAATCGCGATCGACAAACCACGACGGAGAGACCTGTCAATCGCGATCGACACGTCAATCGCGACCGACAGCCCACGACGGCTCTGTCAATCGCGACCGACACAGTCAACGATTGTTTGACCACGATGGACAGACCCTCGCGACCGACCTGTCAATCGCGATCGACCCATCAATCGCGACCGACAGAGTCAACGACCCTTTGACCACGACTGATGGATCATACGCGTGACACGTGTCAATCGCGATCGAGTCATCAATCACGATCGACCCATCAATCGCGACTGACAGCCCACGACGGCTCTGGCAATCGCGACCGACACAGTCAACGACTGTTTGACCACGACGGACAGACCCTCGCGACCGACACATCAATCGTGATCGACAGAGTCAACGACCCTTTGACCACGATTGACTGAATTTTTGGCCACGTGTCAATCGCGACTGACCAGTCAATCGCGACTGACAGCCACGACGGACCTGTCAATCGCAATCGACACGTCGATCGCGACTGACCTGTCAATCGCGACCGACAGACTTTGCGAACACGTTAGAAGGGCAAATTAGGTCAAATTTTTGAGGCAAAAATAATGGTCTAAATTTTGGCCAAGTGTGGGACAAACACTAGGGTGTAGTATTGCATTACGAGGGCATGACCCAAGTAACCCGAGAATTCCTGTTTGCCTGTTAACCTAGTTTAATCCTGTTTTAGCCCCAAAACCCTGAACTCGCATAACTTTCTCATACGAAATCCGTTTGCTGTGATTTTTGTTTTGTTGGAAAGCTCGCAGGGAGTGCAACAAAAACATCAGGAATATTAAGATAGGGTATTTTGAAGTTGACCATACCCAGGGGGAACAAAATTCAGGGATCTCTAGAGTTGTGTCCAAAAAGTCATAGTGCAAATTGGTGAAGTGTTACATGAATGAAAGTGATTGGTTCTGTCTTTTGAATTTAAGTCTTGAGCTAACGGTGGGCCTTTTACAGGTCCTTTGAGAGCAGCGAAGGATACGCAAAGCAAGAGTAAGTGCAGGCTTGGGAACGCGCATCCTGGGCACACCAGGGCAACAACACAAGGAAAGGAACTCAAGGTTGGAAAACCCGCAACACCCTCTGTCAATTCTTAGTTTAGGCTAAGTGCGAGTAGTGTTAGAAGTAATTCCAAGCGACGATAGGCACGAGATAAATCAAAGACTATCTAAGAAATCAAGTTCAAGTCAAGAGATAACCTGTGTGTGTGAACGACAACCTTAAAGGAAAAGAACCTAACGTGAAAACGACCAAACTAAAGTGCGAAATTAAACTCAAGTATTCCTAACGACGTGATATCAGACAAGAGTATAAACACGATAATCAACATAAAAAGGGGATTAAGTAATTGATACAAAGGACTCAGAAACGTGGTTGTACTTGGAAAAATTGGGTTAATCAGTTAAGCATATGAACCTTAGATCAGGACGACATCTAGTAAGAGATAGACAAAGCCTTAGGTCTTCAGAGGCTAGTGTCAATCATACTGCGAGGTCTTGGGCCCAGCAGTTGAGTCACCACTCGCATTACCCTAGCTCTGATACCAGTGAATCAGAGATGTCTCAAGGCATGGACAGACCTATGGGAAGTTCAGGAGTGCCATACTTGCACAGGGTAGAAGGCCCATACAAAACGCAGTTGGAATACCTTAGGACCAACCGAGTAGGCGCCAGCATCTATGAGGACAGCCTAGGAAGATCTGTGTTAGAGATTAAGAATCCTGATCAATCCATTGGACTAGAGCGCCCAGCTGTCAAGTTTGAAAACGGAGCATACTTGGACAAAGAAGGAACCATATACGTAGTCACCAGTCACCCAGATAGGACGGACGAATTTGGAAATGTGATCCCAGAAGCGGACTTAGGTGACCTAGAGCAAGGAAACATGGGTACAGAACCTAGAACCCCTCGAGGCAAATCGGTTCTCATTAGGATTATAACACCAGAGTGGATTCGCCAGGATAATAAGAGCATAGATTTGCTCCTCAATCGAGAAACCGACGAAGCCTTTTGGAGGTATAAATCTGATCAGCCAACTGATATAGGAACAATCATGATCTATGAGTTTAAGGATCCTGATAGCCTAGGCAGAGTGACCTACTTAGATCACGCTTCGGAAAGGATCTTTGTGGTGACAGAAAATGATAGGCACGCTTACACTTGGAAGGGTGAATTTATTTTCCCCCAACCAAGATCGAATGTGTCCTATGGTCACCCTGGTGCCAGAACATCCCAAGCTCATGGAGCCCAAAGAGACATACATAGAGATAGGCCAGAAGTAAGCTTTGCCACCCCAGGGAGCAGAGAAAGAACGAGAATGGAAACGAATAGAGTAGAACCTGAGATGCTTAGAGCTCACAGGAATCAAAGAAATGCGGATGAATTCCCTCTACCACGACCTAGAGAGCACACAAGGACTTTGAGACCAACTCAGCTAGTTAAGTCCATGAAGAACTACTTCGATGGCACTGGAGATCCATACGATCATGTGGCTGAGTTTAGACAAGTCCTGAGAGCTGAACAAGTGGAGGATCTATTCACGCAGTACAATGCCTTTGGTCTAACCCTTAGGAACAGTGCCCTGACATGGTTTCAGCCGCTAAACGAGAGGCAGTTCAGGAGCATAGACCAACTCCTAGAGGCTTTCATTATTGAATTCTCTAAGAGTGGCATAAGAAATAATACCTCCTCGCTGATTCACAGCCTCAAGCAAACCCCTCAAGAGACCGTGAGACTTGCAGGAAGGAGATTTAGGCAATATCTTGAAAGATGCCTTGTCCCTGAGCTACCCACACCAGCTAAGCAAGTGGCTTTATTCTTGGATGGATTGCTAAGTACCAAATTAAGATCATATGTGTACTTGAAGGACCCTAGGACCATAGAAGAGTGTGTACGCATGTGTATTGACATTGAGGATAACCTAGGGGAGGAGTTAGAGCTTTCCAAGATATACAAAGATTCATATAGTGCCTCTAACCTCTCTTCCACGCAATCCACATCGATTGAGGAACTTGCAGAGAAAGTTGCTCAAAAACTAGGTGTCTCTAGCAAACAAATTCCGAGATTTGCCCCGGTGAAAAGATGCTATACTTGTGGGGGTGACCACATGGCGAATGTCTGTCCCATTATGGCTCAACCCCAAGTTAATCCTAGTAGCCAGTATTGCACCATAGAACGAAGTGATGGAGAGTGTTAATCTCCAAAAGAACAAGTTAACCTTGAATTTAGATCTCCTCTATATCAAGATTAACTTTAGACTCCACCAAATTTAGAGATCATTCACCAATTTATCAGAAAATTGATTATTCTGAAAAATTCAACTTCTTCAGAAAAGTCTGCTGCAGATTAATCACTCATTGACTAATCAATTCTGTAAAGTTTTTGACAAAACTTTGCACAACTCTTCGCCTTGAGATTGCGCAACTTTACCAAGTTAAATCTCTCAAAAAGATTGAGTACACACTGAGAAATGTGTGAAACAATTTACCTATGTCTGAAAGAGCTTCTCTGCAATGGCGACTTTGATACCTGCAACTTCTTAGCACTGGTTCTCTCAAAGTAAATCCCGTTTGATCAAGATCTTTTAGCCATAGATGGCTTACCTTCCAACTTAGATTTTAAGCCCTCACTTGTGTAAAACTTTACACTGTGCACTGAGCAATGATCATTTCATTGAAGATGAAATGTGCGCCAGATTTTACGACTCTTAGAACATTCTTACATATGAATGTTCCTAATCAAAATTCTCTCAGCCTGATTACAATTAACCTCTCAAATTCTAGCCATAGATAGATTAGCTATGGACTTAAACACGTGCAGAAGGATTTCTCAAAAGATTAAACACAGAAGGAGCAGACTGCTAAACATCGGGCGCAAGTTTCTCGATTTCTTCAGAAAAATTTACATACAAGTGAGGATGGATGATTCACTCACTTTCAATGTGTCTAATGACACTAACTTCTCTCTCCCTATTCTCTAATCTTCTTCTGCTCTCTTTGCCCGACATTTTCCAACATATTTATATATGAATATATACAAGTGTATGACTAAACAAAGATATAAATCAGCTAATGTACATATGTGTACATATCTTTGGATTTTCTGAACATGTCCTTCCTTCAACCATCTGACTTTGTTTTCTTCTTGACTCCTTGACTTCATTCCTCTATAATTCTTCAACTGATGATTGTCATGCACCAACAGCTCCCCCTCAATCATTAATTGAGGTTCTTCTCTATCTTCTTTGCTCCAGCCATATCCTTGAATCTTTGTAGTTTTGGTCCATCTAGACTTTTTGTCATCATATCTGCAACTTGATCTTTTGTGGGAGTGTGTATGACTTCAATCTCCTTCTCAATGACCTTCTCTCTCAGAAAATGATACTGTATTTCAATATGCTTAGTTCTAGCATGAAATACAGGATTAGCTGCCAAGTATAATGAACTCATATTGTCTCCACAAATAATAGGAGTACTCTGAATCACATCAAAAACTTTCAAAAGTGTCTTTAGCCATATTACCTCTTTTGCAGCTTCCACCATACCTTTATATTCTGCTTCTGTAGATGACAAAGCAACTGTATGTTGCTTCTTGGAACACCATGAAATCAATTTGTCTCCTACATAGCACAAGTATCCATGTGTTGATCTTCTATCATCCACATTACCTGCCCAATCTGCATCACTATATATCTTCATTCTTGTATCAGAAGTAAATCCATAGTACAACCCTTCTCTGAGTGTACCCTTGATGTACCTAAGTACTCTTTGTCCTGCAATCCAATGTTCCTTTCTAGGACAATGCATAAATTGTGAAAGCACACCAACTGCATATGACAAATCAGGCCTTGTTAATGTAGCATAGATCAAGCTACCAACCAAACTTTGATAGAGTTTCATATCTCTGAACTCTTCTCCTCCAAACCTAGACAATTTATGGTTCACTTCCAAAGGTGTAGGTGCAACCCTGCAATCTTCCATTTTAAATTTGGTTAGCAAATTTTTAAGATACCTTTCTTGGGTCACATATACTCCATGTTGAGTATAAGAAATCTCCATTCCCAAGAAGAATGATAGATTCCCCAAATCACTGATTTTGAACTCTTTCTCCATCTGCTTCTTGATCATTTGTATTCCTTTATCATCTGTTCCTGTAAGTATTATGTCATCAACATAAATACAAACATAAATGAACCCATCTTCACTTGCCTTGACTAGCAAGCTACTATCTGCCTTTGATGCTTGAAATCCAAGATCATTCAAGAATTTTACAAGCCTATAATTCCAAGCCCTTGGGGCTTGCTTTAACCCATACAAAGCTCTCTTGAGCTTACACACATAATTTGGACTCACTTGATCTTTGAACCCATCTGGTTGCTCCATGTAGACTTCATATGAAATGTAACCATTCAAGAAAGCATTTTTTACATCTAATTGAGATAACTTCCAACCTTTGCAAGCAGCAATTGCTATGAGTGTCCTGATGGTTGTCATCTTTGCCACAGGACTATAAGTCTCATCATAGTCCACTCCATATGTCTGTGCATATCCTTTCACAACAAGTCTAGCTTTGTACCTAGACACACTTCCATCTGCAAATCTTTTAGTCTTGTAAACCCACTTACATCCAATAATTTTCTGGCTATTAGGTTTAGGGACCAAATCCCATGTTTGATTCTCTATCAATGCATCATACTCCTCTTGCATAGCATCTTCCCAATTCTTCTTTCCTTTGGCCTCTTCATATGTAGAAGGGTCTTCATCTGCTTTTACCAAATAAGCATAATCTTTAGTAGTTAAGAATGAAGTGTCATAGCTATACCTTGTAGGTTGCCATTTGTGCCTAGATGACCTCCTAACTTCTGCACTTCTTGAAGTCTCTGGTTCATCAAATTCTAGATCAAACCTTGGCCTCTCTTCAACTTCAACCTGTACTTCATTGTTCTCACTTTCATCAAGTAATTGAATCTTTGCTTTACCTTTTCTTTGTTCCACTACTTCTTCATCATCTGCATGTACATTATATTTACCTGCATACCAAGTACCTTGCTCATCAAATGTAACATCCTTGGATACAAGGAATTGCTTTGTGGATGGACTCCACAACCTGTATCCCATTTGCTTGTCATCATAACCAATGAATACATACTTTTCTGCCTTAGGCTCCAACTTATGCCTCAATTGAGATGGCACATATGCATATGCCAAGCATCCAAATATTCTGCAATGATCCAAGGTAGGTCTCTTACCCCACCAAGCTTCATATGGTGTCATACCCTGCAAAGCTTTACAAGGCAATCTATTAACCAAATAAGTAGCTGTGTTTACAGCCTCTGCCCACAAATAATTTGGACAATTCTTCTCTTTCATCATGGACCTTGCAAACTCAACAAGAGTCCTATTTCTTCTTTCTGCTACCCCATTTTGTTGAGGAGAATATCTGCAAGTAACTTCTCTCTTTATACCTGCATTCCACAAATAATCATTGAACTCATTTGAAAAATACTCTCCCCCTCCATCTGACCTTAGCCTCTTCAATTTTTGGCCTGTAATCCTCTCTGCATATGCATGATAGTGTTTAAATGTATTAAACACTTCTGACTTTTCTTTGATCACATAAATTGTGATCCACCTGGTAGCATCATCAACATATATGACATAATATCTTGAACCATTTATACTAAAGTCCTTTGAAGGACCCCACACATCTGTATGCACCAATTCAAGTCTTTCTGAATACATAAACCCATGCTTGGAATAGGATTGCTTATGAGCCTTACCTAATTGACATGCCTCACATCTGTATGTCATGTGTTGACCTGCAATGTTAGGCATTCCAAGCACTGAATCATTGTTAATCATTTCTTTGATACCTCTTTCATTAAAGTGTCCAAGTCTTTTGTGCCAAAGATCCAATTCTGACACCTTCTGCTCTCCATATGTGAACATAGCATGTCCAACATTTCCTTGTACCTTCAATGTGAAGAGCCTTCCTTCTTTCTTTCCTGCAATAACTTGTTTATACCCTTGACTAGGGTCTTCCACATAAACTCCATCATTGGTAAACCTTACCTCATAACCTTTTTCCACAATTTGACCTACACTGATCGAATTCTTTGGAATTGTGGGAACATAAAGTACCTTACTCAGAAGAGTGCTCCCATCCTTAGCTTTGACTGAACCAATTGACTTTACCTTATGCTTTGTATTATCACCTGTCTGAACTGTATGATTAATTGCATTATGATCTAGATCAGTCATCAAAGCAATATTTCCACTCAAATGATTACTACATCCTGAATCAATATAAAACACTCTCATGTCCTCATGTGAAGTTTCACATGTATTCATAATGAGAGTCGAGTCCTCCTTTTGATCTGATGCATAGTTGTAGTAGGTGTTATTATAGGATTGACTTTGGAAGTTTCTTCCACCACCTCTTCCAAAAGAATTCCTACCACCTCTACCTCTGAAGTTTCCTCTCTGAAATCTACCACCTCTTGCTCTTTGATTAAAGTTATGATAATTTCTATTATTCTGATTATTATGCCAACAATCATGAGATAGATGATTGGTCTTACCACATATCCAACAAGCTCTTGCATTATCTTTGTTGTTTCTGCCTCTTCCTCTACTTCTGCCATTTCCTCTTCCTCTTATGAAGTTTGCTTGGTTTGAAGTACCTTCTTCTTCACCTGATTGTTGCTTTCCTTTGTTGGCTTTCTTTTTGTCTTTAGAGTACATTGCATGACCTGCACTCTTATCAACATCTCCTTTGACATCATTCTCAAAAGTTAGCATATGACCTAACAATTGATTCAAATCAGGAGTAAAGTGATCTAATGAAAGTTCTGTAGATAAAATGAAAGGCTTCCACTTCTCGTCTCCTCTTAGCCCTGTGAGTATTTGCCTTACCAATTTGTCTTCTTCAATGTCTTCATCCACTGCACCTAAAGAATCTGCAATGTCCTTCATCTTTGTCACATAATCAGAGATTGATTGTGAGGCCTTCTTTTTAAAAGTAGTAAACTCTGCCCATAGTGAAGCCTTCCTTGATTTGGTTGTGTTTTGGAAGTGCTCTTCCAAAGCATTCCAAATGTCACATGCACTTTCAAGTCCTCTAATGTGAGGAAGCAAATAGTCATTGACTGCCATGTAGATGATACTTCTTGCTTGAGCATCCTTCTTCATCCAATTCTTCAAGTCTGCAAGCTCCTCCCTAGTTGGAACACTAGGATCTCTGAATTCTGGCTTTTCTTCATCTCCTGTGATGTATCCTATCAGATCTTTGCTCATAAGATGAGCTTCCATCCTCATAGACCATGCAGGATAGTTCTCTCTATCCAACTTTTCAAATTGGAGACTATCTCCCATCTTTACTTCACCTGTAGCTTCAAATCTTTAACCTTTACAGATAATGAATGTACCTTTACTTCGAATGTTGCTCCTTCTGATCCTTTTGATGCTCTTTGTATGTCTTCCTTCAATCTTTCTTCACACTTTAACCTTTTGCACCTTCGAAATGTAAAGTTTTGTATTTCTGCAGTAGTTGGAGTCTCCTTCACTTCAATTTTGACACAACCTGCTCTGATACCACTGATGGAGAGTGTTAATCTCCAAAAGAACAAGTTAACCTTGAATTTAGATCTCCTCTATATCAAGATTAACTTTAGACTCCACCAAATTTAGAGATCATTCACCAATTTATCAGAAAATTGATTATTCTGAAAAATTCAACTTCTTCAGAAAAGTCTGCTGCAGATTAATCACTCATTGACTAATCAATTCTGTAAAGTTTTTGACAAAACTTTGCACAACTCTTCGCCTTGAGATTGCGCAACTTTACCAACTTAAATCTCTCAAAAAGATTGAGTACACACTGAGAAATGTGTGAAACAATTTACCTATGTCTGAAAGAGCTTCTCTGCAATGGCGACTTTGATACCTGCAACTTCTTAGCACTGGTTCTCTCAAAGTAAATCCCGTTTGATCAAGATCTTTTAGCCATAGATGGCTTACCTTCCAACTTAGATTTTAAGCCCTCACTTGTGTAAAACTTTACACTGTGCACTGAGCAATGATCATTTCATTGAAGATGAAATGTGCGCCAGATTTTACGACTCTTAGAACATTCTTACATATGAATGTTCCTAATCAAAATTCTCTCAGCCTGATTACAATTAACCTCTCAAATTCTAGCCATAGATAGATTAGCTATGGACTTAAACACGTGCAGAAGGATTTCTCAAAAGATTAAACACAGAAGGAGCAGACTGCTAAACATCGGGCGCAAGTTTCTCGATTTCTTCAGAAAAATTTACATACAAGTGAGGATGGATGATTCACTCACTTTCAATGTGTCTAATGACACTAACTTCTCTCTCCCTATTCTCTAATCTTCTTCTGCTCTCTTTGCCCGACATTTTCCAACATATTTATATATGAATATATACAAGTGTATGACTAAACAAAGATATAAATCAGCTAATGTACATATGTGTACATATCTTTGGATTTTCTGAACATGTCCTTCCTTCAACCATCTGACTTTGTTTTCTTCTTGACTCCTTGACTTCATTCCTCTATAATTCTTCAATTGATGATTGTCATGCACCAACAGCTCCCCCTCAATCATTAATTGAGGTTCTTCTCTATCTTCTTTACTCCAGCCATATCCTTGAATCTTTGTAGTTTTGGTCCATCTAGACTTTTTGTCATCATATCTGCAACTTGATCTTTTGTGGGAGTGTGTATGACTTCAATCTCCTTCTCAATGACCTTCTCTCTCAGAAAATGATACTGTATTTCAATATGCTTAGTTCTAGCATGAAATACAGGATTAGCTGCCAAGTATAATGAACTCATATTGTCTCCACAAATAATAGGAGTACTCTGAATCACATCAAAAACTTTCAAAAGTGTCTTTAGCCATATTACCTCTTTTGCAGCTTCCACCATACCTTTATATTCTGCTTCTGTAGATGACAAAGCAACTGTATGTTGCTTCTTGGAACACCATGAAATCAATTTGTCTCCTACATAGCACAAGTATCCATGTGTTGATCTTCTATCATCCACATTACCTGCCCAATCTGCATCACTATATATCTTCATTCTTGTATCAGAAGTAAATCCATAGTACAACCCTTCTCTGAGTGTACCCTTGATGTACCTAAGTACTCTTTGTCCTGCAATCCAATGTTCCTTTCTAGGACAATGCATAAATTGTGAAAGCACACCAACTGCATATGACAAATCAGGCCTTGTTAATGTAGCATAGATCAAGCTACCAACCAAACTTTGATAGAGTTTCATATCTCTGAACTCTTCTCCTCCAAACCTAGACAATTTATGGTTCACTTCCAAAGGTGTAGGTGCAACCCTGCAATCTTCCATTTTAAATTTGGTTAGCAAATTTTTAAGATACCTTTCTTGGGTCACATATACTCCATGTTGAGTATAAGAAATCTCCATTCCCAAGAAGAATGATAGATTCCCCAAATCACTGATTTTGAACTCTTTCTCCATCTGCTTCTTGATCATTTGTATTCCTTTATCATCTGTTCCTGTAAGTATTATGTCATCAACATAAATACAAACATAAATGAACCCATCTTCACTTGCCTTGACTAGCAAGCTACTATCTGCCTTTGATGCTTGAAATCCAAGATCATTCAAGAATTTTACAAGCCTATAATTCCAAGCCCTTGGGGCTTGCTTTAACCCATACAAAGCTCTCTTGAGCTTACACACATAATTTGGACTCACTTGATCTTTGAACCCATCTGGTTGCTCCATGTAGACTTCATATGAAATGTAACCATTCAAGAAAGCATTTTTTACATCTAATTGAGATAACTTCCAACCTTTGCAAGCAGCAATTGCTATGAGTGTCCTGATGGTTGTCATCTTTGCCACAGGACTATAAGTCTCATCATAGTCCACTCCATATGTCTGTGCATATCCTTTCACAACAAGTCTAGCTTTGTACCTAGACACACTTCCATCTGCAAATCTTTTAGTCTTGTAAACCCACTTACATCCAATAATTTTCTGGCTATTAGGTTTAGGGACCAAATCCCATGTTTGATTCTCTATCAATGCATCATACTCCTCTTGCATAGCATCTTCCCAATTCTTCTTTCCTTTGGCCTCTTCATATGTAGAAGGGTCTTCATCTGCTTTTACCAAATAAGCATAATCTTTAGTAGTTAAGAATGAAGTGTCATAGCTATACCTTGTAGGTTGCCATTTGTGCCTAGATGACCTCCTAACTTCTGCACTTCTTGAAGTCTCTGGTTCATCAAATTCTAGATCAAACCTTGGCCTCTCTTCAACTTCAACCTGTACTTCATTGTTCTCACTTTCATCAAGTAATTGAATCTTTGCTTTACCTTTTCTTTGTTCCACTACTTCTTCATCATCTGCATGTACATTATATTTACCTGCATACCAAGTACCTTGCTCATCAAATGTAACATCCTTGGATACAAGGAATTGCTTTGTGGATGGACTCCACAACCTGTATCCCATTTGCTTGTCATCATAACCAATGAATACATACTTTTCTGCCTTAGGCTCCAACTTATGCCTCAATTGAGATGGCACATATGCATATGCCAAGCATCCAAATATTCTGCAATGATCCAAGGTAGGTCTCTTACCCCACCAAGCTTCATATGGTGTCATACCCTGCAAAGCTTTACAAGGCAATCTATTAACCAAATAAGTAGCTGTGTTTACAGCCTCTGCCCACAAATAATTTGGACAATTCTTCTCTTTCATCATGGACCTTGCAAACTCAACAAGAGTCCTATTTCTTCTTTCTGCTACCCCATTTTGTTGAGGAGAATATCTGCAAGTAACTTCTCTCTTTATACCTGCATTCCACAAATAATCATTGAACTCATTTGAAAAATACTCTCCCCCTCCATCTGACCTTAGCCTCTTCAATTTTTGGCCTGTAATCCTCTCTGCATATGCATGATAGTGTTTAAATGTATTAAACACTTCTGACTTTTCTTTGATCACATAAATTGTGATCCACCTGGTAGCATCATCAACATATATGACATAATATCTTGAACCATTTATACTAAAGTCCTTTGAAGGACCCCACACATCTGTATGCACCAATTCAAGTCTTTCTGAATACATAAACCCATGCTTGGAATAGGATTGCTTATGAGCCTTACCTAATTGACATGCCTCACATCTGTATGTCATGTGTTGACCTGCAATGTTAGGCATTCCAAGCACTGAATCATTGTTAATCATTTCTTTGATACCTCTTTCATTAAAGTGTCCAAGTCTTTTGTGCCAAAGATCCAATTCTGACACCTTCTGCTCTCCATATGTGAACATAGCATGTCCAACATTTCCTTGTACCTTCAATGTGAAGAGCCTTCCTTCTTTCTTTCCTGCAATAACTTGTTTATACCCTTGACTAGGGTCTTCCACATAAACTCCATCATTGGTAAACCTTACCTCATAACCATTTTCCACAATTTGACCTACACTGATCAAATTCTTTGGAATTGTGGGAACATAAAGTACCTTACTCAGAAGAGTGCTCCCATCCTTAGCTTTGACTGAACCAATTGACTTTACCTTATGCTTTGTATTATCACCTGTCTGAACTGTATGATTAATTGCATTATGATCTAGATCAGTCATCAAAGCAATATTTCCACTCAAATGATTACTACATCCTGAATCAATATAAAACACTCTCATGTCCTCATGTGAAGTTTCACATGTATTCATAATGAGAGTCGAGTCCTCCTTTTGATCTGATGCATAGTTGTAGTAGGTGTTATTATAGGATTGACTTTGGAAGTTTCTTCCACCACCTCTTCCAAAAGAATTCCTACCACCTCTACCTCTGAAGTTTCCTCTCTGAAATCTACCACCTCTTGCTCTTTGATTAAAGTTATGATAATTACTATTATTCTGATTATTATGCCAACAATCATGAGATAGATGATTGGTCTTACCACATATCCAACAAGCTCTTGCATTATCTTTGTTGTTTCTGCCTCTTCCTCTACTTCTGCCATTTCCTCTTCCTCTTATGAAGTTTGCTTGGTTTGAAGTACCTTCTTCTTCACCTGATTGTTGCTTTCCTTTGTTGGCTTTCTTTTTGTCTTTAGAGTACATTGCATGACCTGCACTCTTATCAACATCTCCTTTGACATCATTCTCAAAAGTTAGCATATGACCTAACAATTGATTCAAATCAGGAGTAAAGTGATCTAATGAAAGTTCTGTAGATAAAATGAAAGGCTTCCACTTCTCATCTCCTCTTAGCCCTGTGAGTATTTGCCTTACCAATTTGTCTTCTTCAATGTCTTCATCCACTGCACCTAAAGAATCTGCAATGTCCTTCATCTTTGTCACATAATCAGAGATTGATTGTGAGGCCTTCTTTTTAAAAGTAGTAAACTCTGCCCATAGTGAAGCCTTCCTTGATTTGGTTGTGTTTTGGAAGTGCTCTTCCAAAGCATTCCAAATGTCACATGCACTTTCAAGTCCTCTAATGTGAGGAAGCAAATAGTCATTGACTGCCATGTAGATGATACTTCTTGCTTGAGCATCCTTCTTCATCCAATTCTTCAAGTCTGCAAGCTCCTCCCTAGTTGGAACACTAGGATCTCTGAATTCTGGCTTTTCTTCATCTCCTGTGATGTATCCTATCAGATCTTTGCTCATAAGATGAGCTTCCATCCTCATAGACCATGCAGGATAGTTCTCTCTATCCAACTTTTCAAATTGGAGACTATCTCCCATCTTTACTTCACCTGTAGCTTCAAATCTTTAACCTTTACAGATAATGAATGTACCTTTACTTCGAATGTTGCTCCTTCTGATCCTTTTGATGCTCTTTGTATGTCTTCCTTCAATCTTTCTTCACACTTTAACCTTTTGCACCTTCGAAATGTAAAGTTTTGTATTTCTGCAGTAGTTGGAGTCTCCTTCACTTCAATTTTGACACAACCTGCTCTGATACCACTGATGGAGAGTGTTAATCTCCAAAAGAACAAGTTAACCTTGAATTTAGATCTCCTCTATATCAAGATTAACTTTAGACTCCACCAAATTTAGAGATCATTCACCAATTTATCAGAAAATTGATTATTTTGAAAAATTCAACTTCTTCAGAAAAGTCTGCTGCAGATTAATCACTCATTGACTAATCAATTTTGTAAAGTTTTTGACAAAACTTTGCACAACTCTTCGCCTTGAGATTGCGCAACTTTACCAAGTTAAATCTCTCAAAAAGATTGAGTACACACTGAGAAATGTGTGAAACAATTTACCTATGTCTGAAAGAGCTTCTCTGCAATGGCGACTTTGATACCTGCAACTTCTTAGCACTGGTTCTCTCAAAGTAAATCCCGTTTGATCAAGATCTTTTAGCCATAGATGGCTTACCTTCCAACTTAGATTTTAAGCCCTCACTTGTGTAAAACTTTACACTGTGGACTGAGCAATGATCATTTCATTGAAGATGAAATGTGCGCCAGATTTTACGACTCTTAGAACATTCTTACATATGAATGTTCCTAATCAAAATTCTCTCAGCCTGATTACAATTAACCTCTCAAATTCTAGCCATAGATAGATTAGCTATGGACTTAAACACGTGCAGAAGGATTTCTCAAAAGATTAAACACAGAAGGAGCAGACTGCTAAACATCGGGCGCAAGTTTCTCGATTTCTTCAGAAAAATTTACATACAAGTGAGGATGGATGATTCACTCACTTTCAATGTGTCTAATGACACTAACTTCTCTCTCCCTATTCTCTAATCTTCTTCTGCTCTCTTTGCCCGACATTTTCCAACATATTTATGTATGAATATATACAAGTGTATGACTAAACAAAGATATAAATCAGCTAATGTACATATGTGTACATATCTTTGGATTTTCTGAACATGTCCTTCCTTCAACCATCTGACTTTGTTTTCTTCTTGACTCCTTGACTTCATTCCTCTATAATTCTTCAATTAATGATTGTCATGCACCAACAGCTCCCCCTCAATCATTAATTGAGGTTCTTCTCTATCTTCTTTACTCCAGCCATATCCTTGAATCTTTGTAGTTTTGGTCCATCTAGACTTTTTGTCATCATATCTGCAACTTGATCTTTTGTGGGAGTGTGTATGACTTCAATCTCCTTCTCAATGACCTTCTCTCTCAGAAAATGATACTGTATTTCAATATGCTTAGTTCTAGCATGAAATACAGGATTAGCTGCCAAGTATAATGAACACATATTGTCTCCACAAATAATAGGAGTACTCTGAATCACATCAAAAACTTTCAAAAGTGTCTTTAGCCATATTACCTCTTTTGCAGCTTCCACCATACCTTTATATTCTGCTTCTGTAGATGACAAAGCAACTGTATGTTGCTTCTTGGAACACCATGAAATCAATTTGTCTCCTACATAGCACAAGTATCCATGTGTTGATCTTCTATCATCCACATTACCTGCCCAATCTGCATCACTATATATCTTCATTCTTGTATCAGAAGTAAATCCATAGTACAACCCTTCTCTGAGTGTACCCTTGATGTACCTAAGTACTCTTTGTCCTGCAATCCAATGTTCCTTTCTAGGACAATGCATAAATTGTGAAAGCACACCAACTGCATATGACAAATCAGGCCTTGTTAATGTAGCATAGATCAAGCTACCAACCAAACTTTGATAGAGTTTCATATCTCTGAACTCTTCTCCTCCAAACCTAGACAATTTATGGTTCACTTCCAAAGGTGTAGGTGCAACCCTGCAATCTTCCATTTTAAATTTGGTTAGCAAATTTTTAAGATACCTTTCTTGGGTCACATATACTCCATGTTGAGTATAAGAAATCTCCATTCCCAAGAAGAATGATAGATTCCCCAAATCACTGATTTTGAACTCTTTCTCCATCTGCTTCTTGATCATTTGTATTCCTTTATCATCTGTTCCTGTAAGTATTATGTCATCAACATAAATACAAACATAAATGAACCCATCTTCACTTGCCTTGACTAGCAAGCTACTATCTGCCTTTGATGCTTGAAATCCAAGATCATTCAAGAATTTTACAAGCCTATAATTCCAAGCCCTTGGGGCTTGCTTTAACCCATACAAAGCTCTCTTGAGCTTACACACATAATTTGGACTCACTTGATCTTTGAACCCATCTGGTTGCTCCATGTAGACTTCATCTGAAATGTAACCATTCAAGAAAGCATTTTTTACATCTAATTGAGATAACTTCCAACCTTTGCAAGCAGCAATTGCTATGAGTGTCCTGATGGTTGTCATCTTTGCCACAGGACTATAAGTCTCATCATAGTCCACTCCATATGTCTGTGCATATCCTTTCACAACAAGTCTAGCTTTGTACCTAGACACACTTCCATCTGCAAATCTTTTAGTCTTGTAAACCCACTTACATCCAATAATTTTCTGGCTATTAGGTTTAGGGACCAAATCCCATGTTTGATTCTCTATCAATGCATCATACTCCTCTTGCATAGCATCTTCCCAATTCTTCTTTCCTTTGGCCTCCTCATATGTAGAAGGGTCTTCATCTGCTTTTACCAAATAAGCATAATCTTTAGTAGTTAAGAATGAAGTTTAATAGCTATACCTTGTAGGTTGCCATTTGTGCCTAGATGACCTCCTAACTTCTGCACTTCTTGAAGTCTTTGGTTCATCACATTCTGGATCAAACCTTGGCCTCTCTTCAACTTCAACCTGTACTTCATTGTTCTCACTTTCATCAAGTAATTGAATCTTTGCTTTACCTTTTCTTTGTTCCACTACTTCTTCATCATCTGCATGTACATTATATTTACCTGCATACCAAGTACCTTGCTCATCAAATGTAACATCCTTGGATACAAGGAATTGCTTTGTGGATGGACTCCACAACCTGTATCCCATTTGCTTGTCATCATAACCAATGAATACATACTTTTCTGCCTTAGGCTCCAACTTATGCCTCAATTGAGATGGCACATATGCATATGCCAAGCATCCAAATATTCTGCAATGATCCAAGGTAGGTCTCTTACCCCACCAAGCTTCATATGGTGTCATACCCTGCAAAGCTTTACAAGGCAATCTATTAACCAAATAAGTAGCTGTGTTTACAGCCTCTGCCCACAAATAATTTGGACAATTCTTCTCTTTGATCATGGACCTTGCAAACTCAACAAGAGTCCTATTTCTTCTTTTTGCTACCCCATTTTGTTGAGGAGAATATCTGCAAGTAACTTCTCTCTTTATACCTGCATTCCACAAATAATCATTGAACTCATTTGAAAAATACTCTCCCCCTCCATCTGACCTTAGCCTCTTCAATTTTTGGCCTGTAATCCTCTCTGCATATGCATGATAGTGTTTAAATGTATTAAACACTTCTGACTTTTCTTTGATCACATAAATTGTGATCCACCTGGTAGCATCATCAACATATATGACATAATATCTTGAACCATTTATACTAAAGTCCTTTGAAGGACCCCACACATCTGTATGCACCAATTCAAGTCTTTCTGAATACATAAACCCATGCTTGGAATAGGATTGCTTATGAGCCTTACCTAATTGACATGCCTCACATCTGTATGTCATGTGTTGACCTGCAATGTTAGGCATTCCAAGCACTGAATCATTGTTAATCATTTCTTTGATACCTCTTTCATTAAAGTGTCCAAGTCTTTTATGCCAAAGATCCAATTCTGACACCTTCTGCTCTCCATATGTGAACATAGCATGTCCAACATTTCCTTGTACCTTCAATGTGAAGAGCCTTCCTTCTTTCTTTCCTGCAATAACTTGTTTATACCCTTGACTAGGGTCTTCCACATAAACTCCATCATTGGTAAACCTTACCTCATAACCTTTTTCCACAATTTGACCTACACTGATCAAATTCTTTGGAATTGTGGGAACATAAAGTACCTTACTCAGAAGAGTGCTCCCATCCTTAGCTTTGACTGAACCAATTGACTTTACCTTATGCTTTGTATTATCACCTGTCTGAACTGTATGATTAATTGCATTATGATCTAGATCAGTCATCAAAGCAATATTTCCACTCAAATGATTACTACATCCTGAATCAATATAAAACACTCTCATGTCCTCATGTGAAGTTTCACATGTATTCATAATGAGAGTCGAGTCCTCCTTTTGATCTGATGCATAGTTGTAGTAGGTGTTATTATAGGATTGACTTTGGAAGTTTCTTCCACCACCTCTTCCAAAAGAATTCCTACCACCTCTACCTCTGAAGTTTCCTCTCTGAAATCTACCACCTCTTGCTCTTTGATTAAAGTTATGATAATTACTATTATTCTGATTATTATGCCAACAATCATGAGATAGATGATTGGTCTTACCACATATCCAACAAGCTCTTGCATTATCTTTGTTGTTTCTGCCTCTTCCTCTACTTCTGCCATTTCCTCTTCCTCTTATGAAGTTTGCTTGGTTTGAAGTACCTTCTTCTTCACCTGATTGTTGCTTTCCTTTGTTGGCTTTCTTTTTGTCTTTAGAGTACATTGCATGACCTGCACTCTTATCAACATCTCCTTTGACATCATTCTCAAAAGTTAGCATATGACCTAACAATTGATTCAAATCAGGAGTAAAGTGATCTAATGAAAGTTCTGTAGATAAAATGAAAGGCTTCCACTTCTCATCTCCTCTTAGCCCTGTGAGTATTTGCCTTACCAATTTGTCTTCTTCAATGTCTTCATCCACTGCACCTAAAGAATCTGCAATGTCCTTCATCTTTGTCACATAATCAGAGATTGATTGTGAGGCCTTCTTTTTAAAAGTAGTAAACTCTGCCCATAGTGAAGCCTTCCTTGATTTGGTTGTGTTTTGGAAGTGCTCTTCCAAAGCATTCCAAATGTCACATGCACTTTCAAGTCCTCTAATGTGAGGAAGCAAATAGTCATTGACTGCCATGTAGATGATACTTCTTGCTTGAGCATCCTTCTTCATCCAATTCTTCAAGTCTGCAAGCTCCTCCCTAGTTGGAACACTAGGATCTCTGAATTCTGGCTTTTCTTCATCTCCTGTGATGTATCCTATCAGATCTTTGCTCATAAGATGAGCTTCCATCCTCATAGACCATGCAGGATAGTTCTCTCTATCCAACTTTTCAATTTGGAGACTATCTCCCATCTTTACTTCACCTGTAGCTTCAAATCTTTAACCTTTACAGATAATGAATGTACCTTTACTTCGAATGTTGCTCCTTCTGATCCTTTTGCTCTTTGTATGTCTTCCTTCAATCTTTCTTCACACTTTAACCTTTTGCACCTTCGAAATGTAAAGTTTTGTATTTCTGCAGTAGTTGGAGTCTCCTTCACTTCAATTTTGACACAACCTGCTCTGATACCACTGATGGAGAGTGTTAATCTCCAAAAGAACAAGTTAACCTTGAATTTAGATCTCCTCTATATCAAGATTAACTTTAGACTCCACCAAATTTAGAGATCATTCACCAATTTATCAGAAAATTGATTATTTTGAAAAATTCAACTTCTTCAGAAAAGTCTGCTGCAGATTAATCACTCATTGACTAATCAATTCTGTAAAGTTTTTGACAAAACTTTGCACAACTCTTCGCCTTGAGATTGCGCAACTTTACCAAGTTAAATCTCTCAAAAAGATTGAGTACACACTGAGAAATGTGTGAAACAATTTACCTATGTCTGAAAGAGCTTCTCTGCAATGGCGACTTTGATACCTGCAACTTCTTAGCACTGGTTCTCTCAAAGTAAATCCCGTTTGATCAAGATCTTTTAGCCATAGATGGCTTACCTTCCAACTTAGATTTTAAGCCCTCACTTGTGTAAAACTTTACACTGTGGACTGAGCAATGATCATTTCATTGAAGATGAAATGTGCGCCAGATTTTACGACTCTTAGAACATTCTTACATATGAATGTTCCTAATCAAAATTCTCTCAGCCTGATTACAATTAACCTCTCAAATTCTAGCCATAGATAGATTAGCTATGGACTTAAACACGTGCAGAAGGATTTCTCAAAAGATTAAACATAGAAGGAGCAGACTGCTAAACATCGGGCGCAAGTTTCTCGATTTCTTCAGAAAAATTTACATACAAGTGAGGATGGATGATTCACTCACTTTCAATGTGTCTAATGACACTAACTTCTCTCTCCCTATTCTCTAATCTTCTTCTGCTCTCTTTGCCCGACATTTTCCAACATATTTATATATGAATATATACAAGTGTATGACTAAACAAAGATATAAATCAGCTAATGTACATATGTGTACATATCTTTGGATTTTCTGAACATGTCCTTCCTTCAACCATCTGACTTTGTTTTCTTCTTGACTCCTTGACTTCATTCCTCTATAATTCTTCAATTGATGATTGTCATGCACCAACACGAAGGTACACCAATCACACCGCGCAAGACTGCCCATACAATAAGCAAGCGGTTAGGCAACCCTACCCTCAGCCATACCCTCAACAAGGCAGATACCAGAGCCAATACCCACCTCAGCAGTATGTGAGACCTCAACAAACCTACCAACCCTATCAAAACCAACTGAGACCCCAGCCAGTGCTAGCACAGCAACCACCTGCTCCTACTAATGTGATTCCGGTAAAGTATACTGCTGCAGAAGAGAACCTGAATAGAGCTATAGTCCCTGTAACATCATTGCTTTCTGAAAGTGACCCGAGTGACCATAGCTTTGATTCTACACATGTTGATAGCCCCCAGGCCTACTACATGCAATCTCCTAAACATGGTGAGTCTTACTATAGTGAAGAGCCAAATGAACCTAGTTGGGAGTCAGATTACACAAACGTCATGTATGCAAACCCCAACCCTAGGCCTCAACCTAAGCAAGTAAGACCTCCATTCCCAAGAGGACCGTGCTACAGATGTCAGGGAGATCACCTCATTTGTGATTGTCCCTTACCTCCACTCACACAACCCCAGTCAATAACAATTTAGGGCTTTTGCCAAGAATGTGGAAAGGAGCATCTTTTACGAGATTGCCCTAAGAATCCTAATAATATGCCAAAAATCACTCCTATTAACGTTATCGGGTTGGTGGTAGACTCCACAGGAAGTGTGACATCCACCGCACCAGTACAGGTAGTGACTAGAGCTCAGGCATTGCAGCAAAACCAAGGGGTAAACCAGGATAAGAACCCAGAGGCTAGTGAAACCGAGAGCATGACAAAGAAAAGGACTAGAGCGTGGAAAGACAGTCGGGAAAGAATGAAAAGACAATGGGCTAAAAAGATGAGTGAACTTGAGGAAAGCATAAGAGAAACCAAAGCCAGGATAACTGAACTCACATCTCAAACTCCCTCTCACACTACCTCACCACCACCATTCCCATCGCCATCCAATCCGCCACCTTCCAACCCACCTCATCCGATTCCACCACCCCCTAGAGTAGGATCAGTATTAGCTGATCCCACTCCGGAAGACATAGACATGATGCTTAAAGCATATCAGACCAGAATCCAAGAAGGGCCAAATGTAACGGATTATGACAAGTGCTACCCTAGAGCTGACCTAGAGATAGAAAGAACCAAGCTTTGCACGAAAATGGTCGCATTGGCTCAGACTATGTTTGAAGCAAGTCGCCTTTTCAATTACTCGGGCTCAGCCAAGACGCAATTACACTTGGATGGACTTCTAGAGAAGTTAGAGGGCATAATTGCAAGATCTGCCAAGAAGAAAAAAATCAAGAAAGAGATAAAGCAAGCAAAAACATGACCCATCCCCCATCAAAAGCTTATGTGCCCAATTCCACTGAACCAGACAACCCCCCATCCCTAGAAAGAATAGAGAATCTAATGGCACAATCACAAAAGGAACTCGCCCCTCAACACCATGATAAGGTTAGTGAAAGAGCAGGTCTTCCTACCCAGAAAGCCTATGTGCCTGAGGCCTACGCGCCTAACTCTACGGAGCCAGACACCTCTTCTTCTATGAATCAATACACACCAGAATTCTTGCGAGAGATTCAAGAAGAGAAATGGGCTAAAGAAAGTGAAGTCCCTCCTCCCATTGAACTTGTGGATGAGGCACATGACCAATTCCCACAAGACATCCCATCCATTTATGGAGAACAGGAGAGTGCCCAATCTCAAGAAAGATTAGACTTCGAGTCTAATTCTTTACAAGAACTACCCCATTTCACAGGCCCATGGGAAGCAAAGTCCACCTGTATGAGAGCACCTACAGTCATGGTAAGAAACGAAGATTCAGTCTTACCTAGGAACACAGAGGTAGTGAAGAACACCAAAGTGCAGTGCAATCTCACTTTGGAAGAGCTACTTAAGGTTAGACCAGAAGTATGGGAACATGTAGCCAATCAAGTGCCCGAGATAGCAAAACCTCGTTCCCAGGTAGGATCACATAGGACAGTGCCAGAGATACCCTTGGATAAAATAGGAGATATGTGTGAAGGTGAAGAAGGGAACACCTATCTTCCCATTACCTACCAGGAGTACACCACCAAGGCAATTTTGGACTCAGGTGCAGGAGTTGCAATTGCCACCACTTCCCTATGGAAGCGTTGGGGCAAGCCAGCACTCAGGCCAACGAGAATGAAATTGCAGATGGCCGATGGTCATATTGAGAGACCCTTAGGATTGCTAGAAGGAATAACTCTCACCACCTATGGTGTCGAGTTTGAGCATACATTTGCTATATGTGACTTCAGCAAAAATCATGCCTATGAGATGATTTTGGGAAGACCATTTATGCGACAGTTGCAAGTGGTACAGGACTGGGGAACCAATTCTTTGTACCTGCAGCACTTAGGTGTTACGACCAAAGTCAATCTTAAGGATTACTCTCATAGAGATGTACCACCTATTCAATGGAATCCCATCCATAGAGCCAAAGATGAGACTGAGTCTGTGCATTCCATAGAATCCGGATCCTCGTGGATGCATGAAGACACCCACTTATGGATGTGTAAGGTAGCAGTAGAAGAAGAGAAGAGAGAGAAAGCCAGAGAGGTAGGTGCAAAAGAAAACCATAGATCAATTCAAGACCCAGCCTATGCACCTGTAGTCTTTCTTGATGAAGAATTCGAACCCCATGGCTGGGCAGAAATCCTAGCAACAATGGATGTGGCCATCAATGAAGAACAATGGACACCTCACTGTGATGAGGATGGCTATGACATTTCAGTCTTCTCCATAGAGCCAATCATGGGAGAGGCAGTTCTAGAAGAATGCAAACCTAGCCCTGATGCATTTGAGGATGCAAGTGACTCCGATCTAGAGTCAATCATTATGGACCCACCTTTTGCATCAGATGAAGAATACTTCCATGAAGTAGAATTTCAACCCCAAAGGCATGGAGAGCTTACAAATGATGTAAGATTAGCCACACATGTGATCCCGAAGGAAGAAGGAAAGAAACGAAAGAAGAGAGAAGTCTCACCAAAAGAGGAAGAATCCTTGTTTGAGGTCCCAGAAAATTTTAAGAAGTACGAGATAGACAACAGGAGAGTCATGATAAGAATGCCTAAACGAGAGGCACAATCAGGAGAGGCCTATGATAACAAAGAAACCACCAAGAAAATAGTAGTGGCCCTAGAAGAAGGAGAGGAGAGATGCACATACATAGGCCATGACCTAACAGAGGAAGAAGAGCATGCGTTAATAGCCTTGCTAAGAGAATACAGAGATGTATTCGCTTGGAGTTACAAGGATTTGAAGGGTGTTGACCCAGACATATGCTCACACACCATCCCCATGACCTCAGATGCTAAGCCCTCTAAGCAAAAGCCCTATACATATAACGATAATTACGCTGCCAAGATCAAAGAGGAGATAGATAGACTGGTTGAAGCTGGATTTATCTATGAAATTGAGCACACTGAGTGGGTATCCCCCATCGTAGTGGTGCCCAAGAAGAATGGCAAGCTGCGTGTATGCATTAACTTGAAGAAGGTTAATGCAGCCACAATTCGAGATAACTATCCGCTTCCCATCACAGAACACCTCTTAGAAAGAGTAGCAGGCAAGGAAGTGTACAGCTTCCTCGATGGATTTTCGGGCTACAATCAAGTAGCCATAGCCCCAGAAGATCAGCATAAGACAGCTTTTGCCACAGAGTGGGGTATATTTGCCTTTCGTGTAATGCCATTTGGGCTTACCAATGCACCAGCTACCTTCCAGAGACTAATGTGCCATGTATTTAAGGAGTTCCTGAGCAAGAACTTAGAAGTCTATGTTGATGATCTTTGTGCTCATTCCAACATTAGACAAACCCATATTCCTGAACTCAAACAAATCTTTGACAAATGTAGAGAATATCAAGTCTGCCTAAACCCAGAAAAATGTGTTTTCATGGTCAAGCAAGGCAAGATTCTAGGGCACATAGTGTCGAAGAATGGCATATCTATTGAAGAAGAGAAAGTGAGAGCCATAGCAGAGCTACCTAGGCCAAGGAATGTCAAGGAAGTACAAGCTTTCATGGGACATTGTGGTTACTACCGCCGGTTCATTCACATGTATGTTGTCATTGCAAAGCCCATGTATGGACTCTTGACTACCTTTGAGTGGACTGATGAATGTGAAAATTCCTTCCAGGAGCTTAAACGAAGGCTATGTTCAGCACCAATCTTGACCACGCCAGATTGGAATAAGCCTTTCCATGTTCATGTGGATGCATCCAATTATGCCATTGGATGTGTGCTTGCTCAACCTACTGGTGAAGGTAATATGGATCTTCCAATTGCCTATGCTAGTCGACAACTGAATGCAGCTGAACGAAATTACACCACTACTGAGAGAGAAGGCTTAGGCATGGTATATGCAGTCAAGAAATTTAGACACTATTTGCTTGCAAATAAGTTTAAATTTTTTACTGACCATCAGGCACTGTTATACCTCGTGAACAAGCCATGCAATACAAGAAGATTAGTAAGATGGTTTCTCTTGCTAATGGAATATGATTTTGAAGTCGTGGTAAGGAAAGGTAAGACTCATTTGAGAGCAGATCATCTCTCTAGGCTCACATCTGGAGAAGCCCCACAAGGAGTATCAGATGATCTTCCTGATGCTTACTTGTTTAATTTGGAAGTTGTACCGCAGTGGGCTAAGCCATTGGTACCAGTATTGACATACGGGCCTAACCATCCAGTAGTAAACACACAGAATAGAGAGGTGGTGAAAGCCCAAAAGTACCACATCATGGCAGGAAGTATGTACAAGCACACAGATCAAGGAATCTTGGCGTGTTGTGTGGAAGAGGACGAGTACAATAAATGGTTGCATTTAGCACATGTAGGTGCATTAGAGCAACACTACTCAAAGCAGCGAACCTTACAGACACTAAGGAGACTCGGAGTACATTGGCCAACTATGGAGGCTGATGTCCAAAAGTTGTGCAAGGAGTGCCCAATCTGTTGCACTAAACCACCTGTGGAGCACGCCACTTTTCATCAAGTGTCCATAGTGCCAGATTGGAGTGAACCACTAGTATCCTTCCTGAGGACGAAAACATTCCCTCCAGACATGACTCTGGCTAGGAAAAGGAGTTTAGAACAAGAAGCCCAGGATTACTCACTCATTGGTGATAATCTCTACAAGCGCGGTAAGGATGGTTACCTGAGACTGTGTGTCCATGAGAGTGAATACCTTAAGATCTTGGAAACTGCTCACCAAGGTGTAGCAGGAGGACACTTTGGACCAGATCGGGTGATCAAGGCAATACTATTCGCGGGCTTCTGGTGGCCGACCCTTCACATGGATGCACATACCTATGTGAAACGCTATGATGTCTGTTAGAGAACTCAATATCCTATACGTAAAGACGAGATGCCACTGAAACCTATGATGGGTGGACGTGCATTCTCTAAGTGGGGAATAGACTTCGTAGGTCCTATTAATCCCCCAGCTAAGGGTTCCCATGCAGAATATATCATTGTTGCGACAGACTATCTAACAAAGTGGGCAGAGGTAAAAGCCACAACGAAGAACGATGCTCAAACAACTGCTAAATTCTTGTTTGAAAATGTGTTCACTAGATACGGGCTACCTATAGAGCTAGTTAGTGATAGAGGCACTCACTTCTTGAACGAAGTGATTGAAAATCTACTCCAAGAATTCTTGGTAGTTCATAAGAAATCTGCCCCCTATCACCCTCAAGCAAATGGCCAGGCTGAGAGCACCAACAAGATCTTATGCAATGTACTGACGAAATTAGTGAACAATAAACGCTCTCATTGGGACAAACAGCTACACCATGCTGTTTGGGCATACCGAGTCGCCTACAAAACGGTACTCCAAGCCACCCCCTTTCAGATGGTATTTGGCCAAAACGCCGTGCTACCTTTGGACTTCTTAATACCTACATTGAAAGTAGCACAAGAGCACGAATGGACGGGTCATGAACTCTCCTCTAGACTTTTTGACCTAGAACGATTAGGAGAAACAAGACTGAGGGCAGCTGCAGGGATATATGCAGCAAAGAAACGACAGAAGGCATACTTTGATGCCCACGTTAAGGATAAAGGTTTAAAGGCAGGCGACTTAGTTTTAGTCTACACATTGAAGCAACATGCGAGGAAATTGGAGAAGAGAGGCTACAGACCCATGATCATTAACAGAATCTCAACAAGTGGAGCAGTGCAACTAGTCACATTAGAAGGCGATGTCCTCCCAAGTTATATCAGCGGATGTCGAGTCAAGTTGTATCAGGAACCTCTCACAGAGGAAATGCTAAGTCGACTCAATACTGCTAAGAAACGCAAAGAGGAAGAAAAGCGAATCCGAGAGGAAGCTCAAGCAGAAGCCCTAGAGCGCATACGGAGAATGAAATTAAGAAGACAAGGTAGAGAGCACCCTAGGCAAGATGCATATGCAGATCAAGGATACGACGTGGTTATGTGTGAAGTTTCAGGTGTTAGCTCACATAGGATAACTGATCGACGTCCTTTCATAACCTTAGATATAGGACAAGGAAAGAGTGCAAGGACTGTAAAAGCCTTGATTGACTCAGGTGCAGCCACTAGTGCTGTTAAATTGTCTTACTGTCAAGAGTTGCAATTAACTGTCAAACCTGTGGAAGCATATCTCATAGGATTGGGAGGCGTGGAAACCCCTTGCATGGGCGAGGTGGAACTTCCCCTCTATATTCATGATGAGGCAATGACAGTTAAAGTACTAGTGTGTCAAGATGAGGACCTCACTGAGCCCCTTGTCTTGGGTCAAGACTGGATCTATGACCAAGCCGTCAACTTAAACCTAAGAAGTGGACTTCTTCAGGTATGGGTGAATCAAACTAGAATTACAATTGAGTTAAATAATGGAGCACTCAAGGAACTAGAAAAGGCACGGAATCCTGGTCCCTCCAGGGGTACACATGAAGTTGACCATGCTGTTCTTGTCCAAGGCTATGTGATGCAGAAGAATGAAGATCCCAAAGAAGGAGTCAGAACCACAATGGAACTCCCTTCTTTTCCAAAGGCCAGAAGGAGGCAGCAACTAAGGGCAGATCAATCACTGAAGACTCTCCAGGCGAGAGACCAAAAGAACGCGCGAAGCAGAACAACTCAGCCGATGAAACAAATGTGGGTGCGGAAAGACGAGCTGCCGACCGTAACTAAGTCGCAACAACGGTCTCAACTCCCTATTAGTAATCAACGACTTGATGCTAATAAGAGGACTCCTAAAACCTCTGTTGAGAAAGTGAAATCCATTTGGGTACCCAAGAAGTCGATGGAGGCTGACCCACAATCAAGACAAATTTGGGTGCCTAAGGCTTGCTTGCGGGCTCAACTATCCCCACACAATTCACATCATACACGACAGGGTTCACTCGCTCAAGCAGCAGCCACCCACTCTTGTCTGATACACTCGAACACGCTGCCACCTAGAAGCACGCACAGACTCACTCGTAAATGGGTCCCAATGACACAACAACTCCCAGCAGAATTACTCATGCAACCCTCCCGAATCTCCACAAAAACAAGATCAAAAGCCATCCATGGTGTTTGGCAACCTAAGACTTGTAATAAACCCCCCGACCCCAATCTGTGAATTCATCTCCACTTACTAACCGCATTAGTCAGACAGTGCATCTTTCCATCTAGCTCCTAGGACTATCCAGGCATTAACTACACACACCGTCATCGTGCACTTACTAACCACTGACTCATCATCTACCTCATGTTAATGTTGTAACGGGGACAACCACGGGTTTATTCTGTCCATTACAATGTTAACACATGGTTCTATATTCTCACAGAACCAACAAGCAAGCAGTGCCATGGCAGAAGCCGGAGGTTCCAGTTCTCACGCCGGATCCAGCGCATAGATTGTGGATATAGAAACACTCCTCCTCGAACCACATCTCACCGAAAGACCGCAAGAACTTCAAGCTGTGCATGTACTCCCAGTTCAGGATCCTCCCCAGGGGCACACCTCTCAAGTGGGCAAACACGCTCATTGGTTCAGTGATGTTGCAGGACCATTGGGTGATGGAACCTATTTTTGGGAAGCTGAATTGGAGTTTAATGGTAAATGGGGACGCTACCATTTTTTCACGCGCGAATTTGAGAGCTATCAGAATGCCGAAGTCATGCGTTCAGTATGGACCAAAGCTGGCCTGGACAGTTATTTCAGGGCCCACTTACCAAAGCCGGATTTCTTACGTTGTTCTTATCTTATCAGTACCATCACTCCGAGCAGGGCCAAGGGAGGCGACAACACCTTTGTGTTACCCTCACTGTTGCCGGGCCACGAACTTAAAAGATTCAAACTGACCCTCAACCTGGTACGAGAAGCATTGGGCATGTATGGTATGCACATTCCTACTGAAAAGGAAACAATGGTTCCAGGCAGAATGAAACATAAAGATCTCAATAAGCTGAAGGATATGGTAGCAATGACACCGACCATTGCTCTTCACCTACGGACCGTCATGCAACATTTTGCTTTCCCCGCCCAGGAAAGATTCACCATGCCCCCAAAGAAGATATGGTTTAGCTTGTATTTGGCAGAGACAGAAAGCCTCCCTATCAACATACCACATTGGATCATAGATCAGATTCACTGTAGCTCAAGCGTAAGCACCACCTCCTTTACTTGTCAATCCGCGGAGACGTGAGGACCGGTATGAAGACCACGAGCAAGTGAAGGCACAAGTGCGTGAGTGAAAGCACCCAAACATGCACACACATACACACACACGCGCACAAAGTAAGATCAAAGAGAGGAACAATGGAAGGCTTAGATTGCAAAAGAGTTCTCTTACAAAAGTTCTATTCTCTAACAAGCTAACCCCAAAAATGAGCTCTCTAGCTCTTTTTATAGTTTTTTGACTAGTTTTGGCCCTGTCCAGACCTAGTGTCCGGCCTAGTTAAAAATTAGGTTCCAGGGCTTATTTGAGGGCTCAAACGAAGTCTAAAAATTATGAAAATTGGTACGATGGTACTTCTAATACTCCTCAAGCTCGAGGACTCCTCGGCTTGAACAAAATGGAGTTACTAAAAATAGATAATGGTATTTACAATGGTTTCTAGTGATGAAAATCACTATTTTTGTAGGGGATTCTTCTGAAAATTTGACATACACTTCTTGGAGCTCCCTACTTGCTCCCTTTCCTCGTGTGTCCACCTTTTGATGTGCTTCCATGCTTTGTCCTTGACTTTGAGCTTCAACACTCCCCCCCCTCTCGAGTCTGTCGTCCCTGACAGACCCTTGTTGGAAGGGCTGTTCTGTGTAGTGCTTTGAGAGGTGGTGTCCATCCGTTGTATGAGCTGGTTCCTTGGATTCCAGCAAGAATGTGTCGTTGTGAGCTTTCAAAACTGCAAGTTGCTCAGAAGAGGTTGTCAAGAGTGATTTGGAGCAACTACTGGCTTCAATTTGCTTCCGAGATATGGATGTTGTTCCCATGATGTCCGCTAGCTCTTTTAAAGATGATGTTGAGAGCATTCATGCCAACTACTCAAAACCCATAATGAATGATGGGTAAGTGTGTTCGTGCCTGGGTTGAAAAAAGTATGTGCCTTGTGCACGGCCTTGTAATGTAGCCCTACGCATGCTTACTTGGAAAATGCATTGGAAGAAGTATGGTGCAAAAATGGCGGGTCTTGAGCTAAGTGCTCAAGGGTATGCTGACGAAGAGGTTTGCTAAACTATCATGGTTATGGTGTTTCCAGAGTAAAGATACTTACCATGGCGAAGGTTGATGGATGTTTGCCTCTTCGTGTTGTACACTCGGCCTTTGGGATGGAACCTTGTTGATGAATGTCCATGTTGATTGTCCACTGATGAGATCTTTTGAGTGGTGGATCCCCTCTCCTCTTTTCAAAGCAACATTTGTCACTAACAATGTGCATTTCTGAGCTTGGGCTCATGCGCGTTCACTTCCCTATATTGACACTCAGAGGAATATTGGACACGTGCCGGTTTCTAAGAGATTACCATGCTGATTGACATAGACCATTCACCAGTGCTACTGTTCCATACTAGTTCAGGAAATACTGAGAATTGAATTGCTTTATATTCCTTGGCAAGCAACATCGGGTAACTACACCAAGCTGAGTTTCACATATTCTCTTTAGCTCACCATATGCAGGAGTCTTCTCCTCCAGAACTACCTTTTGCAGATATCTCCTTGGATGCTCTGGTACATGAAGTAGTTAAGCATCACTCAAGTTGCGGACCTTCAAGCTCTTCATTCCTACCATGGTAAGAGAAAATCATAGTTGTAGACGCCATGTTCATGCCAAGTGCTTGTCATCTACCAGATAAGGCAGCAATAATCTCACTGCTGGCCGAGACACACTTCTATCCAAATTGATAAATGCCTAGTAATCAACAGTTCCACCTTCAACTAAGCATGACTCATTCATGTTTCATAAGCCAAACCTGGGAACAAACTCTCTCCCACTTTTTTTTTTTTTTTTTTTTGAGGAAAAGGATATCACCAAACAAGAACACAAAAGTTAGTATCAATAGAAATGTTTGACATATGTCACTGTGCTCTTGTGCATGGGATTCTCAAGTGTGTCTATGCACGGCCGTGTAATGTGGCCCTATATTAATGCATACTTTGGAATTGCATGACCTGAATGGTGCAAAAGACAGGGTTGTGCAAGGAGCACATGGTTGTCGCTCGTTCGAGGCTTTCGATGTTATTTGCGGAGGTTGATGCCGACCTTGGTTGAGGTATCCATTGAGTTTCGAACTGATGTAATCCTCCTTATTGGAGTCCATTTTAGAACAGTATTTGGCACTGTAGAGATCACTTCAGGCGCCTTCCTCTTCGGATGCGTTCTGAACTGTGGTATCCAGTGTGGTTGGCGCTTTGGTTCGATGGAGGCTGCTTGTACTTTTGGCTTCCAAACCCATATCCTTTTTGCACGTCTTCCTACTATTCTTGAAGAGCTGATTTGATCTTCTTTCGGTCTCTGTACGTGGTTCTTACCCTCTTCTCTTTTTGGCTTCTTGCTTGAGACCTTTCGCATGTGGGAGAACATAGGTTGTTGTGGATGTAAGAGCTTCTTAGGTACCCACATTTGTAATTGCCCTTGTTGAGCTGCAGCTAACTTCTTAGGCACCCAAACTTGTTGGATACCTTGTGATTGAGCTTGTCCGAGCTGCTTTCTTCGTCTTCTGACTTGGTTGGCTTGCCTGGATGGGATTTGTGGGGGCAAGGCTGGTGGTTGCTCTCCTTTGCGTACCCAGATCTGCTTCATGCCCGGAACCGCTTTTTTATCGAATGGTGTCTTTCTATTTGATGTAGCAGTGGTCGTGAACGGTTGTGTTTGCTTGTGTGGTGGGCTCACTACTGTGGCTACTTGATTCTTTGGAGAAGAAGAAAGATCCACCCGCCTTCGAACCTGGTCTTCCACGATTGACTCCTTCTGCATCATAGAGCTTTTGACACATACAACATCTTCTTTCCTATGATTAGTCTTGGAAGAACTAAGAGAGTGTGTGGTGCCATGATTTAGGAGCATGCAGTTTTCTAATTCTATTGTAATGCATTGTTCATGTACCCAAACTTGAAGAATTTGACTTCTTAGGTTTAAGTTAACTGCATGGTCATAGATCCAATCTTGACCCAAGACAAGTGGTTCTGTAAGGTACTCATCTTGACATACTAGCGCTTTGACTTTCATTGGAACATCGTGAAGGTAGATGGGAAGCTCCACCTCGCCCAAACAAGGGGTTTCCACACCTCCCAAACCTATGAGATAAGCTTCTATGGGATTGATGTTCAACCCCAAGTCTTGGCAATAGGAAAGTCTAACTGCACTACTTGCTGCACCTGAGTCAATCAATGCTTTCACCGTCCTTGCACCCTTCCCTTGTCCTATCTCTATGGTCACAAAGGGTCTTCGGTCAATGACCTGAGAAGTCGCTATGCCTGACTTTTGACACATATCCATGTGATATTTTGGGGCTTTTGAGTTGACATCTAGGCCTAATCGCCTTAACTTATTTCGCCTAATACGCTCTCTGGCCTCTACCTGTGCTTCTTCTCGCACTCTTAACTCTTCTTCTTTTCGCTTCTTAGCAGTGTTGAGTCTCATTAGCATATCCTCAGTAAGAGGTTCTTGATATAGCTTGACTCTACAGCCACTAATATAGTTTGGCAAGATATCTCCTTCTAGAGTGGCCAACTGAACTGCACCACTAGTGGAAATTCTATTAATGATCATGGGTCCGTATCCTCTTTTTTCCAACTTACGGGCATGTTGTTTTAGTGTGTATACCAACACTAGATCTCCCTCTTTCAATCCCTTATCCTTGATGTGTGCATCAAAGTATGCCTTTTGCCTCTTCTTTGCAGCGTAGATGCCTGCTGCCGCTCGTAGCCTCGTCTCACCCAAGCGTTCGAGATCAAAGATCCTAGAGGACAATTCATGCCCATTCCACTCATACTCTTGTGCTACTTTTAAGGCAGGGATTAAGAAATCTAATGGTAGCACAGCGTTCTGTCCGAAGACCATCTGAAATGGGGTGGCGTTGAGTACCGTTTTGTAGGCAACTCGATAAGCCCAAACAGCATGATGAAGTTGTTTGTCCCAATCAGAGCGTTTATTATTTACCAATTTTGTCAATACGTTACAAAGGATCTTATTGGTACTCTCGGCTTGTCCGTTAGCTTGTGGGTGATAGGGGGCAGATTTCTTATGTATCACCAAGAATTCTTGGAGAAGATTTTCAATGACTTCATTCAAGAAGTGTGTGCCTCTATCGCTCACTAACTCTATTGGTAGCCCATATCTCGTGAACACATTCTCGAATAAGAACTTAGCCGTCGTCTGAGCATCATTCTTTGTTGTGGCTTTCACTTCTACCCACTTGGTAAGGTAATCTGTGGCTACAATAATATACTCTGCATGGGAGTTTCTAGCAGGGGGATTAATAGGACCTATGAAGTCTATGCCCCACTTGGAAAATGCACGCCCTCCCATCATTGGCCTCAAAGGCATCTCGTCTTTTCTAACTGGATATTGTGCACGTTGACATGTGTCACATTTCTTCACATAGGTATGTGCATCCATATGAAGAGTGGGCCACCAAAGTCTTGAGAATAGAATGGTCTTAATCACTCGGTCAGGACCAAAATGTCCACCTGCAACACCACTGTGTGCAGTCTCTAAGACCCTTAAATAGTCTGATTCATGAACGCACAGTCTTAAGTAACCATCTTTACCTCTTCAGTATAGGTTCTCTCCTACTAAGGCATAGCCTTGAGCCTCTTGCTCCATATTTCGTCTTCTTGCTAGACTGGCCTCTTTGGGTAATCTTCCCGATCTCATAAACTCTACCAATGGAGCACTCCAATCTGGAATTAATGATACTTGATAAAGGGTCGCATGCTCCACTGGTGGTCTCTCTCTACACATTGGACAATTCTTGATCCACTCATGTATTTCTTTGTCCATGCTAGGCCAATACACTCCTAAACGTTTCAAATTCTGCAATGTTCGTTGTTTAGAATAGTGATTTCCTAGCAATCCCTCATGAGCTTGCTGCAACCAACTACTATGTTCATCATCCTCGACACAACAAGCTAATACACCCTCAGTATCTTGTTTGTACATGCTTCCTGCCAATATGTGATATTTTTGTGATTTTACAATTTCTTCTTGTGATGTTTTCACATTCTTATTTGCAGGGCCGAAGGTTAGGACTGGTACCAACTTATTTGCCCATTTAGGAACAACTTCCAAATTGAACAGATAAGCATAAGGTAGTTCATCAGACACTCCTTGTGGTGACTCTCCTGAAGTAATGCGAGAAAGGTGATCTGCCCGAAGGTGGGTTCTACCTTTCCTGACAACAACTTCAAAGTCATACTCCATTAGTAAGAGGAACCATCTTACTAAGCGTCCAGTATTGCAAGGTTTATTGACCAAATATAACAAAGCTTGATGATCAGTGAAAAACTTGAACTTGTTGGCCAATAAATAGTGTCTAAACTTCTTTACAGCATATACCATGCCTAACCCTTCTCGCTCGGTTGTGGTATAATTTCTTTCGGCTGGGTTTAGTTGTCTACTAGCATATGCTATGGGCAAATCTAAATTCCCTTCACCTGTGGGTTGTGCCAGCACACATCCTATGGCATGATTGGATGCATCCACATGGACATGGAATGGTTTATTCCAATCAGGAGTGGTCAGTATTGGTGCTGCGCACAAACGTTTCTTCAGTTCATTGAAAGAATTCTCGCATTCGTCGTTCCACTCAAAATTAGACAACAAGGCATAAAGGGGTCTAGCTATGATCGCGTACATGTGGATAAACCTACGGTAATATCCACAATGGCCCATAAAGGCTTGTACCTCTTTAACATTCCTTAGCCTTGGCAGCTCCGCTATGGCTCGTACCTTATCTTCATCCGTTGAGATTCCATTCTTAGAAACAATATGACCGAGGATTTTACCTTGACGCACCATGAACACACACTTTTCTGGGTTCAGACACACTCGATATTCTCTACACTTGTTGAAGATCTGTCTGAGCTCAGGGATGTGAAATCTTCTTTCTTGGGAATGAGCACATAAATCATCCACATACACTTCTAAGCTCTTTCGTAAGAACTCTTTGAAGACATGACACATGAGCCTTTGGAATGTTGCAGGTGCATTGGTGAGCCCAAATGGCATCACACGAAATGCAAAGATTCCCCACTCTGTAGCAAAAGCTGTTTTGTGTTGATCTTCTGGGGCAATGGCTACTTGATTGTAACCTGAAAATCCATCAAGGAAGCTATAAACTTCCTTGCCTGCAACACGCTCCAATAGATGTTCTGTGATTGGAAGTGGATAACTATCTCTAATCGTAGCGGCATTAACTTTTTTAAGGTTAATACACACTCGCAACTTCCCGTTCTTCTTGGGTACCACAACAATGGGGGACACCCATTCAGTATGCTCAATCTCATAGATGAATCCAGCTTCAATCAACCTATCAATTTCTTCTTTTATTTTGGCTGCATAGGTATCATTATATGTGTAGGGCTTCTGTTTGGTGGGCTTGGCATCAGCAGTCATGGGTATAGTATGAGAGCAAATTCTTGGATCTACCCCTTTCAAGTCTCTATAGTGCCACGCAAACACATCCCTATATTCCCTTAATAGAGCTACAAGCTCCATTTCTTCTCTTGCACTTAGGTCATCTCCTATATATGTGCATCTCTCTTCGTTCTCTTCAATGGTCACTACAATCTTCTTGGTCTTTTCTTTATTATCATATGATTCTCCTATGATGGCCTCTCTCTTAGGCATTCGTACCAAAATTTTGCGATCGTCAACTTCATATTTCTTGAAGTTTTCTGGTACTTCGAACAATGATTCCTCCTTTTCTTGTTTCACTGCTTTTCTTTTCTTTTTCTTTTGACTACTCTCACTTCCATCTTTTGAGTTGATTGTTTTAATACTTGTGAGAGGTTCTTCTTCTTTCTGGGTAAACACTCCTATATCTTCTAGATAGTGCTGCTCTGAGTTAAAGCAACTATCCATCACAATAGACTCCAGATCATCGTCATTCTCTTCTTCTTCTATGACATCACTAGGGTCACATTCTTCTAGCAAGGGTTGACACATGAACACTGAGATATCATAACCCTCCTCATCACAATGAGGTGTCCACTGTTCCTCATTGACAGCAATGTCCATGGTGGCTAAGATTTCTGGCCAGCCATGAGGCTCAAACTCCTCATCTGGAAAGATCATCGGTGTGTAGGCTGGGTCTCTAACTGGTCTATCTCCTAGTGAAGTTCCTTCTTCCCTTGCCTTTAAACGTTTTTCCTCTTCCTTTGCGACTTTGCACATCCACAAATGAGTATCTTCATGCAGCCATGATGGATCAGGTGAACTTTCATAATGCACAGAGATGGAATCTTCTTTCACTTTGTGGATAGGATTCCACTGTAGGGGTGGTACATCTCTGAAGGTGTAATCCTTCAAATTGACCTTGGTGGTGACCCCTAAGTGCTGTAAGTACAAGGAGTTAGTTCCCCAATCCTGTACTATTTGCAATTGTCGTAGGAAGGGTCTTCCTAGGATCATCTCATAGACATTATTTTTCTCAAAGTCACATATAGCAAATGTGTGCTCAAACTCTACACCACAAGTGGTTAGAGTGATCCCTTCTAGCAACCCTAGAGGTCTTTCAAAATGACCATCAGCCATTTGAAGCTTCATTCTAGTTGGTCTTAATGTGGGCTTGCCCCATTGCTTCCACAAGGAGGTGGTCGCAATAGCAACACCAGCACCTGAATCTATGATTGCTTTGGTTGTGTAACCTTGGTAGGTGATGGGAAGATAAGTATTACCTTCTTCACCCTCACACATGTCCCCTATTTTGTCTAGAGGTATCTCTGGTACCCTTTGCTTGGAGCCTGCTTTTGGCATGTTGGAATCAAGTTCTGGGACCTGATCCTTCACATGATTCCATAACTCCGGTTTTGCTTTGAGCAGCTCTTCTACAGTGAGATGACACTGAACCTTAGTGTTCTTCACGACATCAGTGTTCCTTGGAACCACTGAGTCTTCATTTCTTACCAGTATTGTGGGAGCTCTAATCTGGAGAGATTCAGATTCCCATGGGCCTGGAAATTGAGGCAGTTCTTCTAAGGTATTAGATTCAAAATCTAACCTTTCGTCCTCTTGTTGTTCTGCTTCATCTTCGTAAATAGATGGGATGTCTTGGGGAAATTGATCATGAAGATCATCAATCTCAGGAATAGGAGGGGAATTACCCTTCTCCTTGGCCCATTTCTCTTCTTGTATTTCCCGCAAGAATTCTTGAGAGTACTGTTGAATTGAAGGAGGTATTCCTGGATCCGTGGAATTAGGAACATAAGCTCCCATTGGTGGTGAGCTTCCTCTTTCAATAACTGGTTGAGCCTGAGGAGGTAAAGAAACTTGTGGTTTGTTTACCAACTGCTCTAATCTTTCTAGTAAGCCCTGGAAATGCAAATCTGATTTGATAGAGTTTGTCTGATTGAACTTTTGACTAGTCTCAAGTATGGCTTGAGCTTGTTCTACCATTTTCATGCACATTTTCATCCGTTCAATCTCTAAATCTGCTCTAGGGTAACTCTTGTCTAGGTTTGCGGCTGTAGGCCCTTCTTGAAGTCGAGCCTGGTAGGCCTTGAACATCATGTCCAAACCTTCTGGGGTTGGATCTGCAAGAACAGACCCTGGTTGTGGTCTATTCACAATGGGTGGTGGGGTGGGATGAGGTGGACTGGATGGAGTTTCGGCATGTGAAGGGTTATGAGATGCAATGTCTTCTATTTTTGTTTTTGCGTCTTTCAAGCTTTCTTCTAGTTCCGATAACTTTTTATTCCACTTACGATTGGCCTTTTCTCTGGTATCCTTCCATGTTCTTGTTTTCCTCTTACTAGGCTCTCCCGATTCACTCGACTCTGATTGTTCTACTGGTTTATCCTGTTTTAAGGCTTGTGCTCTAGTGACAGCTTGTATAGGAGCCACATTGCTACTACTTGAACTTGGATCTGCCACTAAGCCTACCACATTAATGGGTGTAATCTTGGGTGCACTAGAGGGGTTTCTTGGACAATCTCTGGGGAGATGGTCTTTGCCACAATCAGGACAAAAAGCCTGTATTGTGATAGCCTGTCCTTGACTCGGAGATGGTGGGTGGGGACAGTCACGAATGAAATGGTCCTGAAACAAGATCCTCTAGGGGCTTGTGGTCTCATTTGTCTCAACTGGGGCCTAGGGTTAGGATTTGTGTACATGACATTGGAGTATTCTGGCTCCCAATTTTGCTCCATAGGCGGTGCCTCATATTGATACGAGTAAATCTCACTATGTTCAGGTGACTCTGTGTAATAAGCATGTGGACTACCTTCATGGGAGTAGTCTGAACTATGAGCATGAGAGTCATTATCTGGTATCAATGGGGTTAGTGGCACCAAAGCTCTATTTGGATTTTCCTCTCCCACAGCATACTTGACTGGAATCACGTTGGCTGGAGTTGGTGGTTGGTTTCCCAAGACAGGTTGTGGCCTATATGGTACCTGATATTGCTGTTGTGGTCTATAATATGGCTGTTGGTATTGGTTCTGATACCTACCTTGTGGATAAGGTTGCTGATAATTCTGTCTAACAGCCTGCCTATTGTAGGGACATTCTTGAGCCGTATGGTTTGTGTACTTCCTTTCAATAGTACAATAGGGAGCATTCCTTTCTCTAATATTTTGGTTTTGCGTTGGGCATACGTTAGCCATGTGGTCACCTCCGCAAGTATAGCACCGATTCAATGGAGTGACTCTCTGTGTTTGTTTATTTTGGACTCCCAGCTTCTTGGCAACTTGCTCAGCTATCTCTTCTATTTCTGTGGAGATCTTTGAAGTATGACTAGTAGAACTATCCGAATCTTTGTAGAGTTTGGACAATCCTAACTCCTCACCCAAGTTATCTTCTATGTCTATGCACGTCCGCACACACTCTTCTATGGATCTAGGATCTTTCAAGTACACATATGATCTTAACTTGGTGCTCAGTAAGCCATCTAAGAATAAAGCCACTTGTTTGGCCGGAGTGGGTAACTCTAGAGCAGGGCATCTTTCTAGATACTGTCTGAATCTTCTACCTGCTAGTCGCACTGTTTCTTGGGGAGTCTGCTTGAAGCTGTGGATCAAGGATGATGTGTTATGCCTGATACCACTCTTGGAAAATTCTACAATGAATTCGTCTAGCAGTTGACCTATATCGTGATAGCTGCTTCTACTCAATGGTTGAAACCAAGCTAAGGCAGTGCCCTTAAGGGTCAAACCAAATGCCTCGTACTGGGTGAACCAGTCCTCAATTTGTTCGGCTCTCAGCACTTGTTTGTACTCGGCCACATGATCATAAGGATCCCCTGTCCCATCGAAATAGTTCTTCATTGCCTTGATCACTTGAATGGGTCTAAGGGTTCTTGGGTACTCTCGGGGTCTAGGCAATGGAAAATCCTGTTCATCTCTTTGTTGCCTATGTGCTTGATGTCTCTCTCTTTCAGGTCTTTCATTTTCAAATCCTGCTCTATTCCTGCCCACGGTGTGTGCAAAACTTACCTCAGGTCTCTCTCTAGTTCTTCCTCTCTGGGCTTCATGAGCGTGGGATGATCCTACTCCTTGGAGGCCATGGGAAACATTGGATCTTGGTCGGGGGAAAATCAATTCATTCTTCCAAGTATATGCATGTCTATCATGTTCTGTTACCAAGAAAATTTTCTCTGATGTGTTATCCAGGTAGACAACCTTTCCTGGTATCTCTGGATCCTTGAACTCGTAGATGATGACTATGCCCAATTGGCTAGGTTGATCTGGCTTGAACCTCCAAAAGGCTTCCTCTGTTTCTCTATTCAAAAATAGTTCTATGCTTTTGTTGTCTTGAGGGATCCAGTCCGGAGTGATCACTCGGGTCAAAACTGACTTACCTCTAGGAGTCTGGGGTCCTTGTCCTACGTTTCCTTGTTCTAGGTCTCCTATTTCATTCTCAGGAATGACATTTCCAAACTCATCAGTCCTATCTGGTAGGTTGGTGACCACATACATGGTTCCTTCCTTATCAATGTATGAACCCTCTTTGAACTTGACCACCGGGTGTTCAAGTCCAAAGGATTGCTCTGGATTTTTGAGTTGGACCACTGATTGCCTCAGACCATCCTCATAGATGCGAGCACCTAAATGGTTGGTCCGAATATATTCCAACTCTGTCTTATAGGGACCTTCCGGTGTTTGTAGATGGGCAGTCCCTGAGCCACCTGCAGGTTTTCCCATGCTAAAAGACATTTCTGAATCACTTGTGTCTGAACTTAGTAAAAGATCACCACTTAGTTGTTGTGTCCAAGACTTGGATGTATGGTTGACACTAGCCTCAGAAGATCTAATGCTTTGTTTATCCTTACCTAAGTGTCTACCAGATCTCAGGTTCATAAGCTTTAGTCAAGAGTCCAAATTTTCCCTTTGGTATGGTTCAAAATTCTTTAGAGCCCCCTTGGTTCCCTAGTCCCACCTGAGGGTCAACTTCAAATTATCCTATCTCAAAATCAACGCATTATTCTTGAAAAAAACAGTTGAGATCGTGTAGGATTTGAAACGAGCTTTCCAACAAGCTATAGAGCTCAAAAAATGGACTTTGGATGAGAAAGTTATGTCAAATCAGGCTCCTGGGGGTCAAAACAGGCAAACAGGACCTTTGGAGAAAATCGCGATTTTGTGAACTTTCTAAAAATCGCGATGCTGTGAAGTCAAAAAAATCGTGATGTTGATCACAAAATCGTGTTTTTGAAAATTGCGATGTTGATCACAAAATCGTGTTTCTGAAAATCGCGATGTTGATCACAAAATCGTGTTTTTGAAAATCGCGATGTTGATCACAAAATCGTGTTTCTGAAAATCGCGATGTTGATCACAAAATCGTGTTTTTGAAAATCGCGATGTTGATCACAAAATCGTGTTTCTGAAAATCGCGATGTTGATCACAAAATCGTGTTTCTGAAAATCGCGATTTGATCACAAAATCGTGTTTCTGAAAATCGCGATTTTGACTCAGAGAATCGTGATTCACAAAATCGTGTTTTTGACTGAAAATCGTGTTTTCTCAGAATCGTGTTTTTGACATGAAAATCGCGATGTTGATCACAAAATCGTGTTTTTGAAAATCGCGATGTTGATCACAAAATCGTGTTTTTGAAAATCGCGATGTTGATCACAAAATCGTGTTTCTGAAAATCGCGATGTTGATCACAAAATCGTGTTTCTGAAAATCGTGATTTTGATCACAAAATCGTGTTTTAGAGAATCGCGATTTTGACTCAGAGAATCGTGATTCACAAAATCGTGTTTTTGACTGAAAATCGTTTTTTCTCAGAATCGTGTTTTTGACATGAAAATCGCGATGTTGAGCACAAAATCGTGTTTTTGAAAATCGTGATGTTGAGCACAAAATCGTGTTTTTTGAAAATCGCGATTTTGAGCAAAAATTCGTGTTTTCACAGAATCGCCTTTTTCACAAAATCGTGTTTTTGGCAGGAAAATCGCGATTTTGTCATAGAGAATCGTGTTTTTCTCAAAATCGTATTTTTCGCTGAAAATCGTGATTTGTGAGAATCGCGATTTTGAGCAGAAAGTCGTGTTTTTCACAAAATCGTGTTTTTCACAAAATCGTGTTTTTGCTGAAAATCGTGATTGGTGAGAATCGCGATTTTGAGCAGAGAATCGTGTTTTTTGAGAATCGCGATTTTGAGCAGAGAATCGTGTTTTTTTGAGAAAAAACACAGAATCGCGATTCTTTTCAACCAACTTTTAGGCGGGAAAACTGAAAATCGTGATTTTTCAAAAAATTTTGAATTTTCACAGAATCGCGATTTTCATCACAGAATCGCGTTTTTTGGCGGGAAATTCAAATTTATGAGCGCCGGCTATGGCGAGCTCCGTATGAGCAGAAAATCATGAAAAAAACACAGCGCTTGCTGTCCCTTGCACCTCCTAACTCCTTCCAACACAATAATGCATGAAAAATGGTATGAAAATGGTGAAAATGCACTAAAAAACAAGAAATTTCTATGAAGAAGAAGATGGAAGAAGGTGGAGATGATGATGATGATGAAGATGAAGAGGAAAAAACAGAAAATGAACTGAAATGATAGTTTTTTTACCTTCCAACGTCGCAAATCTACGATCTTACCATCACAACGCTCGTCCTCGAAGCACTCTCCCCGGCAACGGCGCCAAAATTTGGTGTAGCTCAAGCGTAAGCACCACCTCCTTTACTTGTCAATCCGCGGAGATGTGAGGACCGGTATGAAGACCACGAGCAAGTGAAGGCACAAGTGCGTGAGTGAAAGCACCCAAACATGCACACACATACACACACACGCGCACAAAGTAAGATCAAAGAGAGGAACAATGGAAGGCTTAGATTGCAAAAGAGTTCTCTTACAAAAGTTCTATTCTCTAACAAGCTAACCCCAAAAATGAGCTCTCTAGCTCTTTTTATAGTTTTTTGACTAGTTTTGGCCCTGTCCAGACCTAGTGTCCGGCCTAGTTAAAAATTAGGTTCCAGGGCTTATTTGAGGGCTCAAACGAAGTCTAAAAATTATGAAAATTGGTACGATGGTACTTCTAATACTCCTCAAGCTCGAGGACTCCTCGGCTTGAACAAAATGGAGTTACTAAAAATAGATAATGGTATTTACAATGGTTTCTAGTGATGAAAATCACTATTTTTGTAGGGGATTCTTATGAAAATTTGACATACACTTCTTGGAGCTCCCTACTTGCTCCCTTTCCTCGTGTGTCCACCTTTTGATGTGCTTCCATGCTTTGTCCTTGACTTTGAGCTTCAACATTCACCTAGCCCATCAACGGTGGAACAAGAAGCAGAAAAATGTGCTCCACGGGTGTTGTGCTTTGACCAAGATAATCTATCGATGTCTAGCCTATGACGTGCCTATTCAGCGGGCACTCGTATGGTCCCGGGCCCAGGAGTTCCAGAGAAAGCTATCAGCGGCAGGTCCTCCATCAAAGAAGATGAGAGGGGGAGTCCAATTACCCTGCGCTCAACCAAGGGGAGCCACCACTACACCAGAAATTACCCCTCCCCAGACACGACGCATTAGACCATTCACCATTCGGCTACCAAGACCAAGTACAGAGGGACCCAATCTGGTGTTTCCACCCGTCCCATCGGACTTGGAATTTCCACAGGGCTTTACTCTCAATGATCTCACTGATGAAGAAGTGGCTAGACTAATCCACGACTCTAATCTCGAAACGGAAACAGAGCGAGCTCAGGAACCCCAAACCCATACAACAACGTCAGCCCCCACCCAACCGCAAGTGGTAGAAGTCGACGTAGATGAACAAGAGACCGAACAAGAGGAAGAAGCTTACAAAGAACAAGAGTATGATGAACTTTCAGAGTTAGCAAGTGCCCCCGCGTATTCGGCACAAATAAAAAGACTATATCAAACCATGCAGCTAGTTCAAGAACAGCATAAAATGTCACTTGAAGCAGGCAAGAAACTCATGAACCAATTGCTGGCGGAGGAAGGCGTGGATGATATGTTCATCGAGTCCATCAACCTACATGCAGATGCAGTAGGATTGGATGAGGCCATTCATGAGGCAATGGCCTACATTCACCGATTTGAGAAAAGAGTTCCCGCCCGTCCCATGAGGTCTGAGAAACAAATTCATATCAACGTATCAGCACCAGGAGATACAACGCAAGCAGACGAACATCAGGAAGCACCATTGTCACCACCCTCCCCACCTCTCACTACACAACTCACTCCACCACATGACACTATCACCACCACGTCCACTACCACCACAATCGTCATGGGAATTCCACTCTCTCCGGGAATCCAATTCGGGGGAGTCACCATGCCCACTTTCACCTCTCTTCACTAACGTCACATCCACCCCACCCACGATCCCCATCTACACGGTCACTCAAACATTTGACACTATGGAAACATCTCCTGCCACTGCACCGCTCCCTCCCCCCATGCCACCTCCATCTCCCATACCCCCTCCACCCACGTCTCCACTTGCATCCACATCATTCACAACTCCCTTTCCCGCCCCCATTCCCCCTGCATCTTGACCCCTCCCTACATTATTTAATGTAAATAGTATATTTCTAGCATTAAATCAATGTGTATATCAGCTTCAGAATGAGTACAGAGCTCTTGACGACCGGTATCAACAACTGACAACAAATCACCAGAACTTACAAAGGCAACTTACAATTCTTGAAGAGGAAAATGCAAATGTGAATCAACGTTATACAACGCTGGAGCAGGCTCACCAAACACTACTGGAGGCACCCCAACCATCGAAAGAATCAGGCATCAAACAACTAGAAGCCTTGCTCGAAGTATACCAGGCCGATAACCTACGAGTCAGACGTAACTTGGCGCTACTCAGGAAACATATGGCCACAGCACTTGAAGAGAACAAGAGAGTGCAGAAACAAAATGAAGAGAATCTGGAAGCGGCAATGGAAGGCTCTCCCCACGAGATAGATCCAGAGCAGTTCAAAGCAGTTCCCTCGGAGACGATGAAAACCATTTTGGAAAGCTATGCAGATCTTCTGGAAGCCCATGATGACTTGGAAATAGAACGTGACACACTACGGAGCAGACTTAAGGAACAGGAAGAACAACCGAAGAGTGTCCCATCAACCCCTACCTCAGACGAGGTAAAGGCCTTAACTGAGCAGGTGGCAGAATTACAAAAGAGGTTACTGACATACGAGAGGCAGCCCTCTCCAGTAGTGGAACCAGAGCCAGAAGAGTTGGTCCCTATTGAGGTAGATGATTCGTACGAAGAACCGTATGTTCCTATGCCGATGCCAGGAGGGCAACGAACCTCAGAGGGACTAGACACCTTGGAAGTGGAAGCACCCGAGTGGCTTCAGACACTGGAAAAGACAGCGAACACCCACTATGAACGGGTGGCCATTCAGATCCAATCACTAGCGAACCTAGAAGAAACTGTCATAAAGTCAGAATATTTCAGAAGCATGTCTCATCATAGATGGATCGGCACCAATAATGACCAATATGTGCCATACTACATACTTTTGGCCGATTACAACGCCGAGATTCAACAACAATGCGGCAAGCCTCCCACATTTTCTACACAATTTGGTCCAGATGATATACCAGAAAGTGCTAAGCGTGGGTCCATCCATCAACCCACCTGGAGGATCAGGCTTTTGGAAACATATCCTGAAATGGTCCGAACCTGGAATAATATGCCGTTGTTTATTAAATATAATCCTTGTTACGTTCCAGTTCTTCGAAGACGCACCTGGCCTGAATTCACTATTGCCGTCAGAGACATCAAAGCCTGCGCAAAATGGTTAAATTACATTTATCTAGCACCTCCACGAGGACCCCCCACGGTGAACTACATGATTTCTACAATCCGTCACTGGAGCATTCGGCTACGCAATAATCCCGATGTGATGGTCCAGATGTGTATGAAAATATTTGAATTAATGCTGATCACTTTCAGGACGTTTAAGAACATTAAGGACCCCCACTTCTCAAGAGCAGGCTTTGTGACAGGAAACCAGGATCTGGTGTACGATATGAGTACTACCCCATCAATTGAAGTAATATATGCTTGGCACGCCAGAATCAAGTACCTCCCAGCCTGCTTTAAACAGACATTTGAGGAGATGTTCATCACAGGATTCTGGGAATATCACTCCGAAATCTTTATACCCAGACCATCACATCTCCTCCAATTATTTGCTGTGGAGAGAACTATTCACTCAGAACAATTGAGGGTGCCTCATCCAGATGTTCCCGGACCTGTGAATTGGGATGATTTGCTCACAGATCTAGCACGCGGCTTACGACTTGAAGAACACCACCTAGCCTCCGATGTCGTCCAATATTATGTTCAAAAATCCTCTAGACAAGGGTCTGTCAGGGGCGACAGACGCGAGAGTGGGGGGGGGTGTTGGAAGCAGTCAGGGAACCGAAGGAGCCACAAGACGAAGAGAGTCAGAGCGAAGGGACAGCACAAGCAGACATGGCAGTCAAAGAAGATCTGGCAAGTAGGCCACCTAAATTTTTCAGACATCAAGGAGTTGACACACAAGAAGAAAGAGCAAGTAGGGAGCTCAAAGGTATGTATGACAAATCAATAGAGAAAACCCCTACACAAATAGTGATTTTCATCACTAAAAACCATTGTAAATATCATTTTGTATTTTTGTAGCTCCATTTTGTGCAAGCCAAGGAGTCCTTGAGCTTGAGGAGCTTTAGAAGTATCTACCTGCCAATTTTCATATTTTTTAGATCTCGTTTGAGCCCTCTAATAAGCCCTGGAACCTAATTTTTAACTAGGCCGGACACTAGGTTTGAACAGGGCCAAAACCTAGTCAAAAACTATAAAAAGAGCTAGAGAGCTCATTTTTGAGGTTAGCTTGTAATTGAAATGAACTTGTAAGAGCTTTTTGAAAGTAATCTAAGAACTCCATTGCTTCTCACTCTTTGTCTTGCCGTGTGTGCGCGTGTGCGTGTATGTGTGTGCATGCTTGTGTGCTTCTCACTTCCGCACTTGTGCCTCCACTTGCTCGAGGTCTTCATACCATCCTCACGTCTTCCCGGATTGACATTAAAGGAGGTGCTACTCATCACTGAGCTACAGGGTCAGAGAAGAAGCACAAGCTGAGGCGAGAGAGCGCATTAGGTGAAATAAGTTAAGGCGACAAGGTCTAGATGTCAACCCAAAAGCCCCAAAATATCACATGGACATGTGCCAAAAATCAGGCATAATGACTTCTCGAATCATCGATCGATGCCCCTTTGTGACCATAGAGGTAGGACAAGGAAAGATTGTAAGGACTGTGAGAGCATTGGTTGACTCAGGTGCATCAACTAGTGTAGTTAGACTTTCATAGTGCCAAGACTTGAGGTTGAACATCAATCCCATAGAAGCTTATCTCATAGGATTGGGAGGTGTGGAAACCCCTTGTTTGGGCGAGGTGGAACTTCCCATCTACCTTCAAGATGTTCCAATGAAAGTCAAAATTCTAGTATGTCACGATGAAGACATTATGGAGCCACTTGTCTTAGGTCAAGATTGGATTTACGACCATGTAGTCAACTTGAACCGAAGAAGTAAAATTCTTCAAGTTTGGGTACAGGAACAATGCATTACATTAGAACTAGAGAACTACATGCTCAAAAAATCCAGATGTCACACATTCTCTTCGTTCCTATAAGACTAATTGTGGACAAATCTGACTCCAATACACTCCAATACACGCAGCGAAAGTTAGAGAACCTCTTCTAGAATCTACCCTGTAAGACACATGCTTACTAAAACCTGATTCAGTCACAACTCACAGATCCAATGACTCTAAAATTTGCTCCACACATAGTAGACTCTATTAGCTTTCTAACAAGCTAAAGCACACTCCATTTTGAGTTCACTTGACCAGACAACTCACTCTTCAAAGATAGACTACCTGTCATCTCAGGTTATGCAGAAAATGGAGGTTCACAAGAAATGTTTGTAGTAACCACTGGAGAATGGTCTGGCACAGATATTTGAGATACACAGAGTAAGAGAGATAAGCTTTCCAACAAGATATGACATGCATTAAATGGATAAGTACATAGAGAGATATGACCTTCACAAGGTGACTATGTATACAAAAGGTATGCGGCTAGAATACCTTTGTCCCTTGTAGCATAGAAATGAGGTACCTTTTGATATCCATTGGTGTGAGAATGACCAGCATATGCTTTTGCACCATCTCCTTTTCATCTCCACAAATGTTCACGTTCAAATGACATCTATATATAGATGTATGGGCATGGGACTTTTCACCTACCCTTTCATCTTCTCTCACCTCTTGACCTTTCACTTCATGTCCTTTGTCCTTCCATTGCCTTGGGTGGCTTTTGGTGCTCCATATCACTCCATATGGATACGTTCACGACTTTTTCTAGTATTCCATCTCTCTATTTATATTTTATCTTTCATCCAAAAGCTACAATTGGGAGTCCGTGCTACTCTACAATTCTCCTCCTCTTTGTCCTTTGCGTCTATTGCCCTTTGCTTCATATGTTGGTGATCTCCCTCATTTGATTTGAAGCTCGTTTGGCTTCTCTTCAGCTTCATCCTTGCTTCTTTGGCTTTTTGCATGAGCTTTCCTTCAATCCCTATCAAGACATGCTTCATACAAACTCATAGAATGAAATGAGATCACCTTGGTTGTACTTATCTTCGTTGCTTCACTCTCTTCCTCTTTGTTGTCCTCTCTTTGCAACTTTCACTTCTTCTTTACCTTCATGGCTTCATGGCTTCTCTCGTCTTTGCATGCTTCTCTTTGATCCTCCTTTGTCTTTGGATCATCTTTGACTTTGTCTTTGGGTTCACTCTTTGCATCTCCTTTTGATGTCATCAAGGTTGTCATGCTTTCTTCTAGCTAGTATTCATGACTTCTTTTGTGCATCATGGCTGTTCCTTGCCTTCTTGGCACTCTTTCCATAGTGGTGGCTCCTCCTCATGCTTTCAATTTACCTTTGATGGCTGCTCTTACTCTTCCTTTGAGTGTACCTACTTTTTTTGGGTACTCTTCTTTGGACTTCTTAGGATCTTCCAATCCTTGCAAGCTAACTCCCCCTTGCTTCATGATCTTTTCTTCATGCTTGGTGGCTGATTTTACCTGCAAAATCAACAATGGGCTGATCATACATGAACTCTTTCATGAGTTCTTCTTCATGTGAAGCATTCATAGCTTCCACATCTTCCAAGCTTTCTCCATCACCTACAAAAGACACAAGAAATTGTGAATGTGATTAATGGTGCCTCTTGCACCTAACAAGGGTTGCCATGCCTCTTGGAATGGTCTTACTTTCCCTTACATAGGCTTGCCATTCCTCTTTGAATGGTCTTACTTGCCATAGGTTTGCCACTCCTCTTGGGTGGTCTTACTTGCCTCAACCTTTCACTAGACCTTCACTTGGTCTATGATGCTTCTTGCACCTAACATAGGCTTGCCACTCCTCTTGGGATGGTCTTACTTGCCTCACATTGGGTTGCCACTCTCTTTTGGTGGTCTTACTTACCATAGGCTTTCCACTCTCTTTGGTGGTCTTACTAGCCTCACACTTTCACAGTACATCACATGGTATAAGCTTGGAACTTACCACCATACACAATGTGGATTTTTTTCTCAACATTTACATCAGCCTTTAGACTTGCAAATGAACTTTTTTTACCTTTCTTTACCTCAATCAACTTGAGCCATGTTGTCACACTTCTCATGAGTGTCTCTACCTTCTTGTCCCTTGCTTGTTGCTCCTTGCAACCTTGGCGGTGTCTTTAAGTCCTCATTGTGTCTTCAACACTTCATGGCAGCCCTTACCTTGGAGTCTTCTACTCCTTGCACTCTTCAAGAGTCTTCAAATGGTCATCCTTGCCTTGACCACCTTCAACTTGGGTTATAATCTTCAAATCTTCAAGTGTTTGAAAAACGTGTAGCTTGGGCTCCTTCCTTCACTTTGGCTCCAAGCTTTGTGTCCTAGCTTCATCCAAGCTTTGCCAATCTTTTCTTTGGTTTGTGCAATGGGAGCATTACATTCACTTGATGTATCTAAACTCAAGAAATAAATGCTTTTAGTTATCATAACATAAGCATATATATTTTCTTTTCCAAATCTACCTCAATGGGTCTTATCCACAACAAGATACATCCACAAATTTCATACATGGCAGCCTTGCATATGACTATTCTTCATGGCATACAAACATATGTTATTTCAGCTCATATATAGCTGAACATGAACAACCTTAAGTGATTCAATATCACTCCAATAATCACATATAATCATGCATGCAAATCACCAATCATTGGAGCATATATTCAGCTCTCTTTGTGCCAATTCATATGGCTACATAGACCTGCAAATTTTCAGCTTGCATAGGCTTTATGAAATAGCCTATTACTCATCAACACATCATCAACATGTGTATACATCATCCATGACCACATTTGCATACATTTTTGCATGTTATAAATCAGTTCACAACTTCAAATTCAAATTATATTCAGCCTAAGCATGGCTGTTCAAAATCATCATACATCTTGAACATAAACTTCATAAGCATGCATACATAAGCATGCATACATAAGCATATCATTGCTTAAGCATATAATGCTATCATCAAGCTTATATATAAGCTTCAATACTCAGCCATATACATCATAGAAACTTTCACTTCATTGAATTGAGTACAATATCAAGAGCATGCATACAATGCTCATATGCAACTATATGTAGTTGCTCATCCAAGATTCTTTGCTTGAATCTTCATCTCCTTCTATAGGCTGCTCATAAATATTCAACAAAGTGATTAGCATCACTTATAGCATGCTTCAATGATCAAGAATATATAGTAGAGAGTAAGACAAGAGAGTGTATCACTTCGAATGCAGAAAGCAACAAAATTCTTTTACATACCAAAAGCTTTATCTCCATAGCTTTCCAATGAGCATGATAGCTCCAAAGATTTCCATTGCCATCTCTGCATCCTCTTCAAGATCTCTTTGCACATCCATGGTCTCCACTCCCAATGCTTTGCAACCAAAGCTCTGATACCAAAATGTGGAGAAATTTGACTCCAATACACTCCAATACACTCAGCCGAACTAGAACTTTCAAAAAATATACAAAGATTCAGATAGTTCTACTAGCCTCTCTTCCACGCAATCCACATCTATTGAGGAACTCATTGAGAAAGTAGCTCAACGACCCCCTGCTCCAGCTAATGTGTTCTACCAGTGCTAGCCCAACAACCCCCTGCTCCAGCGAATGTGATTCCGACAAAGTATGCAGCTGCAGATAAGAATTTGAACATATCTATAGTCTCAGTAACTCCACTACTGTCAGAAAGTGACCCCAGTGACCATAGCTTTGATTCTACACATATTGATAGTCTCCAGGCTTATTACATGCAGTCTCCTGAACATGGTGAATCCTACTGTAGTGAAGAACCTAGTGAACCTAGTTGGGATCCAGAGTATTCAAATATCATGTACACAAATCCCAACCCTAGGCCTCAACCTAGGCAAGTAAGACCCCCATTCCCTAGAGGACCATGCCACAGATGTCAGGGAGATCACCTCATTCGTGATTGCCCCATGCCTGCCCCTACAGAACCCCAGTCAGTGACGGTCCATGGCTTTTGCCAAGATTGTGGAAAAGAGCATCTCTTACAAGATTGCCCAAAGAATCCCAATAATATGCCAAAAATCACTCCTATCAATGTTATTGGGTTAGTATTAGACTCTACAGGAAGTGTGACTTCCACTACACCAGTACAGGTAGTCACTAGAGCTCAAGCCTTGTAGCAGAACCAAAGTTTAGGCCAGGAAAAAATGATGAGGCTAGTGAAACTGAGAGCATAACCAAGAAGAGGACTAGAGCCTGAAGAGATAGTAGAGAAAGAATGAAGAGGCAATGGGCTAAGAAGATGTGAACTCGAGGAAAGCCTAAGAGAAACAAAAGCCAGGATAGTTGAACTCACATCTCAAACTCCCTCTCACACTATACCACCACCACCATTCCCATCTCCATCCAATCCAACCCTTTCCAACCCGCCTCATACGATCCCACCACCCCCTAGAGTAGGATCAGTACTAGCAGATCCCATTCCCGAGGACCTAAATATGATGCTTAAGGCATATCAGGCCAGAATCCAAGAAGGGTCAAATGTGATAGATCATGAAAAGTGTTACCCGAGAGCGGAACTAGAGCTTGAATGAACCAAGATTTGTGCTAAGATGGTGGGGCTCAAACCATGTTTGAAGCCAGTCACCTCTTTAACATCTCTAGTTCAGCTAAGACATAGTTGCATTTTGATGGACTGCTGGAAAGATTGGAGAGGCTAATTGCACAATCAGAAAAGGAACCCACCATGCCAAATGAGGGCAATGCAAGTGAAAGAGAAAGCCTACCTGCCCAGGAAGCCTATGTGCCTAACTCTATGGAGCCAGACACATCTTCTTCTATGAATCGGTTCACACCAGAATTCCTACGAGAGATTCAAGAAGACAAATGGGCTAAAGAAAGTGAAGTCCCTCCTCCCATTGAACTTGTGGATGATGCACATGACCAATTCCCACAAGACATCCCATCCATTTATGAAGAGCAGAAGAGCACTCAATCTCAGGAGAGATTAGACTTTGAATCTAATTCCATACAAGAACTACCCCATTTCACAGGCCCATGGGAAGCAAAGTCTACTTGCATGAGAGCACCCACGGTCATGGTATGAAACCAAGACTCAGTCATACCTAGGAATACGGAGGTAGTAAAGAACACTAAAGTGCAGTGCAATCTCACTTTAGAAGAGTTGCTCAAGGTTAGGCCGGAGCTGTGGAAACATGTAGCCGATCAAGTGCCGGAAGTAGTGAAACCTCGTTCCCAGGTAGGATCCCATAGAACAGTACCAGAAATTCCTCTCTAGACAAGATAGGAGATATGAGTGAAGGTGAAGAAGGAAACACCTATCTTCCCATCACCCATCAGGGATACACAACCAAGGCAATTCTGGACTCAGGCGTAGGAGTTGCAATTGCTACCACTTCCTTATGGAAGCGTTGGGGCAAGCTAGCACTCAGGCCTACGAGAATGAAATTGAAGATGGCCGATGGTCACATAGAAAGACCCATAGGACTGCTAGAAGGAATAACTCTCACCACGTGTGGTGTGGAGTTTGAGCATACATTTGCTATATGTGACTTTAGCAAAAATCATGCCTATGAGATGATTCTGGGAAGACCATTTATGCGACAGTTGCAAGTGGTACAGGATTGGGGAACCAACTCCTTGTACTTGCAACACCTAGGTGTTACAACCAAAGTTAATCTCAAGGATTACTCTCATAGAGATGTCCCTCCTATCCAATGGAATCCCATCCATAGAGCCAAAGATGATACTGAGTCTGTGCATTCCATAGGATCAGGATCCTCATGGATGCATGAAGACACACACTTATGGATGTGCAAAGTGGCAGTAGAAGAGGAGAAGAGAGAAAGAGCCAGAGAGGTAGGTGTGAAAGAGACACATAGATCAATTCAAGACCCAGCCTATGCACCTGTAGTATTCCCTGATGAAGAATTTGAACCTCACGGTTGGGCAGAAAATTTTAGCAACAATGGATGTAGCCATCTGTTTGTTATTGATCTTTGGAGTTGTCCTCTCCAATCATTTAGCATAAAGAATTAACAATACATCTTTATTTTGTCAATCCTGGGAATATACATGAGACCACAGCCCCTTCTACATGATGGAATCCAAGAAATAAGAGGTAAATGGCTGAATTTCTGAGAATAATGAAGATGAAGAGGAATTTCTAGGGTTTGGATTATCTTGAGCAAATCTCCATCATTTTCCACAATCTTGGTGTCTAAAGCATGTTATTTCTTCAACAGAATACATCCATAAAGTCAAAACTCAAAAATGTTACCTGTACCATCCAGACGAGACAATCGCGATTCTGTACAAATAGACGATTTTCATCTCCAGCACCATTTTTCATCAATTTCTCACTCAATACATCAGCAATCAGCTCTCTTCATACATATTCAATAGAAACACACAATAGAAGCTCACAAATCTCCATGGATACACAAAGAATAGACTCACAACTCAAAGAAATCACACAAAGAGGAGAAAACATGATTTTCAGCAGGAAACTCTCTCTTCACTTGGATAGCATATCAACAAATAATCAACCAACCCCCTCATAATAGAGGAAATTGTCTTTTATACATTTTCAAGTGTCCCTTTTCACACTTGAATTTTGGTCCTTTCCTCTATTATTCTAAAAATATACTATCTAGGAGTTTCCAAAAATTCTAGAAAAATTACATAAGATTCTATTCTTCATAAGGAAGACTCTTCCTTATTTTTACATCAGTTGCATAAATATTTTTATAAGTTTTTTGGCATTTTACAATTGTTTCTCATCAAAAATACTACAAAGAATACTTCTTCTAACATTCTTCCCCTCCTAGGCCTTTTGGCTCCTGACAAAAGACATTCCTGCTCATATATTCCAAATGCTCTCTTCACTTCTTCTTTCTTTGGTAGACCTGTGACAATAGATCATGGCTCTTTCTTTTTGTAATGTTCAGGTTATTTACCATTTCAAACAATGCTTTCCTCCACTGTACTGTAGCTTTTGGTTTATCAATTACATCCTTTTTCAAATACTCTGTGTAAGCAGCTTCATATGCAGTAAGACGAGACTTGGTGACCACTGACAAGTTTCCAAATATCTCTGATTCTCTCTCAAAAAACCCATAATCAAATGCATCTTCAAAAATTTGTAAATAGTGACTGCCCAAAAATATTATTCTGTTGTAGTATGCCATTAAACAGATTCTATCAGGTGTTTCACTGAGATCAAACAATAATGCATCAGTAGGAGAATTGAGCCAATGTAGTTTAAGATTTTGACATCTGTATCTGTGTATGTCTCTATACATGCCAGAATGAGTCTCATTACTCTGATCAGTAAAATGCATGCTGGGTCATTCACATCTTTGTATGTAGCTATAACAGACTCAGCTGTATCCACCATATATTTTTTTGTATGCCATGTTCCTGCCTTTGGACCTGCTATCTTTGGGAAATTCAACCACTTAGGTGGGATTTGTCCTTCTCTCCTTCTTTCCCAAAAAACTTTCCATTCTCTTCTTCTTGCTACTGGGCAATAAGCTCGATTGATTTTCAACTGAAGGGGTGCTTCCTTCCAAACTTTCCTGCATTCTTTATTTACATCCAACCATCTATTCCTCCATTTTGGATTGGCTTTCTCAAATAATTCTTTGGTCAGATTGATATCCTCTTCATACTCTAGATATTTATTTGGAGGTAATCCAACTCTTGCCAACTGATAGTTTTTGATACTTTCCATAATCATGCACAGAGGTATGCCCAGTCCATTTGCAGCCCAATGATGTTGATCAGAATTTATTCCTTTATTTAGAGCAAACATGACAATTTGATCTTCATATTCATCATGCATTTTTCAAATGAAATTCATTCTAGACTCTCTGTTTGTCAACAATTTCTGGACAAATTCCTCCGAGTAGTCTTCTTCTGATCTTTTATTTTCTGGTTCACTACCATGTTGGTTTCTATCATCATTTCCCACTTCATAGTCTGCTGTATATGTAGTCTCTATATGTGTTTCTTCATGAGCCTGTGGCTTTTCTAGTTTTTTCTGTAGTCCTTCTATTGTCACCATCAAACTTTTGTTCTGAGTTGCCCAAATCTCTCTTTCTTTTATCCATTCAATTCTTTCTTTTTCCATTCTTGACTGCCACTCACTCCTTTCTTTTTCCATATCCATATGCAACTTGTTATAACCCCTCATTGATGTAGCAGCATGTGTACTAGCTTGCTTCTCTAATTCCTTGGCTTCTTTCAATTCTATTTGTAATCTCTTAATCTCCTTGTGCAAGTCTTCCTTTTCTTCCTCTGTCATCTGAGCAGTCTTGCTTTCATCCTTTAACTGACCTTCTTCCAATAATAGCCTGTTTATTTCCTCATTTGCTTTAGTCAAAATTTGATAAGAAGTCTGCAAGGTTCTATATCTTCCTTCAATTTTTCTCAGCTCCATTTCTAGTTTATTATTTTGCTCTGTTAGTTTTACACTCTTTTCTTCAAGATATTGGATTCTATTTTGTTTCTGTACTTCTAATTCCTCCAAAGCAATTATTCTATTTGTAAATTCCTCATTTTTCTCCTGCACCCTCCTCAATTGTTCTGTCATTTGTTCCTTTTCCCTTTTGTGCTCCTTAATGATCATACTGCCTTTCTCAAATTCAGACTCTGCTACCATTCCTGAAATGATCATATTCCTGCTTGAAGGTCTGAACTGGTCTATGTTGCTCATAATGATTTGGCAAGCAGATCTTATATTTTTGGGTATTCTTTCCAACCCAACTTCCATTTCCAGTTGTTTGACTTCTATCTGTTTATCTTCTTTGCACTCATTCTCCTCTTCTTCTTCTTCATACTCTATGACCTTAGTCTTTTGTTCTTCATAGCTTTGATCAACTTCCAATGTTTCTTGGTCTGCAATATCTTCTTCATGTTCCAATGTCTGATCATCCTGATTCTCATATCTTGATCTATCTTCATCTACCTTTGCTTCTTCTACCTCATTATTCTCCAATTCTGGTTGTTCTTTTTCAGAGAACCGTGTTTCTTTCTCCTGTATCTCTTTTTCCTGAATTAGGGTTTCTTGAATTAATGTTGATTCAGTTTCCTCAGTGAATTTTATCTGATCATTACTAGTCTGTTTTTTCTGTTCCTCCTCATCTTCATCTATGTCCATTAGGTCCAGCTCCTCCTCTTGTCCTTGATCTTTTATGATTGTAATCTCCTCATTCTTGTTCAAATCATAAATTTCATCCTCTATGCTTTGTTTGATTTCCTTTTCTATAACTCCTTCTTCTAATTCTTCAGCATTCTTCTTTTCCATTGCTTCCTTTATTTCTTGAATTTGGTCTGCACCCTTCTGCTTTATAACTGAACTGCTTAGATGTACCCCTTTTTTTGCTTCTACTTTCCCTTCATCAAATTTAACATAGGTTTGTTGAGAGGGTTTGGTCCATATTGACTTTAGTCCTGAATGCACTAATCCAACACTGAACTCCTTTCTCATTTCACTTTCCTCTTCTTCCACTACTGCTTTGCCTTTCATCATCCTTCTTTCCTCTTCAGGACTAATTTGCTTAACTGCTTCCTCCTGGACTTGCTTCCCTTGAGGCTTCTCTCTCAGATCTTCAGGCGTTTTATTTTTTTCAGTGGCCTGTGTCATCATATTAGGGGAACTGGGTACTGATAAATTCAGACTTTTTAATAAGAAACTTTCAATATCACTTTCAGAGTCTGAGGAAAATTGTGAGGATCCTGCTATGCCTGATTTTTCCGCTTTTGACTCTCTTGCAACAGTAGATTCCTTCTGCTCTTCTCCTACTGTCACTTCTTCTTTCTCTTTTAAAATTACAGATTCAACAACTGATTTTCCCTTCCCCTTCTTGGTCAACTTCTTCTTTTGCACTGGTTTCTTTTGAACTTTCCTTTTAGCTACCACTGTGGTTCTGGTTTTTGGAGGTCCTTGCAGTTCTTTGAAGTATGCTAGCAGTTCTACTTCTTTCTTAACAAATACTTCCTCTGTCTCGGCTGCCATCATTTGATCATGAAGCTCTTCATAATGCTCTACTTCCTCCTGCACCCAATCTGTTGCCTTGCAAGAATAATCTTCCAGCATCTTTTGATATTGTGCCTCATATATTGCTCTTTTGTTATTACCTTGAGTCAGATAAGTATATAACTGCTCTTTGCTTGTTTGAGGTGGATGAGGATCACTAGAAGATTGGACCTGTTTTTGAGCAGCTTCATGCTCCTCTTTGGTTGCTTCATCCTGCTCCGATTCAACCTTCCTTGGATCCAACCTCCTTTTCTTTACAGGGATTACTTCCTCTGAGATTACTTTCCTTTTCATTCCTGACCCCCTCATGCTGGTTTGTCCTTCTACTTCTCTCACAGACATCTTCCTGGGAGGACTCTTGATTCCTGTCATAAGGCTTCTGAAATATTGTGCCTCTGGAGCCAGCTTCAATTGATCTTCCATTCCCAATACATGATATATGATCCTGGTGAGAAACTGGGCTCCATTCATATATTTTTTCCGCTCTCAGTGTTTAACTGCTTCTTTCAACTGTTCATGTATGTACGGAGTTACATCCATGACTCCGAAGGGCTTAGTTCTGTCCTTATTGTTAAACATAAGTAGTGTAACAGATTTATGAGGCATGGTATACCTTGGTAGTTTTGGGAAATAGAAATATTGTAAAAACATCCTAATGGCATATTCCTCATTCTCTCTCCCCTTGAAATCAAGAAATTTTGAATATCTTGTATAGGTTTCCTTATTTTTCTTCACAAAGCTATAGTCAAGCTTGGTTCCCATTGGGTAGAATTGCAAAGCTGCTCTGATATGCTCTGCTTTAATAGTGATATTCACCTCCTGATTATCTTTGTTCTTGATTTTGCACCGGAAATAAGCATCATTACCTTTTCCTACTTCCAACAAATTGTTCATTACTTGTGCCACTCTCTCAAAATCTATGAAAAATATGGGTTCTTCCAGCAATTTATGCAACCCTACTGCCTTCCACCTTTTATGATTGACGGCTACCCTTTGAAATCTATAGAATTCTTGACACAGCATAGTATATTTATATCCTCCTACTCCCACTGTGAATATATGCTGTCCAATTATGCTTAGGGTATCTTTGAGCTCCTTCACCACCTTTTCTGCCTCTGGAATCTCTGGCTCTTCATCTGACTCCAGATCCACCTTCTCTATCACGGCTTCACTATCCAGGAACCAGTTTCCTCTTGACAAAGTGACTGATTCTGCTTTGAAATCATGAATAGGTAGCTCCTTTGCATTCACCATTCTGGATAATATTTAACATATAAAAAGAAAGAACGCCACCCACATGAGTAAAAAATAATAGTTATTTTGAGATGAAATGAAGAAGAAATTTAAACTCTGGCTTCTTTAGAAAACTCAATTAAAGTGACCATTACATGTGTAGCAAGATGTCTACTGCACTCCCCTCTTCTGACAATCCTTATCCAGGAAGAAGATGTTTTTAGAAGAAAAAGATTGAAATGAAAAATAAACAACAATAAAGAATTCCAAAAAATAAAAATTCATAAAAAATAGAATAGACAATACAAAAAATAATAAATAGGGATCTGCTACACTTCTTCCTATATCTTGCTTTGTGCTATATAGATTTATAAAAGGGCAAAAAAGAAAAAATCAACAATTTTTCTCTTTTTTTTTCTTTTTTAATAATTTTCCTTTTCCTGTATTCCCTTTCTTCCCCTCCTAACTCGCTTTTTAGAAAAAGGATAGGGTAAAAGGATTTTGTTCTAATTTACACTATGGGGTTTTTTTTGTCTAACCTTCTAATCTGATTTGAAAAGAAATCTAAATCCAGATCAACTACAGATGGTCTTTTTCCATTGAATCAATTCTGATTTCTTTACCCAATAATATTTAACCTTAGTTGTCTTTATTTTAGGAAGAAATCCATCTCCTTTAGATAAGCAGTTTTTTGAATGCTTTGGCCTCCATATCCATTTTGTTCTAGAATTTTGTTCTGATGGGTAGACCTTGGGTATGCTTTGTTTCCATATCCTTCTTGTTCTAATGTTTTGATGCTTCTGATTATACCATGGCCGTCCCCTTGCTTCTTGGTGTCCATCCTCCTTTGCTTTTTCAATTTTTTGCTGGTTTTGATTAAATGAAGGTTGATCATTTAGTATTTGTATTGGTAATGTATGTGTGTCTTCTATGGAAAAAGTAAATCCTTCCATATCTGGGTCATGAACCTCCTGATGATTTTCCTGTTCTTCATTACTCAATAAAAATATTAAAAACCTTTTGTCACTTATTGCCAAATTAAGCTTCATTTTTTCAAAATTCAAAATTACTTTATCTTGTTTGAGCCATGGTTGTCCCAAAATCAATTTTTCAGTCATCAAATAATCTGGCCATTCTTCACAATCTATTTTCATATATTCATCATTGAACCTAACTTTAATAGATAGTGAAGACATGCTTTGTTTCATTTGTCCTTCCACAGTTTTGATAAAGGTTCTGCTTTTAGTTCTTTTTAGGCTAAATTTATTTACCAAAGCTGAACTAATCAGATTCACTTGAGCTCTAGAATCTATCAAAACCCTAATTTTTTCATTTTGATAATCCATTATTATCACAGGCAAATGTTCTTTTTGTCTTAGACGTGTTTCACACAAACAGACTTCCCCGTGAACTTTGGTTTTTCTTATCCTTTCCTTTGCTTCCTGTTGAGCCTCTTTTCTAATATTGTCTTCTTCTTTTTTCTATTACTTATCTGATGTATAATATATGGCCCATGTGTTTTTTTCTGAAACTTTTTTTGATGTTCTTTGACTGTGTAAGCCAAGACTAGATCTCCCTCTTGTAGATCTTTTTCTTTTATATGAACATCATGATAGGCCTTTTGCCTTTTCTTGTCCACATATAAACTCATAATGGCTTGGAGTCTAGAAGCTCCCAATTTTTCCAATTCTATTACTCTCTCTGATAGTTCATGTACAGTCCAATTATAGTGACTACCTACTTTTAATGTTGGAATGAGGAATTCCATAGGTAGAACTTCATTTTGTCCATATACTAGATTGAATGGTGTATTTCCTATTGCAGTTTTATAAGCCACTCTATAAGCCCATAGGACATGATTAAGTTGTAATTCCCAATCATTCCTGTTTGTGTTTACTAATTTTGATAGTACAGTGCAAAGTACTTTGTTAGTACTTTCTGCTAACCCATTGGCTTGTGGATGATATGGGGCTGACTTTCTATGACTGATCAAGAAATATTCAGTTATATTTTCTATGATTTGATTTACAAAATAGGTCCCCCTATCACTTACCAATTCAATTGGAAGTCCAAATCTGGTGATGATGTTTTCATAAAGGAATCTAGCTGTAGTATGAGCATCATTCCTTCTTGTGGCTTTGGCCTCAGCCCACTTTGTCAGATAATCTGTAGCCACTATTATGTATTCAACATGTGATTGTCTTGCTGGAGGATGTATAGGTCCAATGAAATCTAACCCCCATTTACTAAAGGCTCTGGCTGAAATTAATGGAACTAATGGCATATTATTTCTTCTATTTGGTTGACTCACCCTCTGACAGATATCACATCTTTTTACTTAGGTTCTTGCGTCAGGAAATAGGGTTGGCCACCAAAACCCAAAATATAATATGAGTTTAGCTGTCCTGTCACTTGAGAAATGTCCTCCTGCCACTCTAGAATGTGCCATTTCTAGCATTTCCAGATATTTATCTTCAGGAACACAAATTCTTAAATATCCATCCATCCCTCTCTTATACAATTGTTCTCCTATCAACTGATATTCTTCAGAGATGGCTTGTAGATTTTTTGAATCTGCACCAGCTATTACTTGTTTTCCTTTCTTCTTCCTTTTCAACACTTTAATAATCTTTTCACTCCAATCAGGATTTTTCTGAAACCAATATAGAGTTATGAATTCTGAATCTTGCAATGATTGACACTTCCAGCAGTTAGCAATGTATTTTGTTACATCTTGAATCTTATTAGGCGAATGTACCCCCATCCTATTGAGATTACTCAGGGTGACTACCATAGAAGCATGAGCACAAGGGTTCCAACAATGAGCTCTTTTTAAATATTCCTGTTTCTCTTCCTCAGGAGTACAATATTCCAATATGCCTATATGGTTGAGATGATACAGGTGGCCAGCTAGCAGCATAAAATTTCTGCTTTGTAATATTAAGTGTGTGTTGTTTCCAAATGTTCTGCACGGTCCCATGGTTAACAATGGTACTAAAGTCATAGCCCACTCAAGAACACTTTCTACTTTGAACAAATAAGTATCTGGCAGGTCATCATCTACAGGTGATCTGGGTTCTTTAGACTGAATTCTAGACAAATGATCTGCTCTTAAGTGTGTTTTCCCTTGTCTGACCACCACTTCAAACTCAAATTCCATTAGTAAAAGAAACCATCTGACTATTCTACCAGTGTGACAAGGTTTATTTACCAAATATAGTAAAGCTTGATGGTCCACAAAGAACTTAAACTTGTTTGCTAAAAGATAATGTCTATATTTTTTTACAATAAATATCATTCCCAACCCTTCTCTCTCAGTGGTCGTGTAATTTTTCTCGGCTGAATTCAGTTGCCTACTAGCATAAGCCACTGGAAAATATAATTTGCTTCCTTCTATTGGTTGTGCCAATACACATCCCAAAGCATAATTTGAAGCATCCACATGAACATGAAAAATTTTATCCCATTGAGGTGTTTTCAGAATTGGGGCTATTACCAAACAAGTTTTTAGAGTTTCAAAGGCTTGGTCACACTCCTTGGTCCACTCAAACTTTGTAATTAGGGCATATAAGGGTTTGGCTATGTCAGCAAACTTGTGTACAAATTTTCTATAGTACCCACAATGCCCCATGAAAGTTTGAAGTTCCTTTACATTTGTTGGTCTTGGAAGTTCTATTATGGCCTTTATTTTCTTTTCATCAATTGAAATTCCATTCTTAGAGACTATGTGACCTAGCATTCTTCCTTGTCTTACAAAGAATACACACTTTTCTGGATTTAAACACACTCTGTATGTTCTACATTTCTTGAATATATTTTCTAAATCCTGCAAATGATCTTGTCTTTTTAATGAAAAAGTACAAAGATCATCTACATAAATTTCCATTACATTCCTCAGTAACTCTTTGAAGATATGACACATCAACCTTTGAAAAGTTGCTGGGGCATTGGTTAACCCAAAGGGCATAACCCTAAAAGCATAAATTCCCCATTTTGTGGAAAAGGTAGTTTTATGTTGGTCTTCCAAGGCTATAGGTACCTGATTGTATCCTGAAAAACCACCTAAAAAACTATAAACCTCCTTCCCTGCAACTCTTTCTAGAAGATGATCTGTTATAGGCAGTGGATAACTATCTCTTATAGTTGCTACATTCACCTTTTTCAAGTTAATGCGTACCCTAAGTTTCCCATTCTTTTTTGGTACCACAACTATAGGAGATATCCATTCTGTATACTCAATCTCATAGATGAAATTGGCAGCCAACAGCTTGTCAATTTCTTCCTTTATTTTAGCAGAGTATTTATCATTGAAGGTGTAATGTCTCTATTTGCTAGGTTTTGCATCACGTGTAATAGGAATCTTATGCTCACAGATTTTAGGATAAATGCCTTTCAAATCCTTGTAGCTATAAGCAAACACATCCCTATAGTTTCTTGCCAAGTTTCTTAGTGCCTCCTCTTCTTGGGTTGTCATGTTATCAGCCACTACAATATGTCTTTCTTCTCCCTCTTCCTGAGTGATCATGACCTTTTTAGTTTGTTCCTCATTATCATAAGCCTCCCCTTTCTTCTTTTCTCTCTTTGGTTTCATCTTTAGAAGTAATCTATCCTCTACTTCATAAGTCTTGAAATTTGCTGGTACATCAAACTGTTGATCTTTGTTTGTTTCCTTTTTCTTCTTCTCATCCTCTTGGTTTTCTTCTATTTCCTTGTGTTTTTTTCTCCTATACTTGCCTGAGATTTTATCTTTTATTGCATCTTCAGCTTTTACTTCTTCCAAAAACTGTGTTTTCCCTTTTTCTAATATCATTTCTTCTTTCTGGTCCTCTTCTATTTTTGATACCTTTATCATTTGTATTCCTATGTGAAAAACATCATACCCTTCTTCATTTTGAAATTCCACTCCTACATACTCATCACTGGCCAGATCCATGGTTGCCAAGATTTGGTTCCACCCATAGGGCTCAAATTCTTCATCTTTAAATTGTTGTGGTACATAGTTCTCATCTTGTAACTTTCTTCCTTCCACACAATCTTCTCTTCTCAATCTCGTTTTTCTATTGGTGAGGTTTCCTATCATATTGGACTTTCCATATTGATGATTCAGTTTCATCCTGGTCTTCCATCTCTAATTCTTCACTTAATTCTTGATTTTGATGTATTTTATACCATTCTTGAGGAGATATGTCACAGTAGTGCCCATTTCTTAGATTCACTCTGGTTATTCTTCCTTTGCTCTGAAGGTATAAACAATCATTACCCCAATCTTGCACAATTTGCATTTGTCTCATAAATGGCCTTCCTAGGATAATTTCATATGAAGTAGATTGTGGGAATTCACCTATGGCAAAAGTATGTTCTATCTCTATTCCATATATATCCACAATCACTTTTTCCCATATTCCTAGGGGTTTTTCTATGTGTCCATCTGCAAGTTGCAATCTCATTTTGGTGGGTATTAATTCATTTTTTCCCCATTTTTTCCAGGTTTGTTTAGTCATGATAGCTACTCCTGATCCACTATCCAGAATAGCTTTGGCCTGATTTTTTCCAAATTGTATTTTTAGGGTTGAGTTTCCCTCTTCTCCTTCACAATATCCTCCTATCTTATCAATGGGAATATACCATAATTCCTCCAATTCCTGCAGTTGTGGATGAAGATTTTCTGGCATTGTTTCCCCTTCTTTCATTTTGTTTTGTAAGTGAGGATTCTGTTTCATCAATTCTTCCAATGTTGTGTGATATATAATTGTACATTCTTTATCTATATTTACCTGGAATGTTATTTGTGGATTTTGTTCCTGATTAGTATTTCCTCTTGTTCTTGTTGCTTGTAATTCCTCAACTGTTTTTTGAGAATTATCTAATTCTTCTAATTTGAGTTGTGCTTCTTGTATGATTTGTTTGCATTTTTGCATCCTTTCATGTTCTATTTCTGGCATAGGATAAGCCATTCCGTGGTCCGTAGGATTTGGTCCCTCTTGAGTTCTTCCTTTATATGCTTTGATCAATGTTTCTAGACTCTGTGAATTTCCTATCTTAGACTGAGTTTGTGTCTTCTGAGAAGGAGTACTGTTTGATTGTTCCCTATTCTCTTCTTCCAAATTTTTACCCATTCTTTTTTTCCTTTCCCATTTCCCTTTTTGTCTATTTTTCTTTCCCTTTGAAACTGATCCTTCATTTTGTTCCTTAGTTGTTTCTTGTTGTTTAGCTTGTGCCCTTGTTATCGCATTTATATTCACTTGGTCAATGTCACTCAATTCTTCTTGCTCCATGATGTTGACTGTTTTCAATGGTATGTTATTATGTGTGTTTTGTGGTTTTTGAGGATTTTTTGCACAATCCTTTATTAAATGATCCCTGCCACAATCCTTACAATAAGCTCCCTCAATTCTTAATGTAGGAGGTTGTGGACAGTCTCTAATGAAATGTTTTCCCCCACACCTATAACAAGTTATCTTTGGTCCCCCTTTGAACTGAGGTTTTTGATTGGACATATAATTATTGGTTATATACATGAATGTGGCTGTATCCATCTCAATTCTCCCATTTCCCAAGTCTAGGGCTTGTAGTTCTGGTTCTCTCAATTCATATCCTTCCCATTCTTCTTGATATCCTTCATTCCATTGATAATCTTCCTTGTATGGTGACCTTGTTCTTGAGTTTCCCTCCTCCATTGGTGTGTATTTAATTGGTACCACATTTGTTGGTACAGGAGGTTGTTGCCCAAGTACAGGTCTTGGTTGCTCAATATATGCTGATTCTCTTTGACTCACATAATCTCTCTCTTTTATGGGTTGTTTATTATAGAAGCATTCCTCCCTAGTATGATTTGTCCATTTTCTTTCTAGTGTACAATATTTGAGTGTTTTCCTATCTTGCAAATGTGGTGGCTTTTGATATGGGCATTGTTGTACCAAATGATTTTCTCCACAATTGTAGCATTTTATATTTGTGTTTATCCTAGAGTTTATCAAATTGGTTTTGGTGTTTACCTCTAGGGCTTTAGCTATGGATTGAGCCAATTCTTCTGCTGGTGGGATTTTATCTTCATTTTTTCTAGATTGATCAAATGCTAACAGGTCTTGGCCTCTGTTATCTTCCAAATCTATTGCTTCTTTTACACAAGCTCCTAGGTCAGGGCATCTCCTATAGTACACTAGGGTTCTTAATTGGGCACTTCTTAATCCTTCTATGAATAGGGATACTTGTCTTGCCATGGAAGGTACTTCTTCTCTGGGACATTTGTCAATGTACTGCTTGAATCTCCTGGCTGCCTCTCTGACATTTTCATCTTTTTGTTGTTTAAAGCTATGTATCAATGTGGCTGTGCTATGTTTTATTCCAGTCTTTGAGAATTCCCCAATGAAAGCTTCTAGGAAGGATTCAATATCTAGGTACATTTCCTTTCTCAAAGGAATGAACCAAGATAATGCAGGTCCTGTTAGGGTTAGACCAAATGCCTCAAATTGGACTTTGTAATCCTCCACCTCTTCAGCTCTAATCAACTGCCTAAATTCTGCAGCATGAGCATGAGGATCAGAATATCCTTCATATTGGTTTTTCATGCATTTGGCTACCTGATATGGTCTAAGCATTCTATCCTGATTTTGCCAATGATGTCTTCTCCTTAGAGGAAAATCATTAAATGTTTATGGTTCCTTTTCAAAAGGATTTGGAGAAGTATGTGTTCTTCTACCTTGTTGTTGCTCACCACTACTGTGAATTTCATGTGGTCTTGGCAAGTCTGATTGCCCTAGGTTCTATTCCCAAGGTCTCTTGTCAGCACATTGCCCTAAGTCATTTGAATTTTCTGGGTCTTGTGAAAAGATGTATACACATCCTTGCCTATCCTCATATCTACCATCTTTGAATTGAGCTACTAGTGTTATGTTCAGGGGAACTTCTAAGTTTCTCAGTCTAATGAGAAACTTATCCATTCCATCCTGATATACATAGGTTCCAAACCTATTTGTGTACATATATTTGAGGATATTTCTATAAACCCCAGTTTCAATGGGCTCATTTGTTTCATTTGAATTTTCCATGTTGTTTTCTTGCCCTAAATTTTTTTCTTGCACTTCTCCTTCCACTGGCTCTATCTCCTTCCTTCCCAAGTCTTTCTTGGAATGTGTGTATAATTTGTTTCCAGACCTAAGGATCATTCAATTAATTTTCACGATTCTGAGGCCAAAACTCGTGTTTTCCACGATTTCCTGGTCAAAATCGTGTTTTTCCACAATCTTCTGGCCAAAATCGTGTTTTCCACGATTTCCTGGTCAAAATCGTGTTTTTCCATGATTTTCTTGTGAAAATCATGTTTTCCACTATTTTCTTGTCAAAATTTTGTTTTCCACGATTCTGTGCTCAAAATCGTGTTTTCCACGATTTTCTTGTCAAAATCGTGTTTTCCACGATTTCCTGGTCAAATTCGTGTTTTTCCACGATTTCTTTGTGAAAATCGTGTTTTCTACGATTTTCTTGTCAAAATTTTGTTTTCCACGATTTTGTGCTTAAAATCGTGTTTTCCACGATTTTCTTGTCAAAATCGTGTTTTCCACGATTTCCTGATCAAAATCGTGTTTTCCACGATTTTGTGGTCAAAATCGTGTTTTCCACGATTTCCTGATCAAAAATCGTGTTTATCACGATTTTCTGTCCAAAATCGTGTTTTCCACGATTTTGTGACAAAAATCGTGTTTTTCACGATTTCTTGACCAAAATCGTGTTTTCCACGATTTTGTGTTCAAAACCGTGTTTTTTACGATTTTGTGTCCAAAATCGTGTTTAACACGATTTTGTTCCCAGACAATCCTGATTGCTCACAATTGTAAATAACACGATTTTCTTATGAAAATCGTGTTCTGGAAATCGTGATTTTGTTGGTAGTTTCACAGAATCACGTTTTTGTGTCTGACTACAGAATCGCGATTCTGTCTAATTTTTTGAAAATTTTCCAGGTATTGATTTTCAGAATTTTCTTTCTTCTATAGAATCGCCTTATCTAGTTTTTAACATGCAATGAAAAAACTAACTCAAAATAATATTTTTTCTATTGAAAATTGAAAAAATTAAGAATATCACAATTTCGTGATTTTGGTTATTTTGTGTATTTTTTGTGCTTAAACATCATGTGAATTTAAGGAAATACAAAAAATATGGTATTGAGCCCCTTACCTTGCTTGTTTGATTCAACACTCTCCAAAATGCTTTGCTGTAGAAAGTCGCGATTTTTTGCCTGCTCTCTCTCTCTCTCACACTCAAATGAGTTTCTCTTGCAATTCCAGGAATTTATAGTGTCCAAAAAATTGCGATTCTGTGCAATTTCCACTGATTTCCACTTTTTCACTTGACCAATTTCATTCTTCAACAACTTTATGGTTTGAATACTCAATTCTTAATTTTTCATGATTAATCACTTCTCATTAGCACTTCTCATTAGCTATTGGTGAAAAATCGCGATTTTTGTACTTTTCCACTTCCCCCACTTGATACTCAGCCCTACCTGATTCTTTGGGATTTAACTTCCCTCACTTTCTCAATATTAATGAAATCTCTTACAATTACCTTTCTCAAAAAACCCAAATATGCTGAAAATTCCAGAAAATTTTTGTCTTACAAAAAATCGTGATTTTATGTAGAGAATCGTGTTTTTTCTGTACTTCCTATTTTGTGCAAATTTGAGTATTCTTTTCTCTTGTTTCCCTTCAGTACCCTTTACCAATTCCAATTCAACAGTCACCTATAATTTTACATCATAACCACAGAATTATTCAGAAAATCGTGATTCTGTGCAGAGAATCGTGTTTTTTTTTCTTTTTTCTAATTTTTGGCAAATTTTTTGCTTTCTTACCACCTGGTCTCTTCCACACTTGTCAACAAAACTTCAGTCCCACTTCCTAAGGAGAAAAGAAATTTGTTTGATTGTTTTAGTGAATTTTATGAATTTTTTTAGTATTTTGCCTTAAATTAAGGTAAACACTTCACCTAGGGTTTCTTGTTTGGTGATCTATTGATCTTGTGTTCCTTGATTGGTTATACTCTCCTATGCTTTGGCTATCAAAACAGTTAATGAGCAAAATCTCCCAAAGAAAATTGTATTAAGAAATGCAAATGTCAATTTTTGCAAAGATAAACTCAAATATTTCTCTTTTCAAGATGCAATTCAGCTTTTCTCAAGAATATTACTTTGAATTGGTTACAAATGGATCTTATCTACTTGCATCTAGCTACTTAACTTGACTTTTCCTTAATGCAATCTTGTCATCTTCCCAAGATCAACAATTTTCTTAGTACTTGATCAAAAAGCAACCTACAATTGCAAGAATAGACACATTTTACCTTATCATCAGCTTTCTTGATTCAGTTTTTTACACACCTGCACTTTACTTCAAGAAATTGTCATGAGCAACTATCAATTTGCAAAAATTTCAACACTTCTTATTCTCAAAAGATTATCTAATGCTTTCTTTTCCCAAAAGACAAACAAAGAAATCTACCTTTTCATGTTTTACATTTCTTGATTAAGGAGTATTACCTTTTCCATGTGTACAATACCATCACATTAGAAGATCCAGCAAGGTCCAACTTCAATGAAGCTTTTGATATATTCCCCCGCAACGACGCCAAAAAATGTTTTTTATTGATCTTTGGAGTTGTCCTCTCCAATCATTTAGCATAAAGAATTAACAATACATCTTTATTTTGTCAATCCTGGGAATATACATGAGACCACAGCCCCTTCTACATGATGGAATCCAAGAAATAAGAGGTAAATGGCTGAATTTCTGAGAATAATGAAGATGAAGAGGAATTTCTAGGGTTTGGATTATCTTGAGCAAATATCCATCATTTTCCACAATCTTGGTGTCTAAAGCATGTTATTTCTTCAGCAAAATACATCCATAAAGTCAAAACTCAAAAATGTTACCTATACCATCCAAATGAAACAATCGCGATTCTGTACAAACAGACGATTTTCATCTCCAACACCATTTTTCATCAATTTCTCACTCAATACATCAGCAATCAGCTCTCTTCATACATATTCAATAGAAACACACAATAGAAGCTCACAAATCTCCATGGATACACAAAGAATAGACTCACAACTCAAAGAAATCACACAAAGAGGAGAAAACACGATTTTCAGCAGGAAACTCTCTCTTCACTTGGATAGCATATCAACAAATAATCAACCAACCCCCTCATAATAGAGGAAATTGTCTTTTATACATTTTCAAGTGTCCCTTTTCACACTTGAATTTTGGTCCTTTCCTCTATTATTCTAAAAATATACTATCTAGGAGTTTTCAAAAATTCTAGAAAAATTACATAAGATTCTATTCTTCATAAGGAAGACTCTTCCTTATTTTTACATCAGCTGCATAAATATTTTTACAAGTTTTTTGGCATTTTACAATTGTTTCTCATCAAAAATACTACAAAGAATACTTCTTCTAACACCATCAATGAAGAACAATGGACACCCCATTGTGATGAGGATGGCTATGACATTTCAGTCTTCTCCATAGAGCCAATCATGTGAGATTCAGTTTTAGAAGAATGCGAACCTAGCCCTGATGCATTTGAGGATGCAAGTGACTCCGATCTAGAGTCAATCATCATGGACCCACCCTTTGCATCAGATGAGGAATACTTCTATGAGGTAGAAGCTCACCCTCAGAGACACACAGAAATTATGAATGAGGTGAGATTAACCACACAAGTGACCACCAAGAGTGAAGGCAAGAAGAGGAAGAAGAAAGAAGTCACACCGGAAGAGGAAGAATCTTTGTTTGAGGTCCCTGAAAATTTTAAGAAGTATGAAATAGATGATAGGAGAGTCATGATAAGAATGCCTAAACATGAGGTTCAATCAGGAGAGGCCTATGATAACAAATAAACCACCAAGAAAGTAGTTGTAGTCATAGAGGAAGGAGAAGAAAGGTGCACCTACATAGGACCTGACCTGGCGAAAGAAGAAGAGCAGGAATTGATAGCCTTGCTAAGAGAATACCGAGATGTATTCGCTTGGAGCTACAAGGACTTGAAAGGCATAGATCCTGACATATGGTCACACACTATTCCCATGAACTTAGATGCAAAACCCTCTAAGCAGAAGCCATACACATATAATGACAATTATGTTGCTAAGATCAAAGAAGAGATAGATCGCTTAGTGGAAGCTGGATTCATCTATGAAATTGAGCACACTGAGTGGGTATCCCCCATTGTAGTGGTGCCCAAGAAGAATGGAAAGCTACGTGTATGCATTAACTTAAGAAGGTTAATGCAACCACAATTCGAGATAACTATCCACTTCCAATTACCGAACATCTATTAGAAAGAGTAGCAGGCAAGAAAGTATACAGCTTCCTTGATGGATTTTCAGGCTACAATCAGGTAGCCATTGCCTCAGAAGATCAGCATAAGATGGCTTTTGCCACTGAGTGGGGCATATTTGCTTTTCGGGTAATGCCATTCGGGCTTACCAATGCTCCTGTAACCTTCCAACGATTGATGTGCCACGTATTTAAAGAATTCTTGAGGAAGAGTTTAGAGGTCTATGTAGATGATCTTTGTGCTCATTCCAACATTAGACAAACACATATACCTGAACTCAGGCAAATCTTTGACAAATGTAGAGAATATCAAGTCTGCGTGAAACCAGAAAAGTGTGTTTTCATGGTCAAACAAGGCAAGATTCTAGGACACATAGTGTCAAAGAATGGCATATCTACGGACGAGGAAAAAGTTAGAGCCATTGCAGAGCTACCTAGGCCAAAGAATGTCAAGGAAGTACAAGCGCTCATGGGGCATTGTGGTTATTATCGACGGTTTATACACATGTATGCCATCACAGCAAAGCCTCTGTATGGACTTTTAACCAATTTCGAGTGTACTGAAGAGTGTGAGAACTCCTTCAATGAGCTTAAACGGCAATTATGTTCAGCACCAATCTTGACCACACCAGATTGGAGTAAGCCATTTCATGTTCACGTGGACTGTAGCTCAAGCGTAAGCACCACCTCCTTTACTTGTCAATCCGCGGAGACGTGAGGACCGGTATGAAGACCACGAGCAAGTGAAGGCACAAGTGCGTGAGTGAAAGCACACAAACATGCACACACATACACACACACGCGCACACGGTAAGATCAAAGAGAGGAACAATGGAAGGATTTTGATTACAAAAGGAAATCTATTACAAAACTGAAATCTACAAGAAGCTAACCCCAAAAATGAGCTCTCTAGCTCTTTTTATAGGTTTTTAACTAGTTTTGGCCCTGTCCAGACCTAGTGTCCGGCCTAGTTCAAAATTAGGTTCCAGGGCTTATTTGAGGGCTCAAACGGAGTCTAAAAATTATGAAAATTGGTACGATGGTACTTCTAATGCTCCTCAAGCTCGAGGACTCCTCGGCTTGCACAAAATGGAGCTACCAAAATAGAAAATGGTATTTACAATGATTTTAGTGATGGAAATCACTATTTTTGTAGGGGATAGTTACTTCATGGAGCTCCCTACGTGCTCCTTCTTCTTGTGTGTTTCCACCTTTCTAATGTGCTTCCATGCTTGTGCTTGACTTTGAGTTCCAACACTCCCCCCCCTCTCGAGTCTGTCGTCCCTGACAGACCCTTGTTGTAGTGGTTGTTCCATGTAGTGCTTTGAGAGGTAGTAGCCATTCTGTATGAACGAGAGCCGTCTATCTTCCAAATTTGATAGTGTTGGATGTCCGGTTCTTCATGTGTCACTGCAAGCCTTTACAAGTCGTCGTCCCTTGGTATGTGCTTCTTTCATGAATTGCAGCATGAATGCGTCGTTGTGAGCTCTCAAAAATCGCGAGTTGCTCAAAAGAGGTTGTCAAGATCGAGTTAGAGCAACTACTAGCTTCGAATTGCTTCCTAGGTATGGATGTTGTTCCCAACCGCTAGCTCTTCCAAAGATGATGTTGAGAGCAGTCATGCCAACTACTCATAACCCATAATGAATGATGGGTAAATGTGTTCGTGCCTGGGTTGAAAAAAGTATGTGCCTTGTGCACGGCCTTGTAATGTAGCCCTACGCATGCTTACTTGGAAAATGCATTGGAAGAAGTATGGTGTAAAAATTGCAGTTCTTGAGCTAAGTGCTCAAGGGTATGCTGACGAAGAGGTTTCCTAAACTATCATGGTTATGCTGTTTCCAGAGTAAAGATACTTACCATGGAGAAGGTTGATGGATGCTTTGTCTCTTCGTGTTGTACTCTCGGCCTTTGGGATGGAACCTTGTTGATGAATGTCCATGTTGATTGTCCACTGATGAGATCTTTTGAGTGGTGAATCCCCTTTCCTCTTTTCAAAGCAACATTTGTCACTAACAGTGTGCATTTCTGAGCTTGGGCTCATGCACGTTCACTTCCCTATATGGACACTCAGAGGAATATTGGACACGTGCCGGTTTCTAAGAGATTACCATGCTGATTGACATAGACCATTCACCAGTGCTACTGTTCCATACATATACAGGAGTCTTCTCCTCCAGAACTACCTTTTGCAGATCTCTCCTTGGCTGCTCTGGTACATACAGTAGTTAAGCATCACTCAAGTTATGGACCTTCAAGCTCTTCACTCCCACCATAGTAAGAGGAAACCATAGTTGTGGATGCCCTGCTCATGCTAAGTTCTTGACATTTATGAGATAAGGCAGCAATTAAATCATCTGCTAGCCAAGACACACTTCTATCCAAACTGATAAATGTCCAGTAATCGATGGTTCAATCTTCAACTAAGCATGTCTCATTCATGTTCCATGAGCGAATCCTGGGAACAAGTTCTTCCTCATTTTTTTTTTTTTTTTTTTTTTTGTGGGAAAAATTATCACAAAACAAGAACACAAAAGTTAGTATCAGTAGAAAAAATTTGACATATTTCAATGTGCTCTTGTGCTTGGGATTCTCAAGTGTGTCTATGCACGACCGTGTAATGTGACCCTATAATGATGCATACTTGGGAAATGCATGACCTGAATGGTGCATAAGACAGGGTTGTGCAAAGGGCACATGGTTGTCGCTCGTCGAGGTTTGCAATGTTATTTGCAGATATTGATGCCATCTTTGTTGGAGGTATCCATTGTATCTCGAGAGGACAACTGATCATTCCTCCTTATCGGGATCCATTTGAGAACAGTCTGCAACTGGGTAGAGATCACCTTTGGCCACTTCGTGTTTGAATGATCTCCTGAGGGTTTGATCCATCGTGGCGGGCTCTTTATTTTGGTGGATGCTATCAGTGCTTTCGTCTTCCAAACCCATATCCTTGCAGAAGAGGTTCTTTGATCTGTATTGGAGCTCTGTGCTTGATTCAGTTCTTTACCTCGCCTTGGTGTCTTTGTTGTGCAGGTTGGTGCCTTAAAGTCCCTCCTTGGATTTTGTCTGAGCTTAGGCTTGTCTGCTTGGGATCCTTTGATTGGAAGTGGTCTTTCTTGAGGATAAGTCGTGGTAGGCCTAGACCATAGATTTTGAAGTCTAGTGTGAGGGGACTGATTTTGTGCCAGGGCTTTCTTTGGTACCCATATCATAGTGCGATTGGGTTGGGCTCTAAGTAATTTCTTGGCCACCCAAATTTGCTTGACATTACCAAGAAAATGTGATTTCTGTTTCTTGATGTAAGGGTCTTTTGGGCCTTCTATGTGAGTTTTTTGAGAAAACTCATCCTTACATGGGGAGTGCAACAAGGGTTGATCTTCTATACCTACATCAGACTTATGCAAGGGATCAATGGGCTGTGTGGTTTGAGATTGATCTAGAGATTCATCGAGACATTTATCCTTATTACACATAGAATCCCTAGGTGTACAAATGGGTGATGGATTGTCATGATTCACCCTAGAGTCGACCTCCTTTTCCACATCAGTGATACACAACAGTGGTTGATCATCTCCTTCTTGACCATCTGAGTGCAGATCATCCCTACTTATGGCTTCATGAAGGGAATCCAAATTTACAGGAAGAGAGGGTCCTTCCACATCCCCCAAACACTTGGAGTCCTCCATATCTCCATTCTCTAAGGTTTGCTGTGATTTACTCAAAGAAGGATCAGATTCAAAAACATGAGTAGAAAGAAAAATTTTCTCATTAAAGGCAAGCTCTGTGAAAAGATGATTTTGCCCCCAATCATCATAAGGTAGGTAGTCATTAGGATTTTCCATAGACATATATGTAGAAGCATGGATGATGGGTGGAGAAGGCACCTCCAATTCTTGATGATTTTGTTTAATGAACCTTTGGGTGCCAATGATCAAGCCTTCATCTATACAATCCATGACAAAGAATGTTTCCGAAAATTGCATATCACCCACCATAACAGGCAACACAACTTGACCCATGCATTCATAATGTTCATCATCCATGAGGATAGAAGAATGAGTTGTTGGTTGTATGTTCTCAAAAATAATGGTCAAGAAGTCAATATGAATCAAATTCCACTCACAATGAGGATTGATATACGCACTCAACCTTCTACATTCATATCCTATTCTTATATCCACCAACATATTGTGATATTCTCTTGTCGCAAATATGGATCCGACCCCCCTAGACATTTCCCCCGTTTCCTCGATCCCTTTCAATTTTTCTCTAAATGTTTCATCTTGATGTGATATTATCTCATGTATTTCATGTTTATCGCCCTCCGTTTTTTCGATCTTAGCCCCTTTTCTTCTATCTTTTGCTTTTTTCTTTCCCATGACACAATTTTCTCCCCCTTTGTATTGCTCAAAAGTCCTTGGGAGCCCCCCTGGTTTCCTAGTCCCACTTGAGGGTCAACTTCAAATTATCCTATCTCAAAATCAACGCATTATTCTTGAAAAAAACAGTTGAGATCGTGTAGGATTTGAAACGAGCTTTCCAACAAGCTATAGAGCTCAAAAAATGAACTTTGGATGAGAAAGTTATGTCAAATCAGGCTCCTGGGGTTCAAAACAGGCAAACAGGACCTTTGGAGAAAATCGCGATTTTGTGAACTTTCTGAAAATCGCGATGCTGTGAAGTCAAAAAAATCGCGATGTTGAGCACAAAATCGTGTTTTTGAAAATCGCGATTTTGAGCAGAAAATCGTGATTTGAAAATCGCGATGTTGATCACAAAATCGTGTTTCAGAGAATCGCGATGTTGATCACAAAATCGTGTTTCAGAGAATCGCGATGTTGATCACAAAATCGTGTTTCTGAAAATCGCGATGTTGATCACAAAATCGTGTTTCTGAAAATCGCGATGTTGATCACAAAATCGTGCTTCAGAGAAACGCGATGTTGATCACAAAATCGTGTTTCTGAAAATCGCGATTTTGACTCAAAGAATCGTGATTCACAAAATCGTGTTTTTGACTGAAAATCGTGTTTTCTCAAAATCGTGTTTTTGACATGAAAATCGCGATTTTGAGCAGAAAATCGTGAATTGAAAATCGCGATTTTGAGCAAAAATTCGTGTTTTCTCAAAATCGTGTTTTTGACTTGAAAATCGCGATTTTGTCCCACAGAATCGTGTTTTTCTCAAAATCGTATTTTTGCTGAAAATCGTGATTGGTGAGAATCGCGATTTTGAGCAGAGAATCGTGTTTTTTGAAAATCGTATTTTTCACATGAAAATCGCGATGTTGAGCACAAAATCGTGTTTTTGAAAATCGCGATTTTGAGCAAAAAATCGTGTTTTCACAGAATCGCCTTTTTCACAAAATCGTGTTTTTGCTGAAAATCGTGATTGGTGAGAATCGCGATTTTGAGCAGAGAATCGTGTTTTTTTTGAGAATCGCGATTTTGAGCAGAGAATCGTGTTTTTTTGAGAAAAACACAGAATCGCGATTTTTTTTTTAACCAACTTTTAGGCGGGAAAACTGAAAATCGTGATTTTTCAAAAAATTTTGAATTTTCACAGAATCGCGATTTTCATCACAGAATCGCGTTTTTTGGCGGGAAATTCAAATTTCTGAGCGCCGGCTATGGCGAGCTCCGTATGAGCAGAAAATCATGAAAAAAACACAGCGCTTGCTCTCCCTTGCTTCTCCTAACTCCTTCCCACACAATAATGCATGAAAAATGGTATGAAGATGGTGAGAATGCACTAAAAAACAAGAAATTTCTATGAAGAAGAAGATGGAAGAAGGTGGAGATGATGATGATGATGAAGATGAAGAGGAAAAAAACAGAAAATGAACTGAAATGACAGTTTTTTTACCTTCCAACGTCGCAAATCTACGATCTTACCATCACAACGCTCGTCCTCGAAGCACTCTCCCCGGCAACGGCGCCAAAATTTGGTGTAGCTCAAGCGTAAGCACCACCTCCTTTACTTGTCAATCCGCGGAGACGTGAGGACCGGTATGAAGACCACGAGCAAGTGAAGGCACAAGTGCGTGAGTGAAAGCACACAAACATGCACACACATACACACACACGCGCACACGGTAAGATCAAAGAGAGGAACAATGGAAGGATTTTGATTACAAAAGGAAATCTATTACAAAACTGAAATCTACAAGAAGCTAACCCCAAAAATGAGCTCTCTAGCTCTTTTTATAGGTTTTTAACTAGTTTTGGCCCTGTCCAGACCTAGTGTCCGGCCTAGTTCAAAATTAGGTTCCAGGGCTTATTTGAGGGCTCAAACGGAGTCTAAAAATTATGAAAATTGGTACGATGGTACTTCTAATGCTCCTCAAGCTCGAGGACTCCTCGGCTTGCACAAAATGGAGCTACCAAAATAGAAAATGGTATTTACAATGATTTTAGTGATGGAAATCACTATTTTTGTAGGGGATAGTTACTTCATGGAGCTCCCTACGTGCTCCTTCTTCTTGTGTGTTTCCACCTTTCTAATGTGCTTCCATGCTTGTGCTTGACTTTGAGTTCCAACATGGACGCATCCAATTATGCTATTGGATGTGTACTCGCACAACCTACTGGTGAAGGTAATATGGACCTTCCGATTGCCTATGCTAGTAGACAGCTAAATGCAGCTGAACGGAACTATACCACCACCGAACGAGAAGGATTAGGCATGGTGTATGCGGTTAAAAAGTTTAGACACTATTTGCTTGCAAATAAGTTTAAATTTTTTACTGACCATCAAGCACTGTTATACTTGGTAAACAAACCATGCAATACAGGCAGATTAGTAAGATGGTTCCTCTTACTGATGGAATATGACTTTGAGGTAGTGGTGAGGAAAGGCAAGACTCATTGGAGAGCAGACCATCTCTCTAGGCTCACATCGGGAGAGGCCCCACAAGGAGTATCAGATGACCTTCCTGATGCTTACTTGTTTAATTTGGAAGTTGCACCTCAGTGGGCTAAGACACTAGTTCCAGTATTGACATATGGGCCTAAACATCCAGTAGTAAACACTCAAGATAGGGAGATAGTAAAAGCCCAAAAATACTAGATCATGGCAGGAAGTATGTACAAGCATACAGATCAAGGGATCCTAGCTTGTTGTGTGGAAGAGGATGAGTACGCAAAATGGTTGCAAATAGCACATGTAGGTGCATTAGAGCAACACTACTCAAAGCAACGAACCCTACAGACACTAAGGGGACTCGGAGTGCATTGGCCAACTATGGAAGCAGATGTCCATAAGTTGTGCAAGGAATGCCCAATCTGTTGCACTAAACCACCTATGGAGCATGCCACTCTTTATCAAGTGTCCATAGTGCCAGACTGGAGTGAACCACTAGTAGCCTTCTTGAGGACGAAAACATTCCCTCAAGATATGACCCTGACTAGGCAAAGAAGTCTAGAACAAGAAGCCCTAGACTACTCACTCATTGGAGATAATTTATACAAGCATGGCAAAGATGGCTACCTTAGATTATGTGTCCATGAGAGCGAATATCTTAAGATCTTGGAAACTGCTCACCAAGGTGTAGCAGGAGGACATTTTGGACCAGATCGAGTGATCAAGGCTATACTATTTGCAGGTCTTTGGTGGCCGACCCTTCACATGGATGCACATACCTATGTGAAGCGGTGTGATGTCTGTCAGCAAACTCAATATCCTATATGCAAAGATGAGATGCCTTTGAAACCTATGATGGGCGTACGTGCATTCTCTAAGTGGGGAATAGACTTTGTTGGTCCGATTAACCCCCCAGCTAAGGGTTCACATGCTGAATATATCATTGTGGCCACAGACTATCTAACCAAGTGGGTAGAGGTAAAAGCTATGACAAAGAATGATGCTCAGATGACCGCTAAGTTCTTATTTGAGAATGTGTTCACTAGATACGGGCTACCTATAGAGCTAGTTAGTGATAGAGGGACTCACTTCTTGAATGAAGTCATTGAAAATCTGCTCCAAGAATTCTTGGTTGTACACAAGAAGTCTGCTCCCTATCATCCACAATCTAATGGGCAAGCCGAAAAAATAAGATTCTATGCAATGTGCTGACCAAACTAGTGAATAATAAATGCTCTGATTGGGACAAACAGCTACACCACGTTGTTTGGGCATACCGAGTTGCCTATAAAACGGTACTCCAAGCCACACCCTTTCAGATAGTGTTTGGCCAAAATGCAGTGCTACCCTTGGATTTTTTGATACCTACATTGAAAGTAGCACAAGAGCACGAGTGGACGGGTCATGAACTCTCTTCGAGGATTTTTGATCTGGAACGACTAGGTGAGACAAGATTAAGAGCGGCAGCAGGAATATATGCAGCTAAGAAAAGACAAAAGGCATATTTTGATGCACATGTGAAGGGTAAGCGTTTGAAAGTAGGAGACCTAGTTTTAGTCTACACATTGAAGCAACATGCAAGAAAATTAGAGAAGCGTGGTTATGGACCTATGATCATAAATAGGATTTCAACTGGTGGGACAGTACAACTAGCCACTTTAGAAGGCGATGTTCTCCCTAGCTACATAAGCGGATGCAGAGTCAAGTTATATCAAGAACCCTTGACTGAAGAGATGCTAAATCGACTCAACACAGCCAAGAAATGCAAGGAAGAAGAAAAACGAATCCGAGAAGAAGCGCAGGCAGAAGCCTTGGAACGCATTCGAAGAATGAAATTGAGGAGACAGGATAGAGATCCGCCTAGGACCGATGCCTATGCAGCTCAGGGATATCACATGGCTATGTGTGAAGTCTCAAGGGTAAGTTCCCATAGAATAGTTGATCGACATCCATTTGTGGCCTTAGAGATAGGACAAGGAACGAGTGCAAGGATTGTAAGAGCCTTGATTGACTCAAGTGCAACCACTAGTGCTGTTAAACTTTCGTACTGTCAAGAGTTGAACTTAAGTGTCAATCCTATAGAAGCCTATCTCATAGGATTGGGAGGTGTGGAAACCCCTTGCATGGGCGAGGTGGAACTTCCGCTCTACATTCAAGATTTTTCAATGACAGTTAAAGTGCTAGTGTGTCAAGATGAGGATCTCACTGAGCCTCTTGTCTTGGGTCAAGACTGGATCTATGATCATGCAGTCAACCTAAACCTAAGAAGTGGACTTCTTCAGGTATGGGTAAATCAGAGTCAAATTACAGTTGAGTTAGATAATGGAGCACTCAAGGAACTAGGAAAGGCACAAACTCTTGGTCCTTCCAGGAGTACACATGAAGATGACCATGCTATTCTTGTCCAAAATTATGTGATGCAGAGGGATGATTATCTCAACAAAGGAGTCAAGGATATGACGAAACTCCCTTCGTTTCCAAAAGCCACTGGGATGCAGCAACCAAAGGTGGATCAAACGTGGAAGAAGCAAACGACTTATGCTTGAAGCCAAAAGAAAATACTGATCAAGGTGTCTCAACCCCCAAAACAAATGTGGGTGCGGAAAGGCGAACATCCTATGGCGGTCAAGCTACAACAACTAGCCCAACTCCTTATTAGTGAGAAACAACACGACACTAATAAGAAGTCTTCCAAACATTCTTCTGTGAAAGCAAAGTCTATCTGGGTACCCAAGAAGCTGATGAAGGTTGACCCACAATCAAGACAAATTTGGGTGCCTAAGGCTTGCTTGCGGGCTCAAATAGATACACAAAGGCCACACCCTGTGCAACATGGTTCACTCACTCGAACAGCTGATATCCACTCTTATACATCACGCACGAACACATATTCACCCATGAGCACGAGTAGAATCACTTGTAAATGGGTCCCTAAAAAGACTCATTTCCAAGCAGACACTCTCACAAAGCCCTCAAGAGTCTCCACCAAGCCAAAACCGAAAGCCAATCAGTTTGTTTGGCAGCCCAAAGCATGTAACAAACCCCCCGACCCTATTTGTAAATTCATTCCCACTGACTAACTGCATCACCCTTACACTGCACTTTTCCATTTAGCTCACAAGACTATCCATCCACTAATGGCACACTAGATCACCTAGCATGTATTGACCTACTGACCTCTCACTAACCTCATGTTAATGTTGTAACGGGGACAAAAAATTTTCTATCATGTCCATTACAATGTTAACACATGTTTCTATATTCTCACAGAGTCAGCAGGCAAGAAGTAACATGGCAGATACAGCAGACCTAGTTCCCAGGCAGGCACCAGCCCTCAAATCATGGACATTGAAAGTCTTCCCATCAAGGAGGAATTGAAGGAGCGCCCAGTGGCATTGAGAGCGTTACATGCCATACCGATTTAGAATCCTCCACAGGGGCACACAATGCCAGTCAGCAAAAACTCACATTGGTTCAGTGAGGTGGCAGGACCTCTGGGAGAAGGCACTTACCTGTGGGAGGCAGAGATACAGTTCAACGGGCACTGGGGCAGGTATCACTTCTTCACCAGGGAATTTGAGAGACTTCAAAATAATGAAGGGCTGAAACCGATATGGAAGAAGGCAGGACTATACGATTACTTCAAAGCCCAATTGCCAAAGCCCGACTTTCTAAGGTGCTCGTATTTGATTAGCACCCTCACTCCGAGCAAAGAGAAAAAGGGATACAACACCTTTGTCCTCCCATCTCTCACAAGGGGCAATGAGCTGAAGCGGTTCAAATTGACGAACAACTTGGTGAGGGAAGCTCTCGACACGAAAGGCATGCACATTCCCACCAAGAAAGAGACTATGGTCCCCGACAACATGAAGAACAGGAATCTCACGAGACTAAAGGACATGGTGGCAATGACACCTACTATTGCCATTCATCTTCGGATGTGCATGCAGCATTTCGCATTCCTTGCTCAAGAGAGGTTCACAATGCCACCCAAGAAGATATGGTTCAGTCTATATTTAGTAGACGCCTTCGATTTGACAATCAACATGCCTCACTAGATTATTGACCAAATCCACTTGGCTCATCAACGGTGGTATAAGAAGCAAAAGTCAGTACTATATGGATGTTGTGCTCTCACAAGGATTGTTTACAGATGCTTGGCATATGATGTGCTAGTTCAAAGGGCACTTATTTGGACCAGGGTGCAAGAATTCCAACGTAGACTATCCACCGCAGGGCCTCCATCCAAGAAAATGAGAGCCGCAGTTCAGATGCCCTGTGCACAGGCCCACGGTGCGACACTGACACCAGAGACAACTCCATGGCGTCCAAGGCGTGTGCAACCCTTCACTATCAGATTACCAAGACATAGCACAGATGGACAGAATCTGGTGTTTCCACCTATACCAACCGACTTAGAGTTTCCTCATGGCTTTACATTGGAAGATCTAACTGATGAAGAGGTAGCCAGAATAATCAATGCTACGAATTTAGAAGTGGAGGCATAGCAGGCAAGCGGGCAACAAACTGCTACAGACCAACCCCATCCTAGACAACCAGAAGTTGTGGAAGTGGATGAAGTCGAAGAAGAGAATGCAGAAGAGGAGCAAGAGGATGAGCAAGAAGGACTGTCTGATGAAGAAGAGCATGAGTATGAGAAAAAAGTGGTACAGGAACTTGAAGGAGCCCTTGCATATACAAAGCAATTGAAGAGACTGTATGATACCATCAATCGAGCTCAAGAGCAACACAAATTATCCTTGGCAGCAGGAAAGGCCCTAATGAACCAGATCCTGGAAGACGAAGGCGTAGATGAGCAATACAAGGGAACCCTCGACATGATTGCGGATGCATTGGGACCTGAGACGGTGCATACCGCTCTTGCACACTCGCGAAGATCGGAGCAAAGATACGGCAGACGTGCCCCTCAATCAGGGAAACAGATGAATGTATTGGTATCAGAACCATAGGGCAGCACATCCACGACCACGGGCACAGCTCAAATCATTCATGACACTGAGGAAGCCTATACCTCAAGTGCACCCCCGTCACCCCCTTTACCACCCCTACCTCCAACTCCACCATCTTCACCTCCCACTACCAGTGTCACCACCACCGTCACCGCCCACGAGTCCACTTCCCATACCGAAGCACAGACTGTGAGTCAACCCTCACAATCCTCACAACCTATCACCACCCCTATTGTAAATACTACCACTGACACTATAATTATGACTGTAGCTGCTGAAAATCCCATTCCCCCAATCACACTTCCTGGCGGTTCATATTCACAACTACACACACCACTTTACACCTTCACCACCATCACCGCACCCACAATTCCCATGTTCACAATCACTCCCACGACTGCATCCACTTTTGATTTCATGGACATATCACTCACCTCCGCACCTCTCCCTCCCCCCATACGTCCACAATCTCCCATTCCCCCACCACCAACTTCACCCTTTTCAAGCACAGCATACATGCTCACATTCCCTTTTCCCGTCCATTCTGCATTCAACACCTTTCCCGCATCCACCCATGTTAATAATGTATTTAATAATATGTACCAATGTATGTCTCAACTACAACAGCATTACCAACACCTAGATACCCAGCATACGAGCCTCTTCAGAAACCATGAAACTCTCCAAGCAAGATTCATTGATTTAGAGAAGGAGAAGCAGCTATTACAACAGCAGTATACTACACTGCAAGCACAACATGATCAATTAGTTGCCAATCCACCCTAGTTAGATACTGAAGAAAAAAACCAACTTGATGATATGTTACATGCCCAGATAACGGACAATCTCAAGCTTCGATGCAACCTCGCCTTACTACGAAAGCACATGTCCGCGGCACTCGAAGAGAATAAAAGACTGCAGAAACAAAACGAAGAAAACCTGGAAGCAGCAATGGAAGGTTCCCTGCACGAAATCGACCTAGAGAATTTCAAGGCCATCCCCTCGGAGAATATGCAAATCGTCTTGGAAACCCATGCCGACCTCCTGGAAGCCCACGCAGCATTAGAAAGAGAAAGAGATGACCTACTAAAGCAACTGGCAACTCAGCAGGAGTCACCAAGCAAAGTCACAACCGCAGCCGACACATCTGACAAAGTCGCAGAACTCAGAGCAGAACTAGAAGAACTACGAAGTAAAGTTCTTCAATACGAGCGTCAACCCTCTCCCTTGGTGGAACCGGAACCTGAAGACTTAGTGCCAATTGAAGTGGAGGAGACTTTTGAAGACCCATATGTTCCCATGCCAGCACCCGGAGGTAAGCAAACAGAAGAAGGAATGGACACGATTGAGATCGAAGCTCCTGAATGGATGCAAAGGTTAGAGAAGGTTGCTACAACCCATGACGAGAGAGTTGCATTTCAGATAGCATCTATGTCACGATTGGAATAAGTCATCATAAAATTGGATTACTTCAGAAACCTCTCCCATCATACGTGGATTGGCACATCCGATGATTTGTATGTTCCATTCTGTGTCTTAATGGCAGATTATAATGCTGAAATCAAGCAGCGCACAATGAAGGAACCAACCTCGGTGACACAGTTTGCACCAGAAGACATCCCTGCAAGTGCCACGCATGGGAATATCTTTCAACCTACCTGGAGGATCCGTCTACTTGAAACCTACCTTGAGATGGTACGCACGTGGAATAACATGCCTTTATATATCACGTATAATCCCTGCTACTGCCCTGTCTTTCGAAGAAGGTCTTGGTCGGAGTACACAAAAACAGTGCTGACAATCAAAGGATGTGAAAAATGGCTCAATTATGTCTACTTAGCCCCACCTAGAGGCCAACCCACAGTAGCATACATGATTTCGACGATTCGGCATTGGGGGGGTCAGGTTCAAGAATGTCCCAGATGTCATGGCACAGATGTGCCTCAAAATTTTTGAGCTCATGCTGGTTACATTCAGAACATTTAAGAATATCAAAGAACCTCATCTTTCGGCTCTCGGATTTAATGAAGGGAATCAGGACCTTGTCTATGATATGAGCACCACACCATCCATTAACATCGTATATGCGTGGCATGCTCGTATAAAGTATCTACCTACCTGCTTCAAACAGATGTTTGAAGAAATGTTTATCGCAGGGTTCTGGGAATTCATTCAGAGATATTCATTCCCAGACCATCTCATCTATTACAGTTATTTGCAGTGGAACAAGCTCTACATTCAGAAAAGCTACGTATGCCACATCCAGAAGTTCCAGGGCCAGTAGACTGGGATGCCCTACTCACTGATTTGGCCAAAGGGTTGAGAATAGCAGAACATCATTTAGCCACATACGTTGTGGAGTACTACATCCAATGACCCACTCAACAAGGTTCTGTCAGAGACGACAGACGCGAGAGAGGGGGGGTGTTGGCAGCAGTCAAGGAACTGAAGGACTCACAAGACAAGGAAGCCAACGAAGGGAGTCGGAGCGAAGAGAAGGCACAAGCAGACAGAGTAGTCAACGAAGATCTGGCAAGTAGGCCATTATTTTTTCATGAAGCTAAAGCATATCAAAGAGGTGGACACACAAGGAGAAGGAGCAAGTAGGGAGCTCGAGGATGTGTATGTCAAATCGTTAGAGGAAACCCCTACAAAAATAGTGATTTTCATCGCTAAAAGCCATTGTAAATACCATTTCATATTTTTGAGGCTTCATTTTGTGCAAGCCAAGGAGTCCTTGAGCTTGAGGAGCATTAGAAGTAGCTACCTACCAATTTTCATATTTTTTAGACTCCGTTTGAGCCTTCAAATAGGCCCTAGAACCTAATTTTTAACTAGGTCGAACACTAGGTCTGGACAGTGCCAAAAACTAGTCAAAAACTATAAATAGAGCTAGAGAGCTCATTTTTGAGGGTAGCTTGTAATAGATTTGAACTTGTATGAGCATTTTGGAAGTAATCTAAAAGAACTCCATTTTCTTCCTCTTTGTTTGCGCGTGTGTGTATGTGTGTGCATGTTTGTGTGCTTCTCACTCACGCACTTGTGCCTTCACTTGCTCGAGGTCATCATACCATCCTCACGTCTTCCCGGATTGACATTAAAGGAGGTGCTACTCATCACTAAGCTACAGAGGACGTGCAAAAAGGGTATGGGTTTGGAAGCCAAAAGTACCAGTAGCCTCCACAGAACCAAAGAGCCAACCACACTATATACCAAAGTTCAGAAAGCATCCAAAGATGAAGACACCTAAGGTGATCTCTACAGGGCCAAACGCTGTTCTAAAGTGGATTCCTATAAGGAGGATTACATCTTTTGGAGATCCAATCGACACCTCCAAATAAAGATTACATCATGTCTGCAAGTAACATCTGAAGCCTCGACGAGCGACAACCATGTGCTCCTTGCACAACCTTGTCTTTTGCACCATTCAGGTCATGCATTTCCAAAGTATGCATTAACATAGGGCCACATTACATGGCCGTGCATAGAAACATTAGAGAGTCCCATGCACAAGAGCACATTGATATATGTCAACTATTTTTACTCATACTAACATCTGCCTTCTTGTTTTGTGACATCGCCAAAAAAAAAGAGAGAGAAAAAGAAAAAAAAGGGAAGAAAAAAAGAGAGAGAAAGAACTTGTTCCTAGGTTTGGCTCATGGAACATGAATGATTCATGCTTAGTTGAAGGTGGAACCGTTGATTCCTGGGCATTTATGAGTTTGGATAGAAGTGTGTCTCAGCTAGCAGATGATATTATTGCTGCCTTATCTGGTAGATGTCAAGCACTTGGCATGAACATGGCATCCAAAAATATTGTTTCCCCTTACCATGGTAGGAAGGAAAATCTTAAAGGTCCACAACTTGAGCGATGCTTAACTACTGTATGTACGAGAGCATCCAAGGAGATATCTACAAGGGTTAGTTTGGTACCCTGAAAATCCTTGTTTGTATACTAGGTGAAAAGACTCCTGCTTATGGTGAGCTAAAGAGAATATGTGGAACTAAGGTTGGTGTAGTTACCCAATGTTGTTCGCCAAAGAATATAAAGAAATTCAATTCTCAGTATTTGGCAAATGTTGCTTTGAAAAGAGGAGACAGGAGCAGCCACTCAAAAAATCTCATCAGTGGACCATCAACATGGACATTCATCAACAATGTTCCATCCCAAAGGCCGCGTGTACAACACAAAGAGATAAACATCGATCGACCCTTCACCATGGTAAGTATCTTTACTTTGGCAACACCATAACCATGATAGATTAGGAAACCTCTTTGTCGGCATACCCTTGAGCACTTAGCTCAAGACCCCCAATTTTTGCACCATACTTCTTCCAATGCATTTTCCAAGTAAGCATGCATAGGGCTACATTACAAGGCCGTGCACAAGGCACATATTTTCCTCAAACCATGCACGAACACACTTACCCATTATTCATTATGGATTATGAGTTCGTGGCATGACTACTATGAACATCACCTTTGGACGGTCGAGAAGACATCACGAGGACAACATCAATACCTAGGACATGATTTGTAGCCTGCAGTGGCTCCAACTCAACCTTGACAACGTCTATTGAGAAACTAGCAGTTTGTGGAAGTTTACAATGAGACATTCTCACTGGAATACAGGGACAAAGACATACAAAGGAGGGACACTACCTCTCAAAGCACTACATGGAACAACCATTACAACAAGGGTCTGTCAGGGACGACAGACTCGAGAGGGGGGGAGTGTTGAAGCTCAAGGTCAAGGAAAAGCATCATCAGTGCATCAGAGAAGTGTACACACAAGAAGAAGGAGCATGTAGGGAGCTCCAAGAAGTGTATGTCAAATTTTCAAAAGGAATCCTTACAAAAATAGTGATTTTCATCACTAAAAAGCCATTGTAAGTACCATTTCCTATTTTTGTAACTCCATTTTGTTCAAGCGGAGGAGTCCTCAAGCTTGAGGAGTATTAGAAGTATCATCCTACCAATTTTAATCATTTTTAGACTTCGTTTGAGCCCTCAAATAAGCCCTGGAACCTAATTTTTAACTAGGCCGGACACTAGGTGTGGACATGGCCAAAACTAGTCAAAAAACTATAAAAAGAGCTAGAGAGCTCATTTTTGAGGTTAGCTTGTTAGGGAATAGATCTTTAAGAGAACTCTTGTGTAATCGAAGCTTTCCATTGTTCCTCTCTTTGATCTTACCTTGTGCACGCGTGTGTGTATGTGTGTGCATGTTTGTGTGCTTTCGCTCATGCACTTGTGCCTTCACTTGCTCATGGTCTTCATACCGGCCCTCACGTCTCTGCGGATTGACAAGTAAAGGAGGTGGTGCTTACGCTTGAGCTACACCTATCCTAGAAGAATGTGTGGATTTGTCTCAAGGATCAGATGATACGAGTGATGAGGATCTAGAGTCCATTATCATGTAACCCTTCTGTTCGATAGAAGAAGAGTATCTTTACTTTGTGGAAGCCACTACGCCTGAAATGGAAAAGGAGAATCAAACTGAACAACCCAAGTCACTCATGGAAGATACAGAAAATAAGCAAAAGAAGAGAAAGAAATCACTTAAGATAGAGGAAGAAGAACCACTCATGCAAGTATCGAAGAACTTTTAAAAATATGAAATAGAAGATAGGAGGATCATGGCATGAATTCCTAAATGAGAAGCTAGCATTGGAGAAGTGTACGATAATCGAGAGGAAACCAAAATGAGGACGGCTATGAAATATCATTGTTCATGTGTGAACCCTTAGCCAAAGAAGATGAGATCAAGAATCCATTATAATGGACCCTTTTCCTGATTCTCAGGAAGAGCACTCTTACTTAGTTGATGCAAGCGAAGTGCGTGTAAGAATGAGATATTGCTAACCACTCAAGTCGAGTCGGAAAACAAGAAAAAGAAACATAAAAGAAAATCACTAGCACATGAAGAAGGAGAATTTTTGTTCGAAGTGTGGAGTAATTTTAAGAAATATGAAGTTGAGGATAGTAAAATCACGGTAAGGATGCGAAAATGAGAGGCTCGCATGGGAGAACTTACGGCAATAAGGAAATGACTAAGAAAAATATGGTAACAATTGAAGACAATGACAAACAAAGCACATAACAAACCTTGTATGAGAACATTGAGATGTATCTTCTTGAACTTACAAATATTTAAAATAAGTGGATCTAGATAATTTTTTACATATGGACTCTGTTGAACCTTAGTTAGAAGTATCAACAAAAGTAAAATTACTCAATCAAATATTTTGGAAGTTTCTTAAGTTGGATGTGTGCTAAATCGGATATTTCTTGACCAAATTTTGTTTTAATTGGTTATAATCAAATCTTACCAAAAATTCTTGCGACTTAGCGATTGTGTTTGCTTATAGTGAATTTCTTTGTCTACTTGAATAGAGAAGGTGTGTATGAGGAATGAGGCATAAGAAGAAGAGGACAAAAGATAGATGAACAAACTTGATGTATGTTTCTTTTAATAGATGATATATTCAATATCTCTATCTTTTTTCCAATTCTAACAATCAGTATAGTCTAGTGCTATCTACTTCTATATATCTGATCAGCTATGTGAAAATTGAGTTTGATTCTATTATTCAGTATCGTTAATATTTATAGTCAGTTTATTCACTACATTCTCTCTAATTTTCCATGCGTAATAGTTGGTATGTGTTGTTGAACCCCAACACATTTGTTTATGCTACTAATCTTGTCATGTATGATGCAAGAAATGAATGATAAGAGGAGCGCAAAGATTTGGCAGTGTATTACGCTTGGGCTCAAGCTTGCACTACTAAAGTAGGTTCATTAGATGATCAGGATGAATGGTACAATGATCTGGAAGACCAAAACTCTGAACAGATAGACCAAGAAGGTGAGGTTTCTATTGTAGCAGAAGTGAGGTTGGTGGGAGGATTTTTAGGAGCATTGATCCTAACAAGAAGGATTTCATAAGTAAGATGGTGAATCAAATTTGACCCACTTGTAGGAACTACCAAGCCAGGACTTAGGATATCACCTCACCCAACGCATATGGCGCAACCACCCCCTAACCCCAAACTCAAGGCAACAAAATTCAGACGTGGATCAGATAGGATGCAGGTTCTCATGTTAACCAATTCGAAATTAAATGGCAAGCTAATGGGTACACGACATGATATAATGATGCCATTAAGTTGCAACCATTTTTGGTAACATTGGAAGGGAAAACCATGAGCTAGTTTAGTCAGTATGGAATTGCACATTTTCTTGATTATAATGCTTTAAACAATACATTTTTTAAGAGGTTTGGAAGAAAAAAGACCCCAATTGACATTCTCAAAAAACTTAGAGCCATTATGCAAAAGAATATGCTAGCAGAAGATTATGCATAGAGGTTCCGAATTTTAGTAGATAGATTACCGGGTAATGAAAGACCCACAGACGAGATGTTAGCAGGATGTTTTTTGAAAGGAATAAGGAGTAGTTTGAGGAATGCATTAGCTAGCATAGATATTGTGGGTGGGTTTAATGTTTTAGTGCTTGTTGCAACCAGGGTGGAAAAGAGATTTGGTAGAAGGAACGGAAAGTATAGTAGACATGAAGACTCTAAGCCAGGCAAAGAATCTAAGATAGCATCAGCCTTGGATAATGATGGAATAGGTAGAGGTTTAAATGGTGAGTTAGAGGAGGTTCAAATTAAGAAAAATCACAAAGTAAAAGGTAAACATTAACATGCCAAAGAAGAGGATTTGATAAGAAAGTTAAAGAAGTATGGATATTATGTGCTTCCACCAAAAGAGAAAAATTTCTATGAGATTTGTGATAAGGAATAACACAAGAAAACTCAATGTTGGTATAACACAAAAAATAGAGGGCGATCTTTTATGTATGAAGGAAGAGGTAAAGGAGAAGTAGAGGCAAATTAGGAAGCCCCAATCAGGGGGAGACAAGAATTTCAAAGAGCAAGACCAAAAACGCCTCCATGGAAGGAGCACAAGAATCAAGAAGGTAGATCAACACAAATATTTTCGTGTGTGTATTGCTCTCTTTGAGACCATTGGATAGGGCCAAACTGCCCTTTATGTGTAAATCATAGGGAAGAAAGAGGAGTGCTGAAAATTAGATATAATCAACCAAACCCACAAGCATATCCGTAACATCAAAACCAGCCAACTGTGCAGGCTAATGTAATTTTAATCAAATTTTCATATGAAAAGGAATAGGTAAATCGGATGCCTATAACACATGTGGACTAAATAAAAGAACAATGAGAGAATGAGTTTGTGATTGCAATCAATGTTTGGTAATGGATGAGGTCAAAGTCTTGGCAGTAACAAAATCCAAACAAAAAGGACCAATAGATTGGAAGGATAAAAAAGGCATCAAGGACTAGGTGTAGAGACAAATTTAGAAGAACTAGGAAAACCAAGAAGTACATGAAGTGGAGATTGAAAAATATTTGGATGCCCAATAAAAAGAAGACAACAACAAGATCATGAATGGTGTAGAGAATGATTGGTTTGAGGTACTCATTAACACTCCTTTACAATTATCATTAGACCAATAGATTGGAAGGATAAAAAAGGCATCAAGGACTAGGTGTAGAGACAAATTTAGAAGAACTAGGAAAACCAAGAAGTACATGAAGTGGAGATTGAAAAATATTTGGATGCCCAATAAAAAGAAGACAACAACAAGATCATGAATGGTGTAGAGAATGATTGGTTTGAGGTACTCATTAACACTCCTTTACAATTATCATTAGATCAATTATTAGCTTTGGTTCCAACATTTAAGGAAAGGATGAAGAAACTTCAAGGGTAGCAAATGAAAGTAGGAAATATTTACAATTTTTTATCAGTATGAACAATACTAATCCACTAGATGTAAATTTTATAGTACCTATTATTAACGCCCAGTATCAGGATAGAACACTTGATGAGGTATTATTGGACAGTGGGTCAGGTGTAAATATCTTATCCAAGATGGTTTAGAAAGAGATGAGTGTAGGAGAATCAGCTCCAACACCATTTCAAGTTAAAATGGCCAATCAGATGAGGGTACAACCCTTATGGATTTTGAAGAAGCAAGAAATTAAAGTCGTAGGGATGCATTTTTGGGCAAATTTTGTGGTAATTGGAAAGTGAGATTCAACATCTCCTTAAGAAATTTTGCTAGGTATGCCTTGGTTCAAGATGGCTAAATTTAAGAAAGATTGGGGTTTGAATGTGGTAGTGCTAACCAAAGATAGAAGAAAGGTCATGATACCAATGCATGGAAGAAGGAACATTTTGCTTAAAGAAAAACCTTTTGTTTCCCAAACCATTAGTTTAGTTCAAGAAGTTGAGAATGATGAAGAAGAGCAGTTTTTTAAAGCTAATTCAATTGTAGTTCTAGTATTTGAGGTAGATGTGGAAAGTATACTACAACATGAGAAATTATTGATGAAAAGGCCTATCAAGATACTACCAGGTAAGAAGATTTAGGATATAGAATTTAGGCAAATATTTGAGAAGAAAGCTGAAATTCCTACTAAGGAAAGAGTGGATCAAGAGGAGAGGGATGCTAAAGATATGGCTGAAAATATTTATGACAGGAATTATGTGATATGTAATAGGGTAAAGGAGGATGATCTTAAGGAACTCAATTTGAGTATGGAAGTTGAACCAATGATGGTAAAGGTGAGTGTGCAAGTGGGAAGATAATTTTTGGAGGATCTTGTTAGGTTATTAAAAGAATACATTGATGTATTTCCCTAGGCATATGCTCCAGTGAAGGGTATAGATCCGACATTACACTAGCATCATATTAATTTAAAAACATGTTGTTGTTTGAGGTATGCAAAAGCATGCTAACAACAAAAGGAAGAAGAAGAAGCTTGGAGCACAACGCACAATGTTGAATATATTACCACTAGAGTGTACAAAGATAAGTAACCCGTTAGAGTTATAGGCATATATAAAAGGCATGGGAAATTTTATCTAAAGCATCCATCACTCTTCCTTTGGGCCAATTACTTGCACTAGTACCAGGAGTTCGACAGCAATTTCAACAACAGTTCAGTCTTGTGCCTTCCTGCATTCCGACGACAGCAACCATGCAACCGGAACCTGATTCTACGGTCGATCATTCAGTTCATTTGATTACGGTATGGTATAAGAATCATAAAATCACACAGGTACTAATTGATGGAGGATCTGGAGTCAACATTGCTACTGCTGTACTATGTAAAAAGTTAGGGTGGACCGAAATCGAACCAGTTCAGTTTTTTGTCAGAATGGCCGACCAATCAAGAGTCCATCCCATAGGACTTCTACAAAACGTACCAATCACTTTAAAAGGTACAACATTTAAAATGACCTTCGTCATACTAGATTTACCGGAATCCACTCTTGATTACAACCTCCTTTTTGGCCGACCTTGGCTGAAGCACGCTAAGGTGATACAAGATTGGTCTGCACAAGAGCTCACTTTCAAGGATAAAAATCGTAAATACGTTGTAAAATTAGATGCTATACAACCTTGCGAGTTGCATGCTAGACCGTATTTGGCGGAACTAGTTCATATGCTAGATGGTTTGTCAGATGATGAAGAAGAAGAGTTTCTGAAAAATAACATTGACTTGATTTCCCTAGGAACTGTTGATCTGCAATCTGTTGTAGATAAGTGGAACCCTACAATTTGTACGGTAATGACTGTAACAGAAGAAGAAAAAAGGAGGATACTGCTGCTATAGATGACGCTCAACTGCAACAACTCTTGAAGCTAGCTGATGATACAGAGAATCCCCGACAATTTTATGTTCCAGAAGATCAGTTGATCACTTATAATTTAGGCGATGAAGATCATCCGCGTCCTGTGAAGATAAAGCAAAACTTACCGGAAACATTTCAAGCAGGCTTAATCCAGCTACTCCGAGAATTCTCCGACATTTTTGCATGGGACTACAAGGATATGAAAGGATTGGACCCCCGCATCTATCAGCATAGAGTCGTGCTAAAGCCAGAAGCAAGACCGATCAAGCAACCCAGCTACCGGATGAATCCAAACTATGCATCACAGGTAAAGGCAAAACTGGATAGGCTACTTAAAGTCGGATTCATTGTACCAGTAGAGCATGCTAAATGGATCTCTCCAATTGTTATTGTCCCTAAGAAGAATAAGCAATTACGAATATGTGTAGATTACCGAAAACTGAACGCAGCCACAGTGCCTGATCCTTTTCCGATCCCTTTTCTGGACACAATGCTTGATAAAGTAGCAGGCCACGAAATGTATTCATTCTTAGACAGATACAGTGGATATAATCAAGTTAGAATGGCTGAACAGGATATACCAAAAACTACATTCATTACCAACTGGGGTGTATTTGCTTGTACTGTTATGTGGTTTGGATTAAGAAATGCCCCAAGTACATTTCAAAGGTGTATGTAGGAAATATTTTCTCCTTATCTTTCTTCGTTTATGCAAGTGTATCTCGACGATTTCTCAATTTTTGGTAAGATGATAGCACACCTGTTCCATTTACGGTGTTGTTTTCAGAAATGCAGAGAATACAGACTCTGCTTAAACCCAAACAAATCCGTGTTTGCGATTTCATGTGGCAAGCTACTTGGCCACATCGTATCTGCACAAGGTATACGAGTAGATCCAGACAAGATCACGGCAGTATTAAAAGCTTCGGTGCCCACTACACCGAAAGAAGTAATGCGCTTCATGGGCCAAGTAAGATGGCATGGTCGACACTTAAGATGGCTTGCTCACTTGGCAATACCTCTGAACAGATTAATCACCAAGACTCCTCGACAGTTTGAGTGGACTCAAGAATGTCAGATAGCATTTGATCGTTTAAAGAGTTTATGAACACAAGTTCCCATCTTACAGCCGTCGGACTGGGATCACCCATTTCATGTATTTGTTGATGCTTCAGATATAGCAATAGGAAGCGTTTTGATGCAACAAATGGACAAGTCGTTCAGACCAGTGTACTATGCGAGTCGCAGATTAGCCCCTGCTGAAAAGAATTACTCTGTGACAGAAAGAGAATGTCTAGGTCTAGTGTATTCTATCAAGAAATTCAGACATTATTTGTTGGGCCGTAAATTTACTTTTCATGTAGATCATGCTGCACTTGTCTATCTAGTTCGGCAACAGCATCTAGGTGGTCGATTAGCACGATGGGTTCTGCTTTTACAAGAGTTTGACTACGAAGTCCTTCATCGGCCAGGCAATTCACATGCCTTAGCAGATTTTCTTTCTCGCTTAGATTCCGATGAAGCTCCGGTAGGCATAGATGACACAACTCCGGCAATTTATGTCTCTGAACCAACGAATGATGAAATTACAGACCCACCTATGCCATCTACATATTATGATCAGATCTTAACCTTCCTCACTGGTGGATGCCTTCCATCTCAGACTTCTACGGCAGTACGCAGGAAAATTGCATTCTTTAGTCGCCGATTTCAGTTAATTGCTGGAGAATTATACTATGTGGATCATACCGGAATTTTACTTCGATGTATTCCACCACATGAAGTTTAACTCAGTTATTACTTTGGCTCACTCAATTCCTTCCGGTGGCCATTTTGCTGCAGACTTAACACACCGGAAAATTTTGCAAAGTGGTCTCTGTTGGCCAACTATGTACCGAGATGTATCACAGTTTGTCAAACAATGTGATACTTGTCAAAGATCTGGACAACCCCTGCAACGTCAACTTTTCCCGCTGCAACCCATCTTACCATTGGAACCTTTCCAAAAGTGGGGTTTGGATTTTATCGGTCCGATTACACCTCCAGCAGTCCTCAGTAACAACCGTTATATACTGACCTGTACAGACTATGCAACCAGATGGGCAGAAGCCTGGGCTTTACGGTCGGCTACAGCTGTTGCGGTAGCAAAGTGTCTGCTAACCGATGTCTTTCCACATTTTGGTTTACTACTGGAACTTGTTTCAGATCAAGGCACTCATTTTGTAAACAATTTAATGAAGGCACTGACACAGTCGTTCCAGGTCACGCATAAGTTTAGTTCTCCTTATTATCCTCGTGCTAATGGTTTGGCCGAAAGTACAAACAAATCTTTGCTGAATATGCTTCGAAAATTGATTATGGAAGCACCGGAAAGATGGGATCAAATGCTACCTGCAGTATTATGGGCATACCGGACTACATTCAAGGTAACAACAGGATTAACACCTTTCAAACTAGCTTATGGATTAGAAGCAATACCACCAATGGAGATAGTTATACCAAGTTTACGAGTAGCAATCGCTCAGAAACTGCTACCGGAAGATTCACTGTCATTTCGGTTGGATACACTCAAAGAGTTAGACGAGCAACGATGGCACAACTTTTTTACTATGAAGGAAGTACAACTAAGATAGGCTCGGACGCATGATCGACACTTGAAAACTCCAATTTTTACGGTGGGACAACTTGTCCTTCTTTATAATGCAAAGTGGAATCGGTCTGCTGGTAAATTCAAATTACGATGGTATGGCCCTTACCGGATTTCAGAACAAATGGGCCCAGCAACTTTTCAGTTGACTACGTTGACCGGAAACCCTCTTTCAAAAGTGATCAACGGTTTGAAGGTGCGGCCATACCAACACGTCTCTAACCCACACTGAAACGTTTTTCGGTGGGCCGTGTTGTTTGGCGCTCGCTTTTCTTTCCTTTTCTTTTCCTTTCTTTTATTTTTGTGTGCTTAATAATTTATGTATGTAATATCTACGTCTTGATTCCTAATTATGTCAGAAGCTGCCCTGCTCTTGCCAGCTACTCACGCATGCACACCAAGTTAAAGAACTATCATTTCAATACCCCGCGACGATTAATCATCCTTCATTGCTCTCCCTGGCAAAGCATCTACTTAACCTTCCCCAATTCGCCCAAAAAACGCTATTGTGTTTGTGTGATTGTGCTCTGTGTTTACCCTGTGCTCTGTGTACCTGTGTTCTGTGTCTTCGTGTGCGCCATGGAAGCCTTGGCTAATTACGCCGCTTTCCGTGACGGGCTCCCTGCCGACGTAGGGGAGTACCTGCGCATATGTGGGTTGGCAAACTTCGCTGAACTGCCTTGGCATTCAGTGGAGTCCCACCCATTCTTCGCCCAAATAATCTCCACCATCGCCAACACTTCTGCCACCGATCAAAGATGGCCGATCACCTCCCTTCCATCCCGAACCATAATAACCTTCCAAACTTTCGCTGAGTCGTATCGACTCCCTTCGCAAGGCCGAGAGAATGGCCCGAATTCGCCATTAGCCACCATGAACCAGTTATTCCCTAGATACTCATCCAACAAATACGCAATCCTATGTCGACCAGAACCAGAAAGATCCGCCCTTCAATTCCTAGTAGCCATCCTCAACCTCCAAAAGCGTACTTACGGCATTTCCTGTCCATTCTACTCAGCCATAAATCTAGCAACCCGAGAACCAGTAAACTTCGCGTCTTACTTCTTCCATAGAATCCACAAAGAATGCGTCGCCATCATGAAACAGGTAAACAAAGGAGGTATACCAAGATCCAGACTACCACATATCATCTCATTCCTCTTTCCGGCCATACTCGCAGCGCAACCACCACCGCAAGGACCAGTTCTGTGACACGAAGAATCAGTACAGTTTTGGGATGATGAAGAAGAAGATGAAGAAGAACTCAACCAGCTATTCCGCCAGAAACGAATCAGAATCAGCTCGTATGAAAGTGAAGCACAGAAGCCAGCCGGAGAAGATAAAGAAGAAGATAAAGAAGAAGAAAAGCAAGAAGAAGACACATTCCACGACACCACAACCTCCATGCAAAATGAATCCTCTGCGCAATCTTCCCAGGAGCAACAACAAGAAACTCGTACTGAAGCTGAAACAACATCGATCAAAGAAACATCAAATCAGCAGTCTGAAGAAGAACAACAAACAGAGGAAGAACAAGCTGCTAAAGACGCATTGGATAGACTACTTAAGGTAGTGGAATCCACATTTGCGGAGCAAGAACAACAAAACATAAATTAGGTAACAACTCAAACCGTAACTCCCAGTCCCCCACTAGAACCACCCATCATCCCCATCCAGCCCATTCACCCTACCGAAATCGCCGAGTCCTCATCCTCCTCCCTCAACTACTCTCCACCAAACTCCCAACAGCTCCTCAACGCATCCACTTCCCAACCACAACCCCAGCTACCCCTTCCTTCCATTCCAATACTATCCGAACTGGTCAATATGGGCCAAGTTCCTATCAATTTATCTCAGCAATTGCCCATCCACATGAAAGCTGCCACAGACAGTATCCGCAACGATCTACAACATAAAGTTGACATGCTAGAAGCTGACATCAGCCCCCTACAAGAAGAATTACTAATTGCCAAAGCCAAAAACCAATCCCTGCAAGATCAATTGAAGGAACTACAGGCAAAACTCACCGAATAAGAAATGCTGATCAATCAGAGAGATACAGCACTGGCAGAGCTCACCGAAAAAGACAAGTTATTAACCGAAACACAGGCACAAGTCATTCAATTAAAGCTAGACCTGCAGGATAAGGAGGATGCCAAAGTTGCATTAGGAAATTTGCTGGAAGAAACAAGACAAACACTGGACGAAGTGGTACAAAAAGGACAAGAGCAGCACGAGCTGGCAATGAGAACCACTTAGATTTCGATCAGGTAAACAACATTTTACGGTGAAAGCTAACACAAGAAGCTCAGACACAGAAGCTGATAACAGATTTTAAAAGAGAACGCGACGCATACTCCCGAACTATACAGTACCAAAACCAGGAGATTGAACGAAAAGAAAATTACCTTGAAAATCAAAAGGACAGAGTAATCAATATGCAGAAGCAACTGGAAGAAATGAAGGTCTCAAGAGATGCAGCCCTGTCCAACGAGTTCTACCTACAGGAGGCCTTTTTGCAAACACAGGCCGAGATTTTGCTCACCGAAGCCATAGCTCTAAGCTCTGTTAGAATAGATGCACAGCTAGTAGAGCCGAAAACTCTAAAACAGATAGTAGAAACTCTCAAGAAAAAAATAGCCCGTACTTTCCGATTAGCTAGGAATATGTATTTAGAAGGAATAATAGACGAACAATAATTTTGTACAACTTGCGGGTTCAAGTCCACCGGGCGTGCCAGTGTTAGTCGGCCGTCGGATTGGGACAAAATGTAACGGAAATCTTGGCAGGACACGTGCAAAAGGTGGTTATGCACCTATTTGTACTTTCTATATAAAGCAATGAAAAGAAGTGCTCAAAAAGGGCGATGTGATTTTGGGCCTATTGTCGTGTTATCACCAGACTGTTCGTCTGGGTGTCTGTCTGAGTATTGATGTAGTGTTTCTTTTTGCATAACCTTTGTGTTCTACGTTCTTATTCGTATCTGGCTTTGTCTATCGTGCTTGTGTCTACCGACGATCTTGGTACTGTTGTTAAACTTCATAACATTCAGGAGATAACTATACTATCAGTCTGAATGTTACTGTGTAACGATTGGGGTACTCAGAGTATCCTGGCGATCTTCTACGTAGACTAATGGTACTGTGTGTATCTGTATTTGTTACCTAGTGAACTCCGTTGAGATTGCGAGTTCCATTACTATTGTCTGAGTAAGTTGTTTATGCATCTCTGTTGGATTGTGCTCACGCACTGTGTATTACGACTTCTTGAACATTTTTGGTCAAGAATTGGTGAATTCCGAGCAACTGTGTTAGTGTTCTGATATTCGGATCTACACTGTGTTGTTGTAAATATTGGAATCTGTCTGCCTGTGGCAAAGTTAAGTGCAGTAAGGATCTGCTAAGTTGATTACTGAGTTTCCAGTACTGTGTGTTGAACTCTCAACTTCTCTGCGTTACGGTGTTGTTTGATCGTTGAAACCCGTTATGTGAAGTTGATCGAATACTCTTGTTTCTGGTAATTTCAGTAAGTTTATGCATAGATGCAATATGGCATCTTAGTGCATTTGGTACGTTTGGTTGAGCTAAGACTGTGACGGTAAATTCTAAGTACGGCAATTCGATGGAGTTCTCAGCATTATTACAGTGCTGAGTGTGAACAGTACCTTTGGGAACTAAGTATAGGGCCTCTGTATAACAGACCCCTACCACTCCCAAGAACCCCCCCCAAGAGTCGATTAAACGCCCTTTCGATAGTTAGAACGAAGCGTTTAACATTTAACATAAATCTGGCACTAGTGATCCCCCCTTGGGATAAAACAATCCAAGTAGCCAAGTACCACTCAGGTAGTGAAAGATGCACTTAACCATCTATCAATGCTTGACACTTGGGCAATGCATAAATCTGCTTATTTGTGAGATAGAAAACTGAATATATGGCCGAGTAATGCATAAGTAAATCAAGAATCCAACAGCTTGCTGATAGAGAACAGCATCAAATGCATCTCCAACATCATGAAGACTCAATTGAAAACCTGTCTCCATAGGAGTGGCAATACGTTTGTAGTCTTCAAGGCCAAAAAGCTCCAATAATGTGTCAATATATTTGGTTTGACACAAAGATACTCCATCACCAACTTGCATAAATTGAATGCCCAAATAATGAAACAAATGCCCCAAATCTAACATCTCAAATGAGGCATGCAAATTAGCCTTAAAATCAGCAATATGCTTCTCATGAGGTCTAGTAGCAACATGTCATAAACATACACAACAATGATTAGAAGTCATCATTTGCATGCTTAACATATAAGGTGCTCTCAGTTGGACTATTCTCAAAACCATGTGCAATCAGGTAGGCATGTATCTTCTCATACCAAGCATGTGGTGCTTGCTTCAAGCCATAAATGCAGTTTTAATGTCCAATTGATGTACATTCAAACCATGATGAGCTGCAAGTGCATAGATGCTACAAACACTAGTCATTTGGCATGTAGGAGCAAAGGTCTCATCAAAATCAATGCCTCTTTCTTGAGCATAACCCTTGCAACAAGCCTAGCCTTATACCTATCAAGTGTTCCATTAGGCTTATGCTTTAGCTTATATACCCACTTAGTGCCAATAGCCTTCTTGCCAAGAGGCAATTCACATAAAGAACAAGTACCATTCTTCATTATAGCATCATATTCAAATTGCATAGCAGCCATCCAATTTTTTGAATTTTGTGCTTCATCAAATGAAACAGGCTCATTCTCATCACAAAGGCTAGAGGCAACAATAGCATAGCAATCTAATGCAAAAGAAGCACTATGAGAGCGAGAACGAGTATAATATGATAGAGCTGCATCTAATTTGCTATCACACAAAGTTTGCACCAGCCATTTATGCATAGTTTTTGCCTCCTCAATATCAGCTCTCTAATCAAGTGCATCATGTAGATTTGAATTAGAAATGGAATGATCTACATCATCACATGAAACTTATAAAGGCTATGAAATTGCCTCATTAGGACCATCACTAGACTGTCCACCTGTAAAAAGAAGCAGCAAAGTGTCATACGTGTCTTTGGAGCTAACTTATATCTCCTTAGTATATGAAAGTAATGATTGAATAGCATCTTCCACAAAAATAACATCATGGCTAACAAAAATGTGTTTAGTTTGTAGATGATACAAATGATAGCCTTTGCTTTCAAAACTCTACCCAACAGAAATACATTTCACTACTTTATCATCCAATTTCCTGCATTGTTGTTCCGGCCTAAATGCATATGGCAGACAACCAAAAACATGCAGGTGAGCAACAAGATGGCTTGCAACCATGCCAAGCCTCATATGGTTGATAGATAAAATAGGACCGCAGACATCATTATGAACAAGTTGCAATCTCTGAGTAGCTGGAATTGAACCATCTTTTGGAAATGAGGAACAATGCATTTTGCCCAAAATACAGCCTTCACAAAAATGTTTATCAAGTGCCTCAAGTTTGGGAAAATAGGACACCATTTCAGTGATGGAGAGTGTTAATCTCCAAAAGAACAACCTATTCTTGAAATTAGAGCACCTCTATATCAAGAAGAAGTTTAGACTCCTCTTAATTTGGAGAACAATCACTAACTTATCAAGAAATTGACTATTCTGAAAAAATCAAATTCTCAGAAAAGTCTGCTGCAGATTAATCTTTGATTGACTAACCATTCATGTAAAGTTTTTTATAAAACTTTGTAGGATGTGTCGCCTTAAGGTTGTGCACCTTCTCCAACTTAAATCTCCTCAAATGATTGAGTATAATTTGAGAAATGACTCAAACACTTTACCTATGTGTAAAACTACTTCTCTGCAGTAGCGACTTTGACACCTGTAACTTCTTAGCTATAGTTCTCCCAATGTCGAACCAGTTTGGTCAAATGCTTTTAGATGTAGATAGCTTATCTCTCAACTTAGATTTTGAGCTATAATATGTGTAAAACTTTACACTGTGCACTGAGCACTACTCATTTCATTGAACTCGAAATCTGCGCCTGTTTCAGAAGACTATGAACATTCTTTACATATGAATGTTCCTACACACAATTCTCTTAGCCTGATTAAAATTGGAAGCTGAAATTTTGTACAGAGGTTGATCAACTCTAGACTTAGACTTGTACAAAAGCATTCCACAGAAGATCTACCACAGAAGGAGAAGACACGAAAACTTTGGGTGCAACTTTTCTTCGATTCTTCAGAAAATTACAATTGAGTTATGAGAGAGACTTCTTCTCATTCCTATGAACTCTAATGAGTCTTACAACTTACAAAAGCACTATTCTCATACTCTCCTATTGTCTCTCTATTGCCCCGACATTTTTCCAAAGTATTTATAGGCAAATATGTACAAGCTTATAACTAAACAAAAGTATAAGTGATCTATGTCTTCACTAATGTACATATGTGTACATATCATTCATCCTGTGAATGTAACCACCTTCTTTCCTTCAAGACTTGATCTTATCTCCATCTTTTTGTCTTTCAAACTTCAATTGGTGATTGTTCTGCACCAACAGCTCCCCCTCAATCATCAATTGAGGTTTCTCTTATCTTCTTTATACCTACCATATCTTTGAACTTTTGTAACTTTGTTCCATCCAAACTCTTTGTAAGCATATCAGCTATCTGATCTTTTGTTGAAGTATGTATAACTTCAATCTCTTTATCCATCACCTTCTCTCTTAGAAAGTGATAGTGTATCTCAATGTGTTTGGTCCTGGCATGAAAAACAGGATTAGCAGCTAGATATAATGAACTCATGTTATCTCCATAAATGATAGGTATGCTCTGTATAGTGTCAAAACTCTTCATGAGAGTCTTAAGCCATATCACTTCTTTTGCAGCTTCAACCATGCCTTTGTACTCTACTTCTGTAGATGACAAAGCAACTGTATGTTGCTTCTTTGAGCACCAAGAGATTAACTTATCTCCCACATAGCACATGTATCCATAAGTTGACCTTCTATCATCTGGATTACCTGCCCAATCTGCATCACTATATATTTTGATATTTGTATCTGATGTAAAACCATAATACAAACCCTCTTTGAGTGTACCCTTAATGTATCTCAACACTCTTTGACCTGCAATCCAATGTTCTTTCCTAGGACAATGCATAAATTGCGACAACACCCCAACTGCATATGATAAATCAGGCCTAGTTAATGTAGCATAGATAAGACTACCAACCAAACTCTGATATTGTTTCATGTCCTTGAATTCTTCACCTCCAAATCTGCTCAATTTGTGATTCACCTCCATTGGAGTAGGTGCTACTCTGCAATCATTCATCTTAAACTTGGTTAACAAATTCTTCAAATACCTTTCTTGAGTCACATACACTCCATGTTGAGTGTATGAAATCTCCATGCCCAAGAAGTATGACAAATCTCCCAAATCACTAATTTTGAACTCTTTCTCCATTTGCTTCTTTAGGCTTTGTATGCCTTTCTCATCTGTACCTGTAAGAATTATATCATCAACATATATACATATGTAAATGAACCCATCATCACTTGCTTTGACAAGCAAGCTACTATCTGCTTTAGATACTTGAAATCCAAGTTCCTTTAAGAACTTTACAAGCCTATAGTTCCATGCCCTTGGGGCCTGCTTCAAGCCATATAAAGCTCTCTTGAGTTTACACACATAATCTGAATATCTTCCATCTCTGAATCCTTGAGGTTGCTCCATGAAAACATCATCTGAAATATAACCATTCAAAAAAGCATTCTTCACATCTATATGACACAATTTCCAACCTTTACATGCAGCAATTGCAATGAGTGTTCTGATGGTTGTCATCTTTGCCACTGGACTATAAGTCTCATCATAGTCAATACCATATGTCTGAGCAAACCCTTTAACAACAAGTCTAGCTTTGTACCTAGACACACTTCCATCTGCAAATCTCTTTGTCTTATAGACCCACTTGCATCCAATGACCTTCTGACTATTTGGTTTTGGAACCAAATCCCATGTTTGATTCTCCACCAATGCATCATATTCTTCCTGCATAGCTTTTTCCCAAATCTCTTTACCTTTTGCCTCTTCATATGTAGAGGGGTCTTCAAAAGGATCTATCAGCGGCTCAAGGTATTATGTTCTTTTTATTGATGATGCAACAAGATGGATAACTCTTTATGTTTTGAAAGAGAAGTCAGAAGTATTTGAAGCTTTCAGGCATTTTCATGCATATGCTGAAAGACTTACAGGACAGAAACTCAAAAGACTAAGGTCTGATGGAGGAGGAGAATATTTTTCTCGAGAGTTCAATGATTATCTGTGGAATGCAGGTATCAAAAGACAAATAACTTGCAGGTATACACCACAACAAAATGGAGTAGCAGAAAGAAGAAACCAAAGTCTAGTTGAGTTTGCAAGAGCAATGCTAAAGGAGAAGAATTGTCCAAATTATCTTTGGGCTGAGGCTGTAAATACAGCTACATATTTGGTAAATAGATTACCATGTACAACTTTAAATGGGATGACCCCTTATGAAGCTTGGTGGGGCAAGAAACCAACACTTGATCATTGTAAAGTTTTTGGATCAGTTACCTATGCTTATGTGCCATCACAACTGAGACATAAGCTTGAACCAAAAGCTGAAAAATATGTGTTCATCGAATATGATGAAAAACAGATGGGTTATAGGTTATGGAGTCCTCTAACCAAACAGTTTACTGTTTCCAGAGATGTGACATTTGATGAAGGAAAGAGCTGGTATACAGATAAAGAGCATAGTGTTGAAACACTTGAAGAAGAGATAAGAAGGAAAGAAAAAGGAAAATCACATATGCAGGTGAATGGAGATGAAGATCATATGCAGGCAAGTACGTCCAGGATCGGATCAGGTATGAGAAACGAAGATGAACCAAGATTTGATGAAGATGTGTATTCAGATACACATGAAGAATATGAGCTAAGAAGGTCAAACAGAGTTAGGAAACAACCAACAAGGTATTCCTATGACACTTCTTATTTGACTCTGAAAAACTATGCTTACTTAGTAAAGGAAGATGAAGGACCTCAGAATTACAGTGAAGCAAAAGGTAAGAAACAATGGAAGAAGCAATGAAGGAGGAGTTCAATGCTCTTGAAGAGAACAAGACTTGGGAACTTGTTCCAAAACCAAATGGTAAGAAAGTGATTGGAAATAAATGGTTTTATAAAGTTAAAAAACTTGCAGATGGAAGGATAGCTAGATACAAAGCTAGACTGGTGGTCAAAGGCTACGCTCAGACGCATGGCATAGATTATGATGAGACGTTTAGTCCGGTGGCAAAGATGTCAACCATAAGGACGTTGATTGCTATAGCAGCATCAAAAGGATGAAATCTAAGTCAGCTGCATATAAAGAATGCATTTCTGAATGGATATATATTAGATGAAGTCTATATGGAACAACCTGAAGGGTTTGTAAGTTCCAATGACCCAGATCATGTTTGCAGATTAAGAAGAGCTCTCTATGGATTGAAGCAAGCTCCAAGAGCTTGGAATTACAGACTTGTGAAGTATCTCAATGACCTTGGATACCAAAGCTCAAAGGCTGATGCAAGTCTACTCGTTAAGAGAACATATGAAGGTATGATCTACATTTGTATTTATGTAGATGACATAATAAACACAAGAACCTCAGATGAAGGAATCAAGGAGGTAAAAAGATTGCTTGAAAAGGAGTTCAAGATCAGTGATCTAGGAAAGCTATCATACTTTCTTGGAATGGAAGTTACATATGCAGATCATGGCATATATGTTTCGCAAGAAAGGTATCTCCTAAACTTACTGAAGAAGTTTAACATGGAGAATTGCAGAGAAGCTTCAACACCGCTTGAAGTAAATCATAAACTCAGCAAATATGGTGGTGCAGAGTTTAAAGATATGAGGAAATATCAGTCGTTAGTGGGAAGCTTAATTTATGCTACACTAACAAGACCGGATCTGAGTTATGCAGTGGGAGTTCTTTCACAGTTCATGCATTGTCCAAAGGATCAACATTGGGTTGCAAGACAAAGAGTTCTTAGATACATCAAAATAACTTTAAAAGAAGGATTATATTATCCTTTTACGTCAGATATACAATTGAGAGCATACACTGACTCAGACTGGGCAGGAAGTCAAGATGACAGAAGGTCAACACATGGGTATTGTTGCGAACATTTGTTTTATGTAGGGTACAAGTTTCAAATTATGTAAATACCTTTGGGAAGTCTTCAAATACTTCAAGAAGGCTCATATTATTCATAAAATATAGCCAAAGCACCACGTGAGTTCTAGAACATGGTGAGTCAAATTAGTGAGTCACAAGGGAGCTACAGTGGTGTCCTAGTGGAAGGTCGATGTGGCTAGTTCTCAAATTCCATCAATACTTTGCTTATTTGAGCACTTGAGTCATGTAATATTTCCACCCAAGTGTCTACCACAAATTTAGATGTATTAGGAAGGTTTTAGATTAGTTCCCCATGCTATAAAAAGAGGAGAGAAGTCGTGATCTTTTGGGATGTCCAAGAGAGTCATATGTGTATCTCTACACTACTGTAGTTTTGTATGCAGAGATTGCAGAGCTTGTATCTCCCTCATTATATATCCAAATTACATGTTTGATAGCTCATTTGAAAGCGCTTACTGTCTACTTTCATACTCTCAATTTCCATAATCATTGAATTTGTGAGCTGAGAGCAATACTCTCTGCAAGTAGTGTGTATTCTCGGGTTCACCCCCTGCTGAAGGTCTCCATTAAACCTCAAAATTGCAGAGGTCATATCTCCTTGTGTATTTATCCAAATTGAGTGTTCTTTGGCTCACTGGAAATCTCTTGGTCTCTAGTATATGTGGTTAAAACTAGTTTTAAAAAATTCTAAGCCAGTAGAGAACAGTAAGCTCTGCAAGCATGACTGGTTTTCTGTGATGGAGTTTGCGAGAAGGTCAACTTGTTCCTAGGGGGTTCCACCTACTTCCAACTATACTTTGGAGGTCAATAAACTCCAACATTGGTATCAAAGCAAGGAATTGAAGCTTGGAGAAGGTTATAATACCTTGATGAAGAATTTGAAGCTATTGGAGTAGCGGTTCATCATCGACACTACACAAAGGTAGAAGGAGATAGCAAGGAAGCATCTCAAGCAACATCCAAGCAAAGAAAGGTGCATAGACTTTATTAAAAAGGTAAATCTCATACTTCTTCTTATCACATATATCCAAAAGGAGGGTTAAAGGAGGAAGTTTAGTATTTTGCACAATGGGCGATCAACATGCACAAATAGAGAAGCTTGATAAGAACAACTATCAAGCATGGCGATTTAGAATCACAGCATACTTGCAAGGTAGAGGCTTGTATGGTTTGATTGATGGAACGGATATCAAACCTATATTACCAGAGGATCCAAATCAGCAACAATTGAGGGAGTTTATACTTTGGAATGAAAGAGACAAAAGGGTTATATTCATTTTATCACAAAATATTCAAGATTCAATGGTAGGACACATACAAGATCTAGACACAAGTAGAGATGTTTGGCTTGCATTGGAAAGGTTGTATGCTACAGGTACAAGAGCAAGGAAGATTCAACTAAAAAATGAGTTGAATAACATAAAGAAAGATACAAGGACATCGGTCAATGATTACTTGTTGAAGGTTAAAGAGATTGCAGATCAACTAGGATCAATTCAAGCTCATGTGGAGGACCAAGACTTGGTTGCACATACTCTCAACGGACTCAAGGATGATGAGAGATGGAAACCATTCATTACTTCAGTTTATGTTAGAGGAGAATTACCAAACTTTGATCAGCTTATTGCTCTCATGGTCACGGAGGAGATGAATCTAAATGGTTCTACTTCAAATCAAAAAGGATCTCAAGGACAAGCTCTTTATGTAGGATCATCAAGAGGTGGAAACAGAGGTAGAAGAGGTTCAAATAGAGGTCGAGGAAGAAGGAGCGATGATCAAGGGACTTCAAGTGTCTTCTTCAACACAAGAGGAAGAGGAAGATCAAGCGCTAGAGGTACGAGAGGCTACTACAACTACAATCAAAGACAAAGGAGTGAAGATAACAACAATTGCTATATATGTGGAAGGTATGGACACTATGCCAAAGATTGTTATCAAAATGAAAATAATCAAGGTGGTAATCGAAGAGGAGGCTATTCAAGAAGAGGTAAACAACAAGGAAATTATGCAGTTGAAGGTAAAAGTGAAGATTATGATTCTCTTCTTATGATGAATGTAGAAACTAAGATGAATTGCAATAGTGATGTATGGTATGTAGATAGTGGTTGTTCTAACCATATGTCACATGATGCTTCATGGTTTTCTAATATGCATAATCCTTCATGTAAAGGTCATGTTGAAACAAGAGATGATACAACACATAAGATTATGCAGGTTGGAGATGTTGTCATGCAGGATAAGAGCAAGAAAAATTGCTTGAAGGATGTACTTTATATGCCAACAATCACTAAGAATTTGATGTCAGTTGGGCAAATGGTAGGAAAAGGTTTGCAAATAAGATTTAATCATGTAGGTTGCTTCATTGAGGATCCAAAGCAAAGGAGGTTAATTTCTAGAGGTCAAAAACAAGGTAGATTGTTTACATTCAAGGTAAACCCAAATCATACAAACTATTTCTCTTATGGTATGCATCGAATAGCAGAGCTTGATCTATGGCACAAAAGGATTGGACACATGAATGTACACAGGTTAAAGGAGTTATCAAAGAAGAGGATTGTTGAAGGATTACTTGATCTTACTAAGCAACATATGGTGCATCTTTGTGAAGCATGTCAGATGGGTAAGCAGAGTAGACAGCCTTTCAAGCATTCAAGCTATGTAAACAGTGGATTGCTACACCTTATACACACGGACATATGGGGTCCTACTAAAGAGTCATCCTTGGCTGGTAATAAGTACTATGTATCATTCATTGATGATCATAGTAGAATGACATTTGTGTATTTCATTAAACATAAGAGTGAAGTCTTTGATTGTTTCAAAAATTTTAAATCATTTGTCGAGAAGCAAACAAGAAGATATGTTAAGAAGCTAAGATCCGATGGAGGGGGAGAGTATTTCTCTCAAGCTTTTACTGATTTTTTGTATGATGAAGGTATCAAAAGAGAAGTTACATGCAGGTATACTCCACAACAAAATGGAGTCGCAGAAAGAAGAAACAGAATCATAGCAGAAGCATCTAGAAGCATGCTAAATGATATGTGTTTGCCTAATTCTTTTTGGGCTGAAGCTGTTAGCACAAGTGTGTACATTATGAATAGAGTACCTACTGCTGGAGTTCATCATTTGACACCATATGAGGTATGGCATGGAAGGAAACCAAGTGTAAGTCATTTGAGAGTATTTGGTTGTGTATGTTATGTACATGTACCTAGTGAAGTGAGATCAAAACTTGATGTGAAATCAGAAAAGTGTATATTTATTGGTTATGCAGATACTCAAAGAGGATATAGATGTTATAATCCTCATACCAATAAGGTTGTTGTTTCAAGAGATGTAGATTTTGATGAATCACTTTCATGGTATGTAGATAAGAAAAGTTTGCAGGTCATAAATGGAGATGAAGAAGATATAGGTGAAGGAGATGAGTGCTTACCTCAGCCCACAAGAAGTTCAAGTGATGAGAATAGTGGTTTGGATGAAGAAAGAGAGCTACCTTTCAATGGAAGATTAAGGCAAGAGTCACCTCCAAGTGTTAAAAGTAAAGGTAAACTCAAACTTGTTGAAGTTAATGATGAAGGAGAGGAAATTAGTGATGCATGTGAGTATGGAGAATCATCAAAGGTTCCTAATAAGAAAGGTAGAGCATCTACATTGGAGGTAATAAGAACTTCAAGAGTGAGTAAGCAACCTCAAAGGTATACTTATGAATCTTTCATGAATACTCATTATGCTTTTATGACAAAAGTTGAGTAGGAAAATGAACCCACATGTTATGATGAGGCAAAAGGAGATGAAAAGTGGGAGAAAGCAATGAGAGAAGAAATGGAAGCACTACAGGATAACAAGGCTTGGAATTTAGTTCCAAAGATACCAAAACAAAAGGTAATTGGTTGCAAGTGGGTTTTTAAGATTAAAAGAAATAGTGATGGTAGTGTGTCAAGATATAAGACTAGACTTGTAGCAAAAGGATATAATCAAACTCAAGGATTGGACTATGAGGAAACATTTAGTCCAGTAGCAAACATGGCAACGGTGAGAACTTTGTTGGCTTTAGCTGCAAGTAAAAGGTGGAATATATATCAACTTGATATAAAGAATGCCTTTCTTAATGGTGAGTTAAATGAAGAAGTGTATATGCCACAACCAGATGGTTATGTGGATGCAAAATGTCATAATCATGTATGCAGGTTAAAGAAGGCATTGTATAGTCTTAAACAGGCACCAAGGGCATGGAATGCAAGGTTGGTAAAGTATCTTATGCTGCAAGGATACACAGGGAGTCATGCTGATCCTTCACTTTATGTAACACATGTAGATGACATGTGTGTCTATGTATGCATTTATGTGGATGACTTGTTGATTACAGGGAATGATGCAAAAGGAATTTAAAATAAAAGGTAATTTGGGAAAGGAATTTAAAATTTCAGATCTTGGTTTGCTTAGATACTTTCTTGGGATTGAAATTGTGTATGGCGATGAAGGTATGTGGTTGATACAGAGAAAGTATATATGTGATATGCTAAAAAGGTTTGGTATGCAGGAATGTAAATTTGTTTCTACTCCAATGGAATGTAATGTAAAGTTGAGTGCAAAGGAAGGTGATGAGTTGCATGATATGAATGCATATAGATCCATGGTAGGATCTTTGATTTATGCAACAAAAACTAGACCTGATATATGCTATGCAGTGGGAGTATTGTCACAGTTTATGCATGAACCTAGAGTAGCTCATATGCATGCAGCGAAAAGAGTGCTTAGGTATTTGAAAGGTACCATGAACGAAGGATTATTTTATAGTCATGATGCTGATCTAACTCTTAAAGTCTTTAGTGATACAGATTGGGATGGAAGCAAAGATGACAGAAGATCCACAATTGGATATGTGGTAATAGCAAGAAACAAGACTTTAACATGGAGTTCAAAGAAACAGCCTACAGTTGCTTTATCTTCTACAGAGGCTGAGTATAGAGGTTTAGCATTGGCTATTACTGAGGTTATGTGGTCTAAGAAGTTGTTTCATGACTTGAATGTGCAGGTTGATGTACCACTAATCTATGGGGATAACTTGAGCAGCATTCTATGACCTCAAATCCTATTTTTCATGCTAGAACAAAGCATATAGAGGTTCACTATCATTATGTTCGAGAGAAGGCCATAAACAATGAAGTACAAGTTTCTTTTGTGGGAACAAAGGATCAAGTTGCAGATATCTTCACCAAATCCTTGGATGAACCAAAGCTTCAAAGATTCAACTATATTCTTGGCATGAAGGAAATACCCTTTGAAACTTGAGGGGGAGAATGTTGCGAACATTTGTTTTATGTAGGGTACAAGTTTCAAATTATGTAAATACCTTTGGGAAGTCTTCAAATACTTCAAGAAGGCTCATATTATTCATAAAATATAGCCAAAATACCACGTGAGTTCTAGAACATGGTGAGTCAAATTAGTGAGTCACAAGGGAGCTGCAGTGGTGTCCTAGTGGAAGGTCGATGTGGCTAGTTCTCAAAGTCCATCAATACTTTGCTTATTTGAGCACTTGACTCATGTAATATTTCCACCCAAGTGTCTAACACAAATTTAGATGTATTATGAAGGTTTTAGATTAGTTCCCCATGCTATAAAAAGAGGAGAGAAGTCGTGATCTTTTGGGATGTCCAAGAGAGTGATATGTGTATCTCTACGCTACTGTAGTTTTGTATGCAGAGATTGTAGAGGTTGTATCTCCCTCATTATATATCCAAATGACATGTTTGATAGCTCATTTGAAATCTCTTACTGGCTACTTTCATACTCTCAATTTTCATAATCATTGGATTTGTGACCTGAGAGCAGTATGCTCTGCAAGTATTGTGTATTCTCGGGTTCACCCCCTGCTGAAGGTCTCCATTAAACCTCAAACTTGCAGAGGTCATATCGTCTTGTGTATTTATCCAAATTGAGTGTTCTTTGGCTCATTGCAAAGCTCTTGGTCTCTAGTATATGTGGTTAAAATATTTTTAAAAAATTCTAAGCTACTAGAGAACAGTAAGCTCTGCAAACATGACTGGTTTTCTGAGATGGCGTTTGCGAGAAGGTTAACTTGTTCCTAGGGGGTTCCACCTACTTCCAGCTATATTTTGGAGGTCAATAAACTCCAACAGGTATATGATATACCTAGGAGATAAGCTTGTAAGCTGGTGTTCAAAGAAGCAACATAGAGTGGCTTTATCGTCAACAAAAGCAGAATATAAAGGACTTGTGGAAGCAGCTAAAGAAGTGATATGGATGCAGACCTTGTTCAAAAGCATGGGTATTGATCAAGGTATACCTATCATACATGGAGATAATATGAGCTCGTTGTATCTTGCAACAAATCCAGTATTTCATGCAAGAACAAAACACATAGAGATTCAATATCATTTCATGAGGGCAAAGGTAATGGAGAAAGAGATTGAAATAGTATACACTCCGACAAAGGATCAGATAGCAGATATTTTGACAAAGAGCTTAGATGGAGTAAAGACATGCAGATTCAAAGAAATGGCAGGAATAAAAGAAAGAAGAATATATGAAAGATCAGAGAATGCAAATTAGTGATTGAGGGGGATCTGTTGAAGAATCACTCACAAATTTGACATACAGACAGACATACTGACGAAGAAAGACAAATAGAAGCAGAAACAAAATATTCAAGAAAATCAAAGCCTTATACAGTGTAGAAGTTTCCAGAATTACGAGTTAATTGAAACCCAGATAAAAAATTGTAGATAAGAGAGCATATAGAACCGGAATAGAGAGAGAGAGAGAGAAAATACATAGAGGTAGAAGAAGACACCAGAGATTGAGTATGTAGAGATGAATAATAGAACCTGAATTGCCGGGTATTCATCTGAGAGAGATGGTAAGGAATACCTACTCAGAGTAGGAGAGTTTTCCATAGCTATGAGCAAAGTGAGGCCAAGCTATTTTGTACACATCTTCTCTAATAGAAAACACATGTTCATGTGGAAAATTTTTGTTGGTCCCCATACATCTGTATGTATGAGTTCTAACACATCATCGTGTTTGTACCCTTTCTTCTGAAATGGTAACCTATGGGCTTTTCCCATCTGACAGGCTTCGCACTTGTGAATCATATGTTGATTCTTCATATTTGGTAATCCTCTCAAGGATTGTTTCTCCACCATATTTCTGATTCCTTGTTTCATTGAAATGTCCTAACCTCTTATGCCAGAGGTCTAACTCTATGAATACTTCATCACCATGTGTGATCAAGGCTTGACCAACATTTCCTTGTACTTTAAGAGTAAAAAGTCTACCTTCCTTTTTACCATGGACAATCTAATTGTATCCATTCTCTGGATCTTCAACAAATACTCCTTCATTTGTAAACCCGACTTGAAAACCTTTTTCTACTATCTGACCCACGCTGATTAGACTCTTCGGGATTGTTGGAACATACAAAACATTTGTTAGTAGGTCAGCTCCATTCTTACACTTTACTTTTCCAATTGACCTTACATTATGTTTTGTGTTATCACCTGTCTATACTGTATGATTTGAAATACCTCCTTCAAGTTCTGATAACAATTCTATATTTCCTGACAAATGATTTGAACAACCAGAGTCAATATGGAATACCTTGAGGTCTTCATTCTCTGACATACTTATTGAGTTCACCATCAACGTTGTATGACTGTCATTCTGCGTATCATTCGCATAGTTGTAGTAGGTAGTGTTGTGAGACTGATTTTGTCCCCAACTTCTTGCTCCACCTCTACCATATCCGCCTCTTTGGCTTTGATATCTTCCGCTTCTGCCTCTATTGTTATTGTTCTGATTCTGACTTGATCCTTGGGAATTATGCCAGCAATCATGAGCCAAATGATTCCTTAATCCACAGATCCAACAAGTCTTCTTGTTGTTAGTCTAATTACCTCTTCCTTTACCTTTATTTTTACTTCTGGCATTACCTCTTCCTCTTGCAAAATTTGCTTGAGTAGACATCTCTTCTTCATCTTTTTCTTTACCTTTATCACCTTTCTTCTTATTCTTTGCATACATAGCCGAGCTATGTCCTTTATCTCCATCTATCTTCAAATCTTGCTCAGACGTTAACATTAGTCCAAGCAACTGATTTAAATCTGGTACAAAATGATTTAAAGAAAGTTCAGTTGAGAGTACGAAAGGTTTCCACCTTTCATCTCCTCTCAATCCTGCAAGCACTTGTGCTATCAACCTGTGATCTTTGATATCTTCATCAATAGATCCAAGAATATCTGCCAAGTCTTTCATCTTAGTGACATAATCACTAATGCTTTGACTTTGCTTTTTCTTGAACGTTGTAAACTCTGACCATAAGCTAGCCTTCCTAGCTTTCGTCGTATTTTGGAAATGATCTTCCAATGCACTCCATATGTCTTCCGCTTTCTCCAGACCTCTAATGTGCGGTAGTAGATGATCTGTAATTGTATTGTAGATATAAGCTCTTGCCATTGCATCTTTCTTCTGCCACAGCTTCAAGGCTTCTAACTCTTCTTTCTTCGGTTGACTGTCGTCTTCGAAATTCAGCTTCTTTTCTTCTCCTTTCACATATATCATTAACTCTTTACTCATAAGTAAAGCTTCCATGCGCATTACCCATGCGGGATAATTATCTCTGTCCAATTTATCAATAGAGATATGATCTGCCATAATCTTCTTGATTCTGTTACTTTCGGTGAGTGTAATGTTAAAAGGTTTTACCTTTTACAAACCTTTACCCTTGAGAATTAATTCAGAACGTTTCTTGATGCCGTTTGTTGTTGATCTCCTCAGCTTTCACCTTTCTTGTGAAAGTTCTTCAAATTCTCTTGTATCTGTACTTCCGTTTCTACTTCTGTGAAACCTTTTCTGCTCTTCAGAACCTTTCGCTCTAATACCACTGTTGATTCGTGACAAAATCTTGCTCACTAACAAGACTGCAAAAAATTTCCACGCCTCTACTAGAACTAAGCTAGAGTGATATTAGAACACCTCTATAATCATCAGTAGCTTAGCAACCTTCTGAAATGGAAAACTTTATAACTGTATTTAGTGAACTGAAAATTGACTTTACAGAAAGCTTCGCGTTTCCTTCAAGCTTTAATTCTAGACTAATTTACTTCAAACTTTACACTACTGTGTTTGCTTATAGTTAGATAATCTTTCCGTTACTTAACTGTGCAAGAACTGTATTTTGAACTCACTGAAATTTCACCGGAACTTCACCGAACTGTCACCGTAATCTTACCGGAATCTTATCGAAATCAACTGCAATTCTCTTTGTAATTACTTCAAATGATTGTAGATGAAGTAAGGAAGTAATACCTGAGCTTCTTTCAGTAATTGAACTCTTTCTGAAGTTTAAGAAAAAACTTCACCAGTTCAGAATGCCTTTTTTACGGTCAGAGTTTGTACTGTGTACATATCCCGTTTCATAAAACTCTTTTGATCAGTTTGTAGTTCAGACTCCTAGCTTCAAGATGAGCTATCACTCATGAAAAACTTTGCACTGTGTTACGAGATCTAACTCTCAGAAGTACCGGAAAATGTTTACTGAGAAAAAACTATAACTGTTAACTAACTTTCACAGTAACATGAAATCACTCAGATTTCTTCACATACGAAGAATGTGCTCAATTTTCCACATGAACATGTGTTTTCTATTAGAGAAGATGTGTAAAAAATAGCTTGGCCTCACTTTGCTCATAGCTATGGAAAACTCTCCTACTCTGAGTAGTTATTTCTTACCATCTCTCTCAGATGAATACCTGCCAATTCAGGTTCTATTATTCATCTCTACATACGCAATCTCTGGCGTCTTCTTCTACCTCTATGTATTTTCTCTTTCTCTCTATTCCAGTTCTATATGCTCTCTTATATACAATTTTTTATTCGGGTTTCAACAAACTCGTAATTCTGGAAACTTCTACACTGTATATTACAGACGTGAATTTGTCCCTTCACTAAGGCTTTGATTTTCTTGAATATTTTGTTTCTGCTTCTCTTTGTCTTTCTTCGTCAGTATGCCTGTCTGTATGTCAAATTTGTGAGTGATTCTTCAACATGGCTCATAGCTCTAAACATTATTAAATGCCCATTCTTCATTGTGCACAAGATTAGCACACCCATTTTTGGTGTAGAGGCCTCTACAACAACCATTCCATCCTCTTTCTTCTTTGCCTCTTTTGTAGCCATTTTTGGACAACTCAATTCTTTGTTCATCTATTGTTCCTTGCAAAGAGCCATCATTCATAATCGTAGTTCACATCCTTTCTAGAGATGTGAAATGAAGAAAATTCCCCTCATTGAATCCCTCTTTTACATATTGGAAAGAATCATCCTTCATACTCTAATAATAATAGCTTAGATTGTTCTTCAACTTGTAATTTAAAAGCTTGGTTTCATGATCCTTGAAACTGATGCATCCATGCTTAATTACCTCAATTGTCGTGTAAATATTTATCCATGGGTTATTGAATCCAAAGAAGAAGCTAATTACCTCAATTGTAGAGTAAATATTTATCCATGGATTATTGATGAAGTCCAAAGAAGAAGCTCTTGGAGTGAGAGTGTCTCTCTTAATGGGGTAGCCATTATGACTAGAGAGAGCAAGAAGGAGCTCTGTATGAGACTTGACATAGAGAAGGAGAGAAAAATACAAGTATATGCATTCAGGCATTTGATTACACCATATATACAAGTACTTTGGCACACAAATCCAATCATAACTTTTTGATCGCTTCATAGTTACCACAATTTACCCGAATTAGCATGGACATGGGATCAAATCTTGATAGCCACAAAATCCTTTTTCTAGCTTCAATCATCTATGGCTTCCTTTTTCTATAGATGTAATAAGTTATAAAGATTGGAGATTTCAATTGAAATATTGAATCAAAGTATCTTGTTGTAGTTACATCATGCCCCTTAGTGTTGTTGATATATTTAGGTAGTGATGTGTCTGAACACACTTAGGAACACCGACACACTTTTTTCCCTCTTTAGGAGGTTTTTTCCCCTCACTTATATGTATGACTACAACCCTAATGAGTGACTTATTCTTGTACATTCACTTGGTAATGCATTTAGTATTGTATGTTGTGCTCCAAACTTCTTCTTCTTTGTTGTGTTGTTCACGTGCTTCCACAGACCTCAAAATGCAAACAATTGGTATTGGAGTAGTTCATCCCTTCTTCTATGGCATCATAGACACCCCTCAGAGAAGATCGCCACTTCATCTAAGCTCGCTTTGACCTCCGAATGCACTATTGCAGTGCCTATGTAGGCAATTTTTTCCTTTTGTGCCAAACACATATATAGGTTTTGGTTCGTCAGTAGAAGTGGCTCAAAGTTTGCTATAGGTTTAGCAGAGCTAAACAGGGTAGTTATGTTCATCTTTTTGAGATATAGCCATTTTTCTACATTAAGGTATTTAGTCAATGGCCATGGTTGAAAGCAATGATATATTCCATATGTTGGTTGTTGAGGATAAGTAGGATGGTAATAATTACCCGTTATGGGCATATATGATGCGTCATGTATTGGTAGTAAAAGGGCTATGGAATATTGTGTAGGGTATTGAAAAACACCCTACTACACTTGTGAGTATAGTTATTGAAGGTGATGGAGATGGCATTGATAGCTTTGTTTGTCAAACATGTCATTATCCTTCACATTCATTCTTGCAAAATATCAAAGGATGCTCAGGATACACTGACCACTTTATACCAGACAAGAAATGAGGCTCATGTTGCTTACCTCCAAAAATAGTTGGAGAGTGAGCATATGAACAAAGGAGATTCTATGGACACTTTTTTGACAAATATCAAATATTTGAAGAAGCAGTTGATTTTTGTTGATGGAGTTACCAAATAGTTCACTTCTGCACACTATTCTTTATGCCCTTCTTGTAATGGGAGTTGGTAAGATCATTTTGACTACTGCTTATGGTAGTTCTTTCTTATTGGTAGATGCTTTGTATCTGCCAGGGATCAAGAAATATCTATTTTTAGTTTCAACATTAGCAAAGATTGTCTTGGTTGTCAAATTTATTGATGATAGGTGAACATTTCATCATCTCTCAAATGGCAATGTCATTATTTCTTATAGCATTTTATTTCGTGGATTGTATAAGCCCATAGACTATGCAAAATCTATCAATGATTTAGCATGTGCAATTGAAGATTTGCATGCTATCTCACATGCAAAGCTTGTTGATATATTTAGTTGGTGATGTGGTGAACACACTAGGATGGTTGAGGCATTTTTCTCCCTCCTTAGGAGGTTTCTTCCCCTAGCTTGTATATACGCCTATAACCCTAACATGTCACTTATCTTTGTACACTCTAGTTATAATACATTCATAATTATGTTGTTGTGCTCCAAGCTTCTTCTTCTTCCTCCTCGTATTGTTTGCATGCTTCCACACAACTCTCTTGGTGCAAGGCAATCAACAATTGAAGCTTTGATGAAGTTTTGAAGTCAAGGATTTGTATGAGCCATTAGACACTTTAGAAGTGAGTATAATCTCTCTCATCACTCAGATGTAAAGTTTTCCAGAAATGAAGAAAAGTTGTGCCTGATATTTCTAAGACTTCTCCTTCTGTGTTGAGTCTTTTGTGAAATGCTTTTGTACAAGTATAATTCTATAGTTGATTGCCTTCTGTACAAATTTTCAGCTTCTAATTGTGATGAGGCTGAGAGAATTGAGTGTAGGAACATTTACATGTGTAAATGTAAAGAAGAGAAGTTGTAGGAGGCACAACATTTGATGCTAATGTTTTGGTCAATTCTCCTTGCACAGTATACATTTTTGAGCAACTAAGCACTCATTCTTTAAGTTGGAAGGTAAGCTACCTATGGCTAAAAGAATTTGATTAAGTGGGTTCTAATTTGGGAGAACCAAGCTTTAGAAGTTGCAGGTGTCAAAGTCAACTGTAAATAACTACAGTTTTAGACATAGGTGACTTGTTAAGATCATTTCTCAAGATCTATTGAGTCTTTTGGAATGATTTAACTTGGCGGAGGTGCGCAAACTATAGACAACACATTATGCAAAGTTTTATCAAAAACGTTACACATTTGATAAGTCAATGAGTGAGTTATGTGCAGCAGACTTTTTGTGTAGTCACCTTCTTCACTGTTTGTTCAAGATTTTGGAAGTTGAGTATTGATCCTCCAAATTGGTGAAGGTTTTAAGTTATTTTTGATATAGAGGTGCTCTAACTTCAAGGATAATGTGTACTTTTGGAGATTAACACTCTCCATCAGTGGTATCAGAGTAGGAAGCATCAAAATTGAGGAAAGGAGGACCCCGATTGCTGCAGTTATAAAGAATTCAACATTTGAAGATACAAAAGGTGAAAGCTTGAAAGAAAAGCTTGAAAAAGAGGCAAGAAGATATCAGGGAGACAAAGGAAACTTCATTCAAAGCAAAGGTAACCTTATTTCTCATAAAGCTTGAAGGATTTAATACATAGATGAAGAAAGGATGGGAGATTCTCTTCAGATAGAGAAATTGGATAGAGAGAACTATCCAGCATGGTCAATGAGGATGGAAGCCCATCTTATGAGCAAAGACTTGATAGGTTATATTACAGGTGAAGAGGAAAAGCCTCAGTTTATAGATCCTAGTGTTCCAACTAGGGATGAATTGTCAGAATTGAAGACTTGGATGAAGAGAGATGCTCAAGCCAGGAGCATTATCTACATGGGAGTTAATGACTACTTGCTACCTCACATTAGAGGTCTTGAAAGTGCAAGTGATATATGGAATGCTTTGGAGGAGCATTTCCAAAACACCACAAAGTGAAGGAAGGCATCCTTGTGGGCAGAGTTTACCACATTCAAGAAGAAGGCCTCTCAATCCATTTCAGATTGTGTAACAAGGATCAAAGACATTGCAGATGCATTAGGAGCAGTTGATGAAGATACTGAGAAGGATAAATTGGTAAGGCAAATCCTCATGGGTTTGAGAGCTGATGACAAATGGAAGCCATTCATTTTGTCTACTGAATTATCAGTAGGTCATTTTACTCCTAACTTAAATCAGTTGCTAGGACACATGCTAACCTTTGAGCAGGATGTCAAAGGTGAAAGTGATAAAAGTGCAGGTCAAGCAATGTATTCAAAGGATAAGAAGAAGAATAGCAAAGGGAAGCAACAAGAAAATGAAGATGAAGGTACAACTAGCCAAGCTAACTTCCTAAGAGGAAGAGGAGGTGGCAAAGGTAGAGGAAGAGGCTGAAGTAACAAAGATGGAGTCAAAGCTTGCTAGATTTGTGGTAAGACAAATCACTTAGCTCATGATTGTTGGCATAATACTCAGAATAATGGTGGATATAATCAGAATTTTAATTCAAGAGGAAGAGGTGGCAGAAATCAAAGAGGTAATTTCAGAGGTAGAGGTAGTAGAGGCTATTTTGGAAGAAATGCAGGTAGAGGATTCCAAAGCCAACAATACAACAATACCTACTACAATTATGCTTCAGATCAAAAGGAGGATTCAACATTGATAATGAATGCAACTTGTGAAAGGCAAAGTGAAGACCAAAGAGTCTTCTACATTTACTTAGGGTGTAGAAATCACCTGAGTGGCAACATAGCTTTGATGATTGATTTGGAGAATAAGGTAACTAATCATGTAGTTCAAACAGGTGACAATACAAAGCACAATGTGAAGTCAATTGGATCAGTGAAGGCCAAGGATGGAAGTACTCTCTTGAGTAAGGTTTTGTATGTTCTTACAATTCCAAAGAATCTGATAAGTGTAGGACAAATTGTTGAAAAAGGTTATGAAGTTAGGTTCACTAATGAAGGAGTTTTTGTGGAAGACCCTAGCAATGGGTATAAACAAATTGTTTCAGGGAAGAAAGAAGGAAGATTGTTCACATTGAAGATTCAAGGTAATATTGGTCATGCTTTGTTCACCTATGGAGGACATAAGATCTCTGAGTTAGATCTTTGGCACAAAAGGCTTGGACATTTCAATGAAAGAGGTATTAAAGATATGGTTAATAATGGTTCAGTGCTTGGATTGCCTAATGTTGCAGGTCAACATATGACATACATATGTGAGGCATCTCAATTAGGTAAGGCTCATAAGCCATCTTATTCCAAGCATGGTTTTATGTATTCACAGAAGCTGGGGACCATCAAAGGATTTCAGCATCAATGCTTCAATGTATTATGTGATTTATGTTGATGATGCTACCAGATGGATCACTATCTATGTGATCAAAGATAAGTTAGAGGTATTCAATACATTCAAGCATTATCATGTGTATGCAGAGAGAATTACAGGTCAAAAATTGAAGAGACTAGGTTGGATGGAGGGGGAGAGTATTTCTCTAATGAGTTCAGTGATTATTTGTGGAATGCAGATATAAAAAGGGAAGTTACTTGCAGGTACTCTCCTCAACAAAATGGTGTAGCAGAAAGGAGGAATAGAACTCTTGTTGAGTTTGCAAGATCCATGATGAAGGAGAAAAATTGCCCAAATTATTTATGGACTGAGGCTATAAATACAGCCACATATTTGGTCAATGGGATATAGGTTGTGGAGTCCATCCACAAAACTATTCCTTGTGTCAAAGGATGTCACATTTGATGAGCAAGGTACTTGGTATGCAGGTACAATCAATATTTATGCAAGTGATGAAGAAGTTGTGAATCAAAAGAAAGGTAAATCAAAGGTTCAGATATTTGATGAAGAGGAGAATAATGAAGTACAGGTTGAAGTTGAAGAAGTGCCAAGTTTGATCCAGAATGTGATGAACTAGAAACTTCAAGGAGTGGAGAACTTAGAAGGTCATCAAGACATAAATGGCAACCTACAAGGTATAGTTATGATACTTCTTTTTTAGCTACCAAAGATTATGCTTATATGATAAAGGCAGATGAAGACCCTTCTACATATGAAAAGGCAAAAGGTAAAGAAAATTGGGAGAAATCTATGGAGGAAGAGTATGATGCATCGATGGAAAATCAGACTTGGGATTTGGTTCCTAAACCAAATAGTCAGAAGATCATCGGATGCAAATGGGTCTACAAGACAAGGAGGTTTGCAGATGGAAGTGTGTCTAGGTATAAAGATAGACTTGTTGTGAAAGGGTTTGCTCAGACATATGGTATAGATTATGATGAGACTTATAGTCTTGTGGCAAAAATGACAACTATCAGGACACTAATAGCCATTGTTGCATGTAAAGGTTGGAAATTATGTCAATTAGATGTGAAGAATGCTTTTTTAAATGGTTACATTTCCAATGATGTTTTCATGGAGCAACCACAAGGATTCAGAAATGAAAGGTATCCAGATCATGTATGTAAGCTCAAGAGAGCTTTGTATGGTTTGAAGCAGGTCCCAAGGGCATGGAATTATAGACTTGTGAAGTTCTTGAAAGAACTTGGTTTTCAAGTATCTAAAGCAAATAGTAGCTTGCTTGTCAAAGCAAGTGATGATGGGTTCATTTACATGTACATATATGTTGATGATATAATTCTTACAAGTACAGATGAGAAAGGCATTCAAAGCCTAAAGAAGCAAATGGAGAAAGAGTTCAAGATTAGTGACTTGGGAGACTTTTCATATTTCTTAGGCATGGAGATTTCATACACTCAACATGGAGTGTATGTAACTCAAGAAAGGTATTTGAAAAACTTGTTGGTCAAGTTTAAAATGGATGATTGCATGGTAGCACTTACTCCAATGGAGGTGAATCACAAATTGAGCAGATATGGAGGAGAAGAATTCAAGAACATGAAGCTATATCAAAGTTTGGTTGGTAGTCTGATCTGATCTATGCTACATTAGCTAGGCATGACTTGTCATATGCAGTTGGAGTATTATCTCAATTCATGCATTGTCCTAGGAAAGAACATTGGATTGCAGAACAAAAAGTGTTGAGGTACATTAAGGGTACACTCAAAGAAGGTTTGTATTATGGTTTTACATCAGATACAAACATCAAGATATATAGTGATACAGATTGGGCAGGTAATCCTGATGATAGGAGATCAACTTATGGATACTTATGTTATGTGGGAGATAAGTTAATTTCATGGTGCTCAAAGAAGCAACATACAATTGCTTTATCATCCATAGAGGCTGAGTACAAAGGAATGGTTGAATCTGCAAAGGAAGTGATATGGCTTAAGACTCTTATGAAGAGTTTTGAAATCATCCAGAATACACCCACTATTCATGGAGATAACATGAGTTCATTGTATTTAGCTGCTAATCCTGTTTTTCATGCCAGGACTAAACACATTGAGATTCAGTATCATTTTCTAAGAGAGAAAGTGATGGATAAGGAGATTGAATTCATACATACTTCAACAAAAGATCATATAGTTGATATGCTAACCAAAAGCTTGGATGGACCAAAGCTACAAAGGTTCAAAGACATGGCAGGTATAAAGAAGCTAGAGAAAACCTCAATTGATGATTGAGGGGGAGCTGTTGGTGCAAGGCAATCAACAATTGAAGTTTTGATGAAGTTTTGAAGTCAAGGATTGAAGAAAAGATCAACTCATGAAGCATGAAGAAAGTATATGCTCAGAGAATGAAGATATGTGTAGCTCAGTGATGAGTAGCACCTCCTTTAATGTCAATCCGGGAAGACATGAGGATGGTATGAAGACCACGAGCAAGTGGAAGCGCAAGTGCGTGAGTGAGAAGCACACAAGCATGCACACACATACACACACACGCGCACACACAGTAAGAACAAGGAGAGTAGACAATGGAATCACTTCTATTGCAAGAAAGTTCTCATACAAGCTCAAACTACAAGAAGCTAACCCCAAAAATGAGCTCTCTAGCTCTATTTATAGTTTTTGACTAGCTTTGGCCCTGTCCAGACCTAGTGTCCGGCCTAGTTAAAAATTAGGTTCCAGGGCTTATTTGAGGGCCCAAACGAGACCTAAAAATTATGAAAATTGACAGGCAACTACTTCTAAGGCTCCCCAAGCTCGAGGACTCCTCGGCTTGTACAAAATGGAGCTACAAAAAGGTGAAATGATATTTACAAGGGTTTGTAGTGATGAAAATCACTTTAAAATGATGTGAGGGTTTTGAAAAAAATGAAGGGTTGCCTCAGTGCTAGATCTGCATGTGTGTCAGTACTTGCTTCTTCCCGTATACTGTCAACACTCTCCCCCCCTAGGGTCTGTCGCCTCTGACAGACCTTTGCTCTGCGGGTTGATCAATGTACTTCTGCAGGAGGTCGGTTGCCAATTCTTGTTCTTTGATTCTTAAACCTCTGATCAGGTCTCGTTGCAAAGCCTCCCAATCAACTGTACCAGGCATGTCAGGTTGTGGCATCGTGTAAAGCTCGGAATGCATTGTTTGCTCGCATGCAAAGAGGTGGAGTAAATGCGTAGGCCGTGGCGCGAATACCTCTGAATGTGCTTCCCAAAAGCCCGTGGTGAACATATCGTCGAATGTTTGCTTGTAGCAGGCAGGGAGATATCTTATGCGTGCATGCCATGCGTAAGCCACTCGTATGCTCGGGGTTGTGCTCATATCATATAGCAGGTCGTAATTACCATTAATAAACCCGGGAATAGGAGGTTGAATACGGCATACATTGCGAAAAGTTTTGAGTACGACCTGCATCATATCGAAGATCTTGAGCATCATCTGGGCAGCGACGTCTGGCATGGGGTGGAGACGTGGTATCCAATGTCTGATGGTTGCAATCATGTATGACACCGTGGGAGTACCGGTTGGGGGGGCGATGGCGGGGTAATTGAGCCATTCTTTACAGTTCGCGTTATTCTGAACCTTGATTGCAAAAGCTTTCCATGATCTTCGTCTTTGCACTGGCCCAAAACACGGATTGTACTTCAAATGCATGGGGGCATGATCCCATGTTCTAAGCATTTCTGGGTAAGTTTCGAGTAATTTCTGCCTCCAAGTTGGTTGGAATATGGCCCCTTTTCGTGCTGCTTCTGGTATATCTTCTGGTTCGAACTGTGTGGCAAATGTTGGGCACTTGTTGGTGACTCTTTTGATTTCTGCGTTGTAGTCGGCCAACAATACAAAATAGGGCTTGTATTGTAATTCTGAGCTAGTGATAAGGCGTCTAGAGGCAATGTGCCTGAAGTACTCTGAGTGAAGGATGGTGTCCTCAATGGCCTTCATTGCGAGCATCTGAGTGGATATCCGTTCCTGATGAGTTTTCCCCATTTCCTCTACCTGTTTCATCCATGCTGATGGGGGTTCCTCATAGGTATCTTGACCTTCTTCTGTGACACGTCCTCCTGGGAATGGTTGAGGCTCGTAGGTGTCGTCGAATGCTTCCTCCACTGGAATAATAACTGCTTCTTCTTCTAACGGTTGCTCTGGTGGGGAAGGAGGTCGCTCGTACTGCATCAACTTCAATTTTAATTCTGCAATCTGTTGCCGTAACTCCAGTACGTCATTGGTCGTTGAATGTTCAGGTTCAGGTGAAGTAGCAGTGTCGGTCATCTCTTTAGGTTCCCGTTGGTGTGGTGTAGACTCTTGGGGTCTCTGTAGGTCCTTCAGCTGGTCGGCAAGCTGATCATGTGCTTCTAAAAGATTGGCATAAGTTTCCAAGATCTGTTGTATGCTTTCTGAGGGAACAGCTTGAAATTTAGCCGGGTCTATGGGTGCTCCCGGGGTGTTCTCCATGGTAGCCTCGAGGTTCTCTTGGTTTTGTTGTTGAAGCCGTCTGTTCTCTTCTTGAGCTTCCGCCAGATGTCGTCGTAGCAAGGCCATGTTTCGTTGAAGCCTTGCATTGCGGCCCATTTGATCTCGCAGCTGTTCCTCCATGGCTTTGCTCTCTTCCATATGCCTCGCTTCGAGTTGCGCATTTGCATGTTCGAGGGCGGATATTTTGCTTTGTGACTCCGTATGACTAGACTCCAAAGCATTGATACGCTCTTGGAGTGTTGCTGAGAGGGTGCAAAGCTCCTTGTTATTTTCTTCCAATAACTTATATTCCTGTTTAAGCTGAGTGGCAGCTTCGAGCATGGTGTCGAGTGCAAGACTAAATGAGGTGGATGCAGGGGTAAGGATGGGAGATGCAGGGGGTTGGGAAGTGGGAATGGGAAAGGTGGATGTTGTGCCTACCGTGTGTGGAAGTGGTGATGTGAGTGTAATAACCTGTGATGGTGTTGTGAGAACAGTGGTGGTGGGTGATCCAGCGGATGGTGAGATGTCCATGGGGTCGGACATGAGAGAGTGTGATTCGTGAAATGTGAACACCGGGACGGTGGGTGGTGTGATAGTGGTGGCCGTGAATGTGGGGGAGTGAATTTGGGGAAGGGACTTTTTATTATGTTCATCAACCTGTTGAAGAATGTTTACAAGTTGGGTCCAGAAGGAGGGTTGGGTGATTAGTGTGGTGCCCGAGGCAGTTACAAGGGACGGGGTAGGTAGAGTTTGGGAGGGAGGAAATGGAGGGGTGGAGGGTAAGGGAAGGGAAGGAGTCTGACTAGTGACAGATGGTTGTCCAAAGGCAGGGAGGAAGGAAGGGTGACCTAGTTGGGGTTCAAAAATCTGGGTGACAGAGATGGATGAGGGTGAAGGAAGGAAAGTGGAAACGGGGGTGTGTACAATGGTCTCACTATAGGAGGATATTGGTTGTGTAGAAAGACACGTGGGGGGAGGTTCTGAGGGTGGGATAGGAGATGATGGGGGGGATGGTGCATGCGTAATTTCCTCCGGTTCATCATTGGTTCTAGGGCTAATCATGTGAACATCTTCTGACGTGGACGTAGCTAACGCGGTAGATACTTCCATCTGAATCATCTTTCCTTGTCGAGGCCGTGTATCAATTCTTCTTTGATCATAAGTAGGGTTCTCTCGATAGACCAAGGTTCTCATTGCTTCACTGATGCCACAGGTGTCCGCCAAAAGATTTAGCGATTCTACAAAATGGGGGTCGATATTCTCCGACTGCAGCATCTGGTTTACTAGGGCCCTATTTGCTTCTTCTGACATTTTATGGCGTCGTTGCACCTGCTTGATTGTTCGGTATAGTCGTTTGAGCTGTGCCATATATGCAGGGGCTTCGTCTTCACTCTCTTCTAGGTCATCTCTTGGTGCCTTCTCCTGAGCTCGTGTGTTTAGTCTCTGAGGAAGTTGTGCCACTCCTATCTCCTGTACACTGCTAGTCTCGCCTCGTGCATGTTCTCTTTGGGCTGATGTCCCCGGATCGACATTGTCAAGGCAACCTTCACTGTCTGATAGATGGGCCGTCTGCAGGAATGTTTCAAAGTCAAAGTTTGGGTCCTCGGTGAAGGTGGCCATAGCTGCAAATTCTGCATCGGTAGGTAGTGGAGGGGCAGAAGGAGTGGGATGTACCACCTCTCTTGGTTGAGACTCTTGGAGATGGATTGTGAAAGGTGCCACTTGGGCTTCCTCTCTAGTGGAGGCTTCGGCGGTGGCTTCTGGAGGGATCAGGACCTGTGAAAGGGATCCACGCATTCTTTTTGCAGGCTGACTCCCTGACTTCCGCCCTTTGAACAGCTCCAGGTGTGCATACTTTAGGGCTCGGGCAACTGGCACGTCATATGCAAGACATCTGTAGATGATTCTTGTCAGCGCACAACAACCATGTAAAGTGGGCTTCCTCACTCCCCGCTTGCCTGCCTCATACACTTGATCTAAGATCCATACCGGCATCTTAATGGGCAAGCTTCCGGTCTCTGCTAAATATAGCCCGTACCATATCTTCTTGTGAGGCTGCGTGAAACGGTCCTGAGCGGGAAATGCGAAGTGCTGGAGGCACATCCGCAAAGGTATGGCAATGTTGGGGGTGAGGGCGCACATTTCTTTTAGTTTCTTGATTCTATTCCTTTTCATAGACTCTGGTATCAATGGGTCGCGGTCAGAAGGTACATGCGTGCCATACATCTGAAGGGCTTCCCTGATTAACGTTACATTTAATTCAAACTTCCTCATCTCCTCCAGATTGGATAAGGAGGGCACCCAGAATGTGCCTGAGTGATCTTTATCCCCGGTAGGTTTCATCGTAGCAATCAAGTAGTAGCACCTGAGGAAGTCGGGTTTAGGTAGAGCTGCACTGAAGTAAGCTTGTAGTCCTGCCTTTTGCCAGATATCCTGAAGTGGAGCTGCATTCTGTAAGGTCTCAAATTCTCTTGAAAAGAATTGGAAGGTCCACCAAACCCCTCCACACTCCATCTTGGACTCCCAGATGTGATCTGCATCTCCCAAATCCCCTGGCATTTCATTGAACCAATGGGAGTGCCCTTTTACTCTTTCGGTTAGTCCACTGGGGGGATCTGGAATGGGAATCCTTCGCACATTCAAGAATTCTTCAGGCCGAGCTGTTGGTGGAGCTTCCACTGGCATGGCATCCCAATTGATAGGAGCACCAGATCCTGCCTGAGAGCTTGTGCCTGCCGCTGTTGCCATGAGAGTAGGTTGCTTATCTGCTGGAAGACGAAAGGCACATTAGTGTTGTATAGGAAACAAGATGTAATGGTGTTCCCTTCACAATACTAACGTGACAATCCCGGAGGTCAATGGTTAGTGGTGAAGTGTTAGTGAGAGTGTGAGTGGTGATTAGAGGTCAGTGTCATCCTAGATGCATGTTTTGGGTATGCAATGGGCTCGGAATGCTCCTGTTGTTAGTGTGGGTGGATTTACAGAATTGGGTCAGGGGGTTTAGTACACAGTTTAATTCTCCATGCTTGGATAGAGGGGTCGTAGCTCTTAGAGCTAAAGATGGGTAAAGGTTTCTGGATGGGTGAGTGATGTATTTGAGACCTTTTGGGTACCCAAATCTGCGTGGGTGTGGGTCTATGGGTAAGGTATTTCTTGGCGATCCAAATTTGTCGAATGCTCGGACTTGTAGAAGAAGGTCGAGGGGATGGTGGATACTGATTCTATTTCTGCCCTGCCTTTTGCTTGTCGATCTCGGCTTTGTTGGAGTTCTTTGGTGTTTTTTGTCCTTTTGGCACCCATATTTGTCTGGTGCCGCTTCCCTTGGTTGGCCTAAACTGCTTTCCTTGCTGCGTCTTATGATACTGCCGTCGGTCTGGGTTCCTTCTTCGTGGTTGACTCTGCTGTGGTTGAGGTTGAGAGGTCGGGTGGACGCTCTGCTTTGGAAAAGAAGGGAGTTCCAACACTTGCGTGACCTGCCCACTAGGAAATGATTCGTTCTTTGACTTTAATCTAAGCCTGTCCGCAACAAGTTTGGAAGGATGAGCACCGCAGGGTGTCGTGCTCATTTGGCTGCTGATGCAACCCACCTGACCGCTGATTGTGTCCATCTGCCCGCTGATTGTGTCCATCTGCCCTCGCGGATGGGTAGCTGCCCCTTCTAGTTTGCAGGAAGTCCCAGGGAAGGTCTCCTGTCGTCTTTCTGATCGACAACTGTCTATAGCCAAGCCCAAGCGGGTTGGTGTAGACGTAGCGTGATTGAGCTGATCAAAGATCTTCCGGTCTTCCGTCGCATGTGTTTCATAGGGTCTAGGGTCACAACCGTCAGGCGGAATGCCGTTAGGGAAGTCAAGCGGTATCACTCGCTTCTGCTCTAAGGTTCCAATCTGTAAGGAGCCTTGTCTAAGATTTAGGTCCACTGAGTGATCGTATAGCCAATCTTGGCCAAGGATTAGGGGTTCTATCAGGTCGTCATCATGGCACACTAGTAGCTTCGCCGTCATGGTCATATTCTTAATGAGGATAGGAAGGTCCACCTCACCCATGCAAGGGGTTTCCATGCCTCCTAGCCCTATGAGGTATGCCTCAATTGGCCGCATTTCTATTCCTAAATCCTTATAGTGGGACCATCTAATCGCACTAGTCGCAGCACCTGAGTCAATTAAAGCCCTGAGTTCTTGGCAAGAGTTGCCGTGTTCTAGCCTAACTGTAATGAATGGTCTCCTGTCCACTATGCTAGGATGAGTGGTTGACTTTACTTGACACATGGCCATGGAATATCTGGGTGAAGTTTCCTGATGGTTAGAATGTTCTCTCCCTAGTCCTTGTCTTCTTAGCTTCATGCGCTTAATGCGCCCTATGGCCTCTGCCTGTGCTTCTTCTCGAATTCGTTTTTCCTCCTCTTTACGTTGTTTAGCAGTATTGAGTCGACTTAGCATTTCCTCCGTGAGGGGTTCTTGATACAGCTTGACTCTGCACCCGCTAATATAGTTTGGGAGGACATCCCCCTCTAAAGTGGCTAGTTGTACTGCTCCACTCGTGGAGATCCTATTAATGATCATAGGTCCGTAGCCTCTCTTTTCTAGCTTTCTTGCGTGTTGTTTCAATGTGTAGACTAAAACTAGATCCCCTGCTTTCAAGCCCTTATCCTTCACATGGGCATCAAAGTATGCCTTTTGCCGTTTCTTTGCAACATAGATGCCTGCTGCTGCTCGTAGCCTCGTCTCACCTAGACGCTCTAGATCCAAGATCCTAGAGGACAACTCATGTCCATTCCACTCATGCTCTTGTGCTACTCTTAAAGCTGGGATTAGGAAATCTAGTGGTAGCACTGCATTCTGTCCGAAGACCATCTGAAATGGGGTGGCATTGAGTACCGTTTTGTAAGCAACTCGGTATGCCCAAACAGCATGATGAAGTTGTTTGTCCCAATCAGAGCGTTTATTATTTACCAGTTTCGTCAATACGTTACATAGGATCTTATTCGTGCTCTCGGCTTGTCCGTTAGCTTGTGGGTGATAGGGTGCAGACTTCTTATGTATCACCATGAATTCTTGAAGGAGATTTTCAATGACCTCATTCAAGAAGTGCGTACCTCTATCACTAACCAACTCTATTGGTAACCCATATCTAGTGAACACATTTTCGAATAAGAACTTAGCCGTCGTTTGAGCATCATTCTTTGTCGTGGCCTTTACTTCCACCCACTTTGTAAGGTAATCTGTGGCTACAATAATGTATTCTGCATGGGAGTTTCTAGCTGGGGGGTTAATGGGACCTACAAAGTCTATACCCCACTTTGAAAATGCACGTCCTCCCATCATTGGTCTTAATGGCATTTCATCTTTTCTTATCGGATATTGGGCACATTGGCATGTGTCGCAACTCTTCACATAAGTATGTGCATCCATATGAAGAGTGGGCCACCACAGTCCTGAGAATAGAATGGTCTTAATTACTCTGTCAGGCCCAAAGTGTCCACCTGCAGCACCGCTGTGTGCCGTTTCTAAGACTTTCAAGTAGTCTGATTCATGTACGCACAGTCTTAGGTAACCATCCTTGCCTCTTCGATATAGGTTGTCTCCTACTAAGGCATAGTCTTGAGCCTCTTGCTCCATGCTCCGTTTTCTTGCAAGACTAGCCTGATTGGGTAATGTTCCCGATCTCATGAACTCGACCAATGGAGCACTCCAATCTGGGATTAATGACACGTGATAAAGAGTGGCATGCTCCACTGGGGGTCTCTCCTGGCACCCTGGACAACTCTGGATCCACTCTTGTATTTCTTTGTCCATGCTAGGCCAATACACTCCTAAGCGTTTTAGATTCTGCAATGTTCGTTGTTTAGAGTAGTGATTCCCTAGCAATCCCTCATGTGCTTGTTGCAACAAACTAGTATGTTCATCGTCCTCGACACAACATGCTAATACGCCCTCGGCATCTTGCTTGTACATACTTCCGGCCAATATTTGATACTTTAGTGATTTTACAATTTCCTCTTTGCTTGTTTTCACATTCTTATTTGCAGGCCCGAAGGTTAGGACTGGTACCAACTTATTTGCCCATTTAGGAACAACTTCTAAATTGAACAGATAAGCATCGGGCAATTCATCAGACACTCCTTGCGGTGGCTCTCCTGAAGTGATGCGAGAAAGATGGTCAGCCCTAAGATGGGTTCTACCTTTCCTGACAACAACTTCAAAGTCGTATTCCATTAGTAAGAGGAACCATCTTACTAAGCGGCCTGTATTGCAAGGTTTATTGACCAAATATAGTAAAGCTTGATGATCAGTGAAAAACTTGAACTTATTGGCTAATAGATAGTGTCTAAACTTCTTCACAGCATATACCATGCCTAAGCCTTCTCTCTCCGTTGTGGTGTAATTTCGTTCAGCTGCATTTAATTGCCTACTAGCATATGCTATCGGCAAATCTAGGTTTCCTTCACCTGTGGGTTGTGCTAGCACACATCCTATTGCATGATTGGAGGCATCTACATGGACATGAAAGGGTTTGCTCCAATCCGGAGTAGTCAATATTGGTGCTGTGCACAAACGTCTTTTCAGCTCGTTGAAAGAATTCTCGCATTCCTCGTTCCACTCAAAGTTTGTTAACAACCCATAAAGAGGTTTAGCTATGATGGCATACATGTGGATAAACCTACAGTAATATCCGCAATGGCCCATAAAGGCTTGTACCTCTTTAACATTCCTTGGTCTGGGCAACTCTGCTATTGCTCTTACTTTGTCTTCATCTGTTGAAATTCCATTCTTAGAAACGATGTGACCTAAGATCTTACCTTGTCGTACCATAAACACACACTTCTCTGGATTCAGACACACTCGATAAGGCTTGGCATCAGCGGTCATCGGAATCGTATGAGAGCAAATCTCTGGATCTACTCCTTTCAAGTCTCTATAATGCCATGCGAACACATCCCTATATTCCCTTAATAGAGCTACAAGCTCTGCTTCTTCTTCTGCACTTAGGTCGTCTCCTATGTACGTACATTGCTCTTCGTTCCCTTCAATGGTCACTACAATTTTTTTGGTCTTTTCTTTATTGTCATATGCTTCTCCTATAATGGCCTCTCTCTTAGGCATTCGTACCAAAATTTTCCGGTCTTCCACTTCATATTTCTTGAAATTTTCTGGTACTTCAAACAATGATTCTTCCTCTTCTTGTCTTACAGCTTTTCTTTTCTTTTTCTTTTGACCTCCTTCACTTCCTTTCTTTGAACTTATCGTTTTAATACTTGCAAGGGGTTCTTCTTCTTTTTGGGTTAACACTCCTATGTCTTCTAAGTAGTGTTCCTCTGAGTCAAAGTAAGTATCCATCACAATGGATTCTAGATCATCGTCACTCTCTTCTTCTTCTATGAACTCACTAGGATCACACTCTTCCAACAAGGGCTGACACATGAACACTGAAATATCATAACCCTCCTCATCACAATGGGGTGTCCATTGTTCTTCATTGACTGCAATGTCCATGGTAGCCAAGATTTCTGCCCAACCATGAGGCTCAAATTCCTCATCTGGAAGTATCATTGGTGTATAGGCTGGGTCTTTTATCGGTCTATCTCCTGGGGAAGTTCCTTCTTCTCTCGCTTTTAGGCGCTTTTCCTCTTCCTCAGCGACCTTGCACATCCACAAGTGAGTATCTTCATGCAACCAGGATGGTTCAGGTGAACTTCCAGAATGCACTGAGATAGAATCTTCTTTCGCTTTGTGGATAGGATTCCACTGTAGGGGTGGTACATCTCTGAAGGTGTGATCCTTCAGATTGACCTTGGTGGTGACCCCTAAGTGCTGTAAGTACAAGGAGTTGGTTCCCCAATCCTGTACTATTTGCAATTGTCGTAGGAAAGGTCTTCCTAGGATCATCTCGTAAACATTATTCTTCTCAAAGTCACATATAGCAAACGTATGTTCAAACTCTACACCACAAGTGGTTAGAGCTATCCCTTCAAGCAATCCAAGAGGTCTTTCAAAATGACCATCTGCCATTTGAAGTTTCATCCTCGTTGGTCTTAAGGTGGGTTTGCCCCATCGCTTCCACAAGGAAGTGGTCGCAATAGCAACGCCAGCACCCGAATCCACAATTGCTTTGGTTGTGTAACCTTGATAGGTGATCGGAAGATAAGTGTTACCTTCTTCACCTTCGCTCATGTCTCCTATCTTGTCAAGAGGTACCTCGGGTACTTTTTGTTTAGAGCCTACTTTTGGTGCATTGGATTCAAGTTCTAGAACCTGATCCTTCACATGATCCCAGAGCTCCGGTTTTGCCTTGAGGAGTTCCTCTACAGTGAGGTGACATTGAACCTTAGTGTTCTTCACAACATCAGTGTTCCTGGGAATCACTGAGTCTTCATTTCTCACCAATATAGTGGGAGCTCGGATCTGGAGAGATTCAGATTCCCATGGGCCTGTGAAATGAGGCAACTCTTGTAAAGAATTAGATTCAAAATCTAATCTCTCATCCTCTTGTTGCTCTGTTTGATCTCCATAGATAGACGGAATGTCTTGGGGAAATTGATCACGGAGGTCATCAATCTCAGGAATAGGAGGGGAATCACCCTTCTCCTTGGCCCATTTCTCTTCTTGTATTTCCCGCAAGAACTCTTGAGAGTACTGTTGAATTGAAGGAGGTATTCCAACATCCGTGGAATTAGGAACATAAGCTCCCTTAGGTGGTGAGCTCCCTCTTTCAACAACTGGTTGAGCCTGTGGAGGTAAAGAAACTTGTGATTTGTTTACCAACTGCTCTAATTTTTCTAGTAAGCCTTGGAAATGCAAATCCGGCTTGACAGAGTTGGTCTGATTGAACTTTTGACTAGTCTCAAGTATAGCTTGAGCTTGTTCTACCATTTTCATGCACATTTTCATCCGTTCAATCTCTAAATCTGCTCTAGGGTAACTCTTGTCTAGGTTTGCAGCTGTTGGCCCTTCTTGAAGTCGAGCCTGGTAGGCTTTGAACATCATGTCCAAGCCTTCAGGAGTGGGGTCAGCTAATACTGATCCTACTCGGGGTGGTGGGTGGGTTACGAGGGGTGTGTTAGAGGGTGGAGAAATGGAGGGTGATGGGGATGGTAGTGGTGGAAGTGTGTGGGAGTGCGGTTGAGATGTGATTTCTGTGATTTTTGCCTTGGTTTCTCTCACGCTTTCTTCAAGTTCGTTTATCTTCTTTGCCCATTGCCTCTTCATTCTTTCACGACTATCCTTCCAAGCGTTAGTTCTCTTTTTGGGTATGCTCTCTGCTTCACTCACCTCGGGGCTCTTTTCGGGACCCACACCTTGGTGTTGTTGACGTGCCTGGGCTCTTGTGATCACTTGCACAGGTGCTGTGGAAGTCACACTCCCTGTGGAGTCTACAACTAACCCAACAACATTGATAGGAGTGATTTTAGGCATGTTATTAGGGTTCTTCGGGCAATCTCGTAGGAGATGCTCTTTCCCGCAGTCTTGACAGAAGCCCTGAACGGTTACTGGTTGAGGGTGTGTAGGGGAAGGCAGTGGACAATCACGTATAAGGTGATCTCCCTGACACCTGAAGCATGGTCCTCTAGGAAATGGAGGTCGTACCTGCCTAGGTTGAGGTCTAGAGTTGAGGTTTGTGTACATAACATTAGAATACTCAGGTTCCCCACTATTTTCACTTGGGTCCTCATAGTAGTATGACTCGTTATGCTCGGGTGACTGCATGTAGTAAGCATGTGGGCTATCAATATGTGTGGAGTCAAAACTATGGTCACTTGGATCACTGTCTGATAGCAATGGGGTGACTGGAACTATGGCTCTATTCGGATTTTCTTCAGTAGATGCATATTTCACTGGGATCACATTGGTTGGAGCAGGGGGTTGCTGCACTAGGACTGGTTGAGGTCTCTGCTGCCCTTGATAAGGTGGCTGATAAGTTTGTTGTGGTCTATTGTATTGTGGTGATGGGTACTGATTCTGGTACCTACCATGTTGTGGATATGGCTGAGGATAATTTTGCCTAACAGTTTGTTTGTTATATGGGCAGTCTTGTGCCGTGTGATTGGTGTACCTGCGCTCTATGGTGCAGTACTGGCTACTAGGATTCGCCTGGGGTTGGGCCATAATGGGGCATACACTTGCCATATGTTCACCGCCACAATTGTAGCACCGCTTAACTGGGGCAAATCTTGGAATTTGCTTGCTAGAGACACCTAGTTTTTGGGCTACCTTCTCTGCAAGTTCCTCGATGGATGTGGATTGACCAGATGCCATGTTACTAGAGCTATCAGAATCCTTATAGATTTTTGATAGTTCTAATTCCTCACCTAGATTGTCCTCAATGTCTATGCACATGCGCACGCACTCCTCTATCGTTCTAGGGTCCTTCAGGTACACATATGACCTGAGCTTAGTGCTCAACAATCCGTCTAGGAACAAGGCCACTTGTTTGGCTGGTGTGGGTAACTCCGGCATAGGGCATCTCTCCAGGTACTGTCTAAATCTTCTTCCAGCTAGTCTGACCGTCTCTTGAGGTGTTTGTTTGAAGCTGTGAATTAGTGAGGAGGTGTTATGCCTGATTCCACTCTTAGAAAACTCAACAATAAATGCCTCTAAGAGTTGGTCTATGTTTCTGAAATGCCTCTCATTCAGTGGTTGGAACCACGTAAGGGCAGTGTTCCTAAGGGTTAGACCGAAAGCATTATATTGTGTGAATAGGTCCTCTACCTGTTCAGCTTTCAATACTTGTCGAAATTCTGCCACATGGTCATAAGGGTCTCCCGTGCCATCGAAGTAATTCTTCATGGACTTCACCAGTTGAGTTGGTCGCAGGGTCCTAGTGTGTTCTCTCGGCCTTGGCAAAGGAAAATCATCAATATTCCTTTGATTCCATGGGGTTCTATGTCTCTCAGGTTCCACTCTATTCCTTTCTGTTCCCGTTCTTTCTCTTCCCAGGGAGTTGGCAAAACTTACCTCAGGTTTGTCTCTACTTCTATCTCTCTGAGCCCCATGAGCTTGGGAGGTCCCAACTCCTTGGTGACCAAGGGACACATTAGACCTCGGTTGGGGAAAAACAAATTCTCCCTTCCATGTGTAGGCATGTCTGCCATGCTCTGTGACCACAAAGATTCTCTCTGATGCATTGTCTAGGTAGGTCACTTGACCTAGGCTATCAGGGTCTTTAAACTCATAGATTGTGAGGGCACTCACTTCCTGAGATTGAGAAGATTTATATCTCCAAAAAGCCTCATCGGTTTCTCGGTTTAAAAGCAGATCTATGCTTTTATTATCCTGTGGAATCCATTCTGGGGTCATGATTCTGGTCAAGACAGATTTACCACGGGGAGTTCTTGGCTCTCTCTCTAAGTTCCCTTGCTCTATATCACCCATGTCGGTCTCTGCAATCACATTTCCAAACTCATCAGTTCTATCAGGAAGAGTGGTGACTACATATATGGTCCCTTCTTTATCCAGGTAGGCTCCATTCTCAAACTTGACTACCGGATGGTCTAATCCATGGGGTTGATCGGGGTTCTTAATCTGGACCACCGATCTTCTCAGTCCGTCTTCGTAGATGCGAGCACCTAGACGATTCGTCCTGATATATTCCAATTGAGTCTTATAAGGTCCTTCTGGCTTTTCTAGATAAGCCAACCCTGAACTACCTACTGATCTCTCCATGTGATAGGACATCTCGGAATCACTTGCTTCTGATCTGGGAGTGTATGGGTAATCACTCAACTGCTGGGCCCAAGACCTGGAAGTGTGATTGACACTAGCTTCAGAAGATCTGAGGCTTTGTCTGTCTCGGCCTAAGTGTCTGCCTGATCTAAGGTTCATATGCCTGATTTATTTACCCCCTGGAACCCAAGCACACTCTCGTCGCAGGTTGATTTTGCACCAATCACTTTGTTCTTTTTAGTTGAATATTATGTTTATGGTCTTGTCTGAAATTGCGTCGTCAGGAGTACTTAAGTGAATTTCCGCACTTGATAAGTGATTGATTCCCGTTTATCTTTTGTCCCTTAGGGTTTTCGCACTTAAGACCTATTTATTTTCTTGCACTTGGTTGATTAATTCTCTTGGACTTGATTCGTGCCTAACGTTGCCCTAGTTAATTACCACACCTAAGTCGTACTTAGCCTAGGCTAGGAATTGACAAAGGAGGGTCGAGAGATCTTCCAACCTCAATTAGCTGGTTGACCAGACTGCTACACAAGCCCAGGAAGCCTTCTCCCAAGCTCGGTACTCACCCTTGCTCGCTTGCTTTGGATTGCCTTGAGTGCACACAAAGTTCCTGCAAAAACTCACCAGTTAGTATAGCTTTATTGCCACAAGTATTTGGAAGACACACTTCAATAATTTTAGTCCCCTTGGAGTAGCTCACTGTACCCCCTGAATCTGAGAACCACTTAGTTCCACCTAAAGGTCAACTTAAAAATGCATGTTCTAAAACTCCGCGTATGATTCTTACAAAAACCAGTCGAGGTCCACGTAGGATTCTCAACGAGCTTTCCAACGAGACCAAAATCTCATCAATCGGAGTTCGTATGGTCAAGTTATGACCATTCAGGCACTAAAGGGTCAAAACAGGCACTCAGGGTTCAGAAGATCCCTCTCTGCTTTCTAGGCCTTTTGCCCACTTCCAAGGTTCTAAAGTTATACCAAGGTGCCTAAAATTAAGCTCAACTACCCTTCCAATCACTCAAAAAATTAACCCTCAATTTTCATGCGTTAAAGGCCGTGTATCGCGATAGGTCGGGTCGAGGTGTCGCGATAGGTCGAAGTGTCGCGATAGCTCCTGAAGTGTCACGATAGGTCGAGGTGTCGCGATAGGTCGGGGGGTGTCGCGATAGGTCGGGGGGTGTCGCGATAGGTCGTGGGGTGTCGCGATAGGTCGGGGTGTCGCGATAGGTCGGGGGGTGTCGCGATAGGTCGGGGTGTCGCGATAGGTCGGGGTGTCGCGATAGGTCGTGAGGTGTCACGATAGGTCGGGGTGTCGCGATAGGTCGTGAGGTGTCGCGATAGGTCGTGAGGTGTCGCGATAGGTCGTGAGGTGTCGCGATAGGTCGGGGTGTCGCGATAGGTCGTGAGGTGTCGCGATAGGTCGTGAGGTGTCGCGATAGTTCGGGGTGTCGCGATAGGTCGTGAGGTGTCGCGATAGGTCGGGGTGTCGCGATAGGTCGTGAGGTGTCGCGATAGGTCGTGAGGTGTCGCGATAGGTCGTGAGGTGTCGCGATAGGTCGTGAGGTGTCGCGATAGGTCGTGAGGTGTCGCGATAGCTCGGGGTGTCGCGATAGGTCGTGAGGTGTCGCGATAGGTCGGGGTGTCGCGATAGGTCCTGAGGTGTCGCGATAGGTCGTGAGGTGTCGCGATAGGTCGTGAGGTGTCGCGATACCTCGAGGTGTCGCGATAGCTCGGGATATGGTGAATTTTTCTGTTTTGTCTAGTGATCCTGGGAGCTCTAGGCCTGCGCAGTGTCGTGGTGCACTCAGAATCGTGATTGGGTGAAATTTTCGGAGTGTCGCGATAGCTCGAGCTCAACGCCTCGGGGACTGTGCAGACAATTTCTGTACCTGCTGAGCTTGCTGGAGATGATGATGGAGCTGCCACCTGCAAGAAACATGCAAAAAACACACAAAGACAAGCACGCACAATCGCTCTCTCTCAAACTCGCACACAACAAATGAGGGAATGATAGGGAAGAGGGAATATGTAGTGGAGAAGGAGGTGGAGGTGGAAATGGACAATGAGGTGAAGATGAAGATGAAGATGGAAAAAAAATCAGAAATTTACCTACTACTTACCATTCCAACGTGTCCTCTCTACGTCTTACCATCACACGCTCGTCCTCAAAGCTCGATCCCCGGCAACGGCGCCAAAATTTGGTGTAGCTCAGTGATGAGTAGCACCTCCTTTAATGTCAATCCGGGAAGACATGAGGATGGTATGAAGACCACGAGCAAGTGGAAGCGCAAGTGCGTGAGTGAGAAGCACACAAGCATGCACACACATACACACACACGCGCACACACAGTAAGAACAAGGAGAGTAGACAATGGAATCACTTCTATTGCAAGAAAGTTCTCATACAAGCTCAAACTACAAGAAGCTAACCCCAAAAATGAGCTCTCTAGCTCTATTTATAGTTTTTGACTAGCTTTGGCCCTGTCCAGACCTAGTGTCCGGCCTAGTTAAAAATTAGGTTCCAGGGCTTATTTGAGGGCCCAAACGAGACCTAAAAATTATGAAAATTGACAGGCAACTACTTCTAAGGCTCCCCAAGCTCGAGGACTCCTCGGCTTGTACAAAATGGAGCTACAAAAAGGTGAAATGATATTTACAAGGGTTTGTAGTGATGAAAATCACTTTAAAATGATGTGAGGGTTTTGAAAAAAATGAAGGGTTGCCTCAGTGCTAGATCTGCATGTGTGTCCGTACTTGCTTCTTCCCGTATACTCTCAACAATATGTATACATATGTACATTAGAGTTAACTCACTTATACTTTTGTATATTTATGAGCTTGTACATATTTGCCTATATATACAAGGAAAAATGTCAAGGAAAATATGAGAGAGCATGTGAATAGAGAAATTAGAAGTTGTATGAGCCATTAGACACTTTAGAAGTGAGTAAGATGTCTCTCATCACTCAGATGTAAAGTTTTCCAGAAATAAAGAAAAGTTGCACCCGATATTCTAAGACTTCTCCTTCTGTGTTGAGTCTTTTGTAAAATGCTTTTGCACAAGTCTAATTCTATAGTTGACTGACATCTGTACAAATTTTCAGCTTCTAAGTGTGATCAGGCTGAGAGAATTGAGTGTAGGAACATTTACATGTGTAAATGTAAAGAAGAGAAGTTGTAGGAGGCGCAAAATTTGATGCTAATGTTTTGGTCAGTTCTCCTTCGACAGTGTAAAGTTTTGAGCAAGCAAGCACTCATTCTTTAAGTTGGAAGGTAAGCTACCTATGGCTAAAAGCATTTGATTAAACAGGTTCTAGTTTGGGAGAACCAAGCTTTAGAAGTTGCAGGTGTCAAAGTCGACTGTAAATAACTATAGTTTTAGACATAGGTGACTTGTTAAGATCATTTCTAAAGATCTGCTGAGTCTTTTGGAATGATTTAACTTGCAAGAGGTGCAAAAACTATAGGCAACACGTTGTGCAAAGTTTTATAAAAAACTTTACACATTTGGTAAGTCAATGAGTGAGTTATGTGCAGCAGACTTTCTGTGTAGTCACCTTCACAGTTTGTTCAAGATTTTGGAAATTGAGTATTGATCCTCCAAATTGGTGAAGGTTTTAAGTTATTCTTGATATAGAGGTGCTCTAACTTCAAGGATAACTTGTACTTTTGGAGATTAACACTCTCCATCAAACTCAAACTGCAACAATTGGTATTAGAGCAGGTCACCGCTTCATCTAGGGCATCATCAACACCCCTTCGGTCACAATCTCAGAAGTGCACAAAATTTGATGAGCATACTCGAGGCAATTAAAAGTTAAAAACAACTTCACTATGGGTGTCAAAATTGCGATCTGAACTCATTTCAGCCTCCAAACACACTATCATAGTGCTTGTGCAAGAAATTTTGTCTTTTTATGCCAAAGATCTATACAGGTTTTGGTTCCCTAGTATAAGCATCTCAAAGTCTACTACAAGTTTAGTAGAACTTGATAGGATAGTTCTGTTCAACTTTTTGAGATACAATCATCATTCTACATCAGGGTATTTTAGTCAGTGGCCATGGCTAAAAGTAGTGATGTATTTTGTATGTTGAGGAAAAGTTGGACAGTACCAATTACCCATTATGGGCTTATATGATTCGTCATGTATTGGTTGCAAAAGGACTATGGAATATTTTGCAAGGTGTTGAAAAACATCCTATTATACTTGCAAACACAGTTGCTAAAGGTGATGCAAATGGCATTGAAGATGATGATATTATTCATGTTCCTATTCGTTTTGCGGTTCCTACTACACCTACTACAAAACAAATTTGTTGGGATGGCAGAGATGCGCAATCACATGCATTGATAGCCTTGTCTATCAAACATGCCATTATTCCTCACATTCGCTCTTGCAGAACAGCAAAGAATGCTTGGGATACACTTATCACTTTATACCATGCAACAAATGAGGCTCGTATTTCTTACCTTCGAAAACAGTTCGAGAGTGAACGCATGAATGAAGGAGATTCCATGGACACTTTTCTAACGAAGATCAAAGATTTGAAGGAGGAGTTGATTTTTGCTAATGAAGTCTTGCCTGGCATTTCACTTGTGTAGACTGTTCTAAATGGTCTTCCCGATTCATATCAGAGTTTTGCTTCTACTCTTCATTTGATGATGAAAGACAATTCAAATGCCTTAAAATTTGAGGATTTCTTCTCTATTTTGTTGCAAGAAGATCAGCCTAGGTAGAACATGTCCATTCTCTGTGTTGCAGATCAAGCTTTCTTGGCTAATCAGAAGGGAAAAGGTAAATGGAGCTCTTCTATTAGTAAGCGAAAATCTATTAATTCTGCATAATCAAAGAAGGATGACAGACATGAGAAATGAAGAAATTTTTTTTCAAATATTTTAAAGGAAATGATCATGTCATAAAGAGGTGTCCAAGATTATCTCCTAAAGAGGCAAGGAAGAAAGAGTCTGGAATGGTTGTTGCAGAGGCCTCTACACCCAAAAGAGAGTCTACTAATCTTGTGTAGAATGAAGAATGGGTGTTTACCACTATTTGGAACTATGACCCATCTTCTCATGAACAGTGTATGTCTAGAGTAGACTCATATGTATGGTACTTTGATAGTGGGGCAACCAAACATATTACCTCACAGTGCAGTTTCTTCACTTCACTCGAGCATGCCCCTACAAGGAATACTATCACATGCACCTACAACTCCTCTTATCCTATCATGGGAGTTGGTAAGATCATTTTGTCTACTGCTTATGGTAGTTCATTTACATTGTTGGATGCTTTATTTGTCTCAGGGATCAAAACGAGTTTGTTATCAGTTTTGGCTTTAGCCAAGATTGGCTTGGTTGTGGAATTTGTTGATGATAGATGTAAAGTTCATGATCTGTCAAATGGCGATGTCATTATTGCGTCTGGCATTTTATGTCATGGGATGTATAAGCTCATAGACTATGAAAAATTCTATGAATGATTCAGCATGTGCAGTACATGGTTCCCAAGCTATGTCATATGCAAAGCTTTGGCATGCACACTTTGGTCATATGAATTTTGTTAGTTTGCTATGCCTAGAGAAATCTATGCTGGTGTCCTCTTTGCCCAAACTTGAGGCACTTAGTAAACATGTCTATGAAGGTTGTATTTTGGGCAAAATGTAGTGTTCCTCATTCCCAAAAGATGGTTTAGTTCAAGTTACTCAGAAGTTGTAGTTTATTCATAATGATTTTTGTGGTCCTATGCAGACACCCTTTTTTAAAAAACTATCTTTGCTTTGTGACTTTCATTTATGATTTTTCCAGGCATGCATGGGTATATCCATTGAAAGAAAAGTCCAAAGTGTTTATGTGCTTCAAAACATTTCTAGTTTTGGATGAAAACCTATCAGCATGTAAAATGGGCAGCCTCCATTTTGATCGAGGGGGGGAATATATTTCTTCTGATTTTAATGCACTTTTGGTTGAACGTGGGATAAAACATCAATGTACGGTGTTGTATACACCTCAACAGAATGGAGTTGTTGAAAGGAATAATAGGTCACTCATGGAGATGGCCAAGTGTATGGTCAAGAGTCACGCTTTACCACATAGTTTATAGCTTGAGGCTATTATGTGTGCAACATATGTACTTGACAGGTGTCCCACTAAAGCATTGTAGTCTGTCACTCCATATGAGGCTTGGCAAGGTCGTAAGCCATCCGTTGCTCACCTGCATGTTTTTGGTTGTTTGGCATATGCACTAGTGCCTGAACAACAACGCAGGAAATTGGATGATAAAGCACTGAAATGTATTTTTGTTGGGTATAGTTCTAAAGGCAAAGGTTATTATTTGTATCATCCACAAAGTAAACGCATTCTGCTTAGCCATGATGTTGTTTTTGTGGAAGATGTTATTCAGCCATTACTTTCATGTACTAAGGAGACATCTATTAGCTCCAAAGGTATGCATGAAACTTTGCTACCTCTTTTTATAGGTGGACAGTCTAGTGCTGGTCCAAATGAGGCAATTTCTCAGCATTTACAGGTTTCATGTGATGATGCCGATTATTCCATTTTTGATGCAAATTTACATGATGCACTTCTTGATGAGAGAGCTGATATTGAGAACCGCCTCTAGTCTCTATGATGAGAATGAGCCTCTTTTGTTTGATGAAGCACAAAATTCAAAAAATTGGATGGCTACTATGCAATCAGAATATGATGCTATTATGAAAAATGGTACCTAGTCTTTATGAGACTTTCCTCCTGGAGAGAAGGGCATTGGAACTAAGTTGTTGATTGGGAGACCTTGGTTAAGGCATGCCAATGTGCTACATGACTGGGGTAAGGAAACAATGTGGGTAAAGCAAGAGGGAAAAGAGTTGCAGTAGATATTTTTAGAAGAAGGTCTAGACAACCAAAGACATACCAACATGATGCAGACAATTGGTATTTGTATGGAAGAAGAACGGCTAGACAACCTAGAAGCAGATCTATATGAAGAAGAAAATTTATATGAAGAAGAAAACATGTTGGATTGGCTCCATACAGAAGACCCATCTTCTTGCTATGGAATTTCTCCAAACTCAAGTAGAGAGGAAGTCTATGAAGGAAAAGAGGACATCATTCAAGTTACTGATTCGAGTGGAATAGCCTCAACCAAAGGCCATAGACGAGAGAAGAAAAGAAAAGCCCTTAAGTATAGCAATGATGAAGCTACTTCAAATCCTATATCAATGGCCACTTTGTTATGGATATTGGTATGGATATCATTTGTTATGTCAATTTTTATGGTAGTAAGTGCAGGGCTTGTAATTTACAAGGATGTGGAAGGAAATAGAGGATTCCATTGGCTGAAGAAGCTGGAATAGTAAAAATGAAATTTCGTAGATTAAGTTGCATAGTAATTGAAACACAAATACAAAAGATGGAGTATGGGGAGACATTCTTCCAATGAAAGATTTAGGGTGGCCATATCAAATGGTTAGTATGCCTAATAAGAAGACATATCAAATGAAGTGCAGAACATTTGGAGATTATGGAGGGCAAAGAGTTTCAATAAGTCATCATATCGAGGCTCAAGGCCTATCATCAGCACAAGTGAAGATTTCTGGATCAAATGGAACTTGCAAAATCTGTCTAGGTTGTACATAGCCTTCTTGTACCATGATTTTTGCTTAAATTTTAGTAGTTTTTATCCATTTTCATGCTTGTTCCTTGAGTTTTTATGCAATTTAGAAGCCATTTCACATCCCTTTGCATAAACAAATTTTTAGGAAATTTTTGGGAATCTTTAAAGCATTTTTATAAATTTTTTTAAATTTTTTACCTTTTTTCAATGTAGATCTCTATCGTTTTGAGTGGGATAAGTGGCCTAGAAATTTAGGGAACTTTTTGAGAATTTTTTGAGAATTTTTTATAATTTTTTGAAATTTTTAGGATTTTATTTCTATTTTTAGTCTTTTTTTGGTATTTTTCAACAAAAAAGAAACACACCCCAGTAGCTTATTTTCTTGCCCCCCCACCCACCACTTGATTTTTAAAAAAAAGCCCCAGTGACTCATTTTCTTTCCCCCCCACCCACCATAGGATAAAATTTATCCTATGGTGGCTACCCCTTTTTCTTATTTTCTTGGAAACATACTTTTGGCTCTAGATGGTGTCTGGGGTGGCCGTTTTCTTCAAATTTGGGGTCATTTTCATGTTTTTCATCCTGTTGGACTCAATTTCTGCATTAGTCTTGCCAAAATCCAGACTTTAGCTCACTTTTTGGTCCTCATCCACATGTTTTATGTGCATTTTTCATGTGTCTTTTATTTTGCACATGGTCCACATTTTTCACCTTCTTTTACCACATGTTTCTCAATTTTCCCTATGCACCCTCGGTAGCTTTCATGTTTTATCATTTTGGCCATCTCCACAACCCTTGTCCTATTCCTTTCCCTCCCCTTATCCTTCTTCCCTGCCCCACCCTTTCCCCATCTTACCTTACCCTATCCCTCTCAGCCCTCTTAGCCCTACCAACCATCCCTAAACTTTCCTCCTACCTCCATTCTCCATCATTTGCTCTTCATTGCACGATTCCCACTTCTAGTTCTTCACTAGTGCTTGCTATTTACTGCTCCTAGTGGTCTTGGTGGTTACTCAAGTGTCCTTTTGAAGATTTTGCAGAACAGGATCATGGTGAAATCTATGTTGCGAGTTTTGGTTGTTAGCTCTCCAGGATGTAGAGCCCATTAGGTGGTGGGCAACTATTGAGTTCATCAAAGTCATATTGGTCAAAATCAACATGGTCAAAGTCAAAAGGTCAAAGTCAAACTCCTCAAAGTCAACATGGTCAAGGTCAAAGTCAAGATGGTCAAGATCAAAGCGTTCAAGGTTCAGATGTCAAGGTGCATAGGTAGTGCACAATCAAGTGTTCATAATGGTTATGTTTTGCAAAAAGTTGGATGCAGATTGCAGATGATCTTTCTATAATTTATCCAAGGTTCAAAGGTTTTTTAAGTGTTTGGAAGGTTGAGGTGAACCCTCCCTTAGGTACACATTTGAAGAATTGACGGGCAAAAATGTGAAGTCGTGAGAAGAGGAAGCGTGCTCAAAAGTGAAAGTATGGCCTCCCATTTAAAATTTTGTTATTGTCTTAAAGTCACTACAGGACAAAATAGGGATTCATTGGCTACCCACATTTGGAGACAATCTTGGGACATCAAAGTGAGCACCAAGATACTCTATCAGTTAGGATCATACGTGAACCAACACTCAACTCAAGGCATGCATTATTCTTGGTTAGACTAAGCAAGGTAGGCATAGTCACACTAGGATAAAGAAGAGCAAGAGACATACAGTGTGTGTGCGATGCAAAGAAGCAAGTGCAAAGTGTGAAAGAAGTGTGACTTAGGTGTGTGCAGAGGAGTGTTAAGCAAGGCAATCAAAGGTCACAAGCTCCCATTGAAGCTTTGTGTGCGGCAATAGAAGGTGTCCTTCCCTCCCCCTTGATGGAAGCTTGAGTGCAAGGTGTGCACAAGTGCAAGCTCTTGGAGAAGGTGGAGGTCTGGTGCAGAGGTCGGTGGTGTTGAGATATCAAGCTCAACATGTGATGATCCAGGATGACATGTACCAGTTTTTTGTTTCTCTGACATGTATAGTGGTCACGCCGGTATATGTCAAGGATACTTCATTGAGCTTTATTAGATTTATCTATCGAGAGTGATGGCACATTTGTTCCTTGCCAGCTCACTCATTCGCAGACATTAGGTTTTTCCTTATGTAATGATCTTTATATATTGCACTTGTTGTATTCTTGTTTTTAGGTCATTCTTGTACATTCCTTTTTATGTGAAGAAGAAGAAGAAGATAATTCTTCTTTGCCTCAATCTGTGTGTGTGCTTCTCCTTGAGAGTGAGAGTGTGTGTGTGAGCTCTCTTCCTTATCTCCTTCCTCGTGACATGGTATCAGAGCCAACGTGGCTGTAGAGAGCTCGTGCAGAAGGCAATGGTGAAGAGTACGCAGCAAGGCATGGAGAAAACGCGATTCACAAACGACCTTTGTTTGCTACAAAAATCGGCGTGAAGATAGAAGACCTCAAAATATTTTTTGTAGTAAAATGGGATTCACAAAAGACCTTTGTTTGCTACGAAAATCGGCGTGAAGACAGAAGACCTCAAAATATTTTTGATAGTTACCCCTTTTAGGGTCACTTGTTTTTGTCAGATCGAAGTTTCAGTGCCATCTCCACCTTCGTTTTGAGCCCACAAGGTGGGGCCCACAGAAAACCAGGTCAGTTTCAGAAACTGTAACTTGCATTGTGTTTGACAACAGTCATATATTCTAGATCCAGAATTTCAAGCGATTTTGTGTACTATTAATACACGAAAACTGTGTTTTTCTAAGATTGAACTGTCACGTCATAGTGCGACCGTGTTCAAGCAGAAGTGCTGCTTGTAGTGTTTTGTAGTGTTGTGAATTACTGTAGAAATGGCAAACGCAGATGGAATGAGTCAGCTTATAAGCTGGACAAGAGCAACTTCCATGCTTGGATATTTAGAATGACGAATTTCTTGATGGGAAAAGGCTATTGGAAGTACATCAAAGGAGAGAACCAAAATGCTCTACAATTACTAGAGAGGAATCTGACTGCAGAACAAATAAGTGCATATGAGGAATGGAATCAAGGAACACGAAAGGTAATGTACTGGCTATCTGTTAGCATACAAGATAGCATGATTGGGCACATACAGGATGCCAAGACTCCGAAAGAGGCTTGGAACAGTTTGGTCACATTGTACGAGACCAATACAAAGGCACGGAAATTGCAACTCAAGAACGAGTTGCATACATTGGAGAAAAAGAGCATGTCGATAAGTGACTACACTCTGAAAATCAAAAGCATATGTGAGTCACTTGCATCTATTGGCATGAATGTAGATGATGATGATAAGGTGGAAGTGTGCCTTCGTGGTTTAAGAGCTGCATATAAGCAGTTCAGAACTTCTATACAGACTAGGGAAAATATTCCAAATTTTGTTGATCTGGTATCTATGCTGATTATTGAAGAAAAGAATCTTGGTGAGGATTCAAACTCCCAAGGAAAGCCCAGTTCTGAGTAGGTATTCTACTCTGGCAGAGGGAGAGGAAGAGGTAGAGGTTTCAGAAGTGGAAGAGGAAACAGTAACCAAGACCAAGGTCAACAACAGAATCATGCAGGAGCAGTTTCCAGGCAGGGGGAGCCAAAGAGGTCGCAGAAATTTCCAAAGAAATGATTCAGTTAATGATAATAAAGGATGTTGGAATTGTGGTAAACTTGGACACTTTGAACGTGATTGCATGTTGAAGAATCAAAATAACAGAAGACAGCAAAACAACTATGCATCCACAAGTGCAGATGATTCTAAGAAGCTATTTATGGTTCAACATCACATGATGAATACGATGTCTGCTGGTGTTTCAAAATCAAATAATAATGTCTGGTATGTTGATTCAGGTGCTTCAAAACACATGACCAGTCATGCGAAATGGTTTAGTACTTTGCAGAAATCGCCAGTTCCTGGATATGTTGAAACAGGTGATGACACATCACATCCTATTGAGCATACAGGAAACATAGCACTATCTATGGAGGATGGAAAGGTAAAACATCTTGCTAATGTGTTGCATGTTCCAAATATAACAAAGAATCTGGTTTCTATTGGACAAATGGTTGACCAGGGATTACAAGTCAGGTTCAATGCTCATGGATTATATGTAGAGGAGTACAAGCAGGATGGATGATTGATTTCCAAAGGAAACAAAGTGGGTAGGATGTTCACCTTAAATGTGAAGATTCCTGAAATGAATGCAGCCATGTTTGCAAAAGGTGCAGGAGTTATTGCTGATATAGAGATCTGGCAGTAACGAATTGGACAAGCAAATCTGCAAAGGCTGAAACTGATGCAGTCAAAGGAGATAGTCCATGGACTACCAAATTTCAAAGTTGCAGAAATGCAAAAGGTATGTGCAGCATGTCAATTTGGTAAATAGTCAAGAGCATCATTTCCACATGACAAGCATGTTAGTGAGAATGAACTAGAAGTAGTACATACAGATGTTTGGGGTCCAACAAAGACCACATCTATTGGCGGTTGCAGGTTTTGAGTTACTTTCATTGATGACCATACACGCAAAGTATGGGTATATTTCATGAAAGAGAAGAGTGAGGTGTTCACTCACTTCCAAAATTTTAAAGTTATGGTGGAAAAGCAGACAAGGAAGTACATTCAGACATTAAGATCTGATGGAGGAGGTGAATACATGTCAAATGAGTTCAGCAATTTTCTAAAAATTCATGGAATTTTGCATCAAATTTCATGCAGGTACACATCACAACAGAATGGTGCTGCTGAACACAAAAATAGACATATTGCAAAAATAGCAAGAGCCTTCATGGCTGAGAAGAATATGCCTCATTGTTATTGGGCAGAAGCTGTGCATACTGCTGTATACATCATGAACAGAACTCTGACTGTTGTTGTACATCAAGTTACACCTAAAGAGAAGTTTACAAGTAAAAAGCCAAACTTATCATATCTGAAAGTTTTTGGTTGTATTTCATATGTACATGTCCCAGATGAATTGAGGACGAATCTTGATCCAAAAGCAGAAAAGTGTGTCTTCATTGGATACTCCCTTGAGCAAAAGGGATATAAATGTTATAACCAACTCACGTGACAGGTAAAGGTGAGCAGAGATGTGGTATTTGATGAAATGTCGAGCTTCTATGCAGATGCCAAAGAAGGACTGAATCTTGAACCAAATGACAAAGAAAATGTTGAAAAATCAAGTGCAAAATCTCAAGTTTTGAGTGGACCGGATGCATCACCAAGAAATAGTTCCAATTCAAATCCATGGAGTGGAAGATTGTGTGGAAATTTCAATCCAGAAAATTCATCAAATACATCCAAAAAAGGTAAAGAAAAGCTTTCCGTTGGTAGCAAAACATGTGCAGGTTTTGAAGACGTTGATGGAGATTCAAGCGGTTCAGAAAAAGAGTCTTGATGAGGAACTTGGATTGCCCTCTGTGAAGACTCCAGGAGTAAGAAGGGCACATGCAGATGATACAAGGAGAAGTGACCCAGGACCAAGAAGATCTGGGAGGATGCGGAACTCAGTGCAACGATTTACGTATGACAATTATATGGCTTGTCATTGTGCCCACATGACAAAGGTAATACAAGATGATGAACCTTCTTGTTTTGAAGATGCAATTGGTAATGCAGATTGGGAAAAAGCTATGGATGAGGAGATGGCTGCACTTTATGGAAATGATACATGGAAGCTGGTTCCACTGCAACAAGGAAAGAAACCCATAGGCTGCAAATGGGTTTACAAGGTAAAGCATAATGCTGATGGTAGCATAAGCAGGTATAAAGCACGATTGGTAGCTAAAGGATATGCACAGACATATGGCATTGATTATGAGGAAACATTCAGTCATGTAGCTAAAATGTCTGCTATCAGAACACTTGTTGCATTAGCTATAGCAAAAGGATGGACTTTGCATCAGATGGATGTGAAGAATGCTTTCCTACATGGTGAGTTACAGGAAGAAGTATACATGGACCAGTCACAAGGATATGAAGAATCAAAGCATCCAGAATATGTTTGCAGGTTGCAAAAGGCTTTGTATGGGCTGAAGCAAGCCCCTCGTGCATGGCATGCAAGGATTGTTGATTACTTAACCAACATTGGGTTTTCTATGTGTGATGCAGATCACTCACTATATGCAAGGAAGGCTGATGATGGCATCACTATTGTGGCTATTTATGTTGATGACCTGATTGTAGGTGGTGGTAATGAAGGAAGCATCAAAGAGGTAAAGAAACTTCTTATGCAGGAATTCGACATGAAAGATCTTGGTGTGTTGCGTTATTTTTTGGGCATCGAGTTTATACGTACAGAAATAGGCATATGGATGTCGCAAAGGCAATATGCCTTCAATATGCTGCAAAAGTATGGTATGGCTGATTGTAAGACAATTTCTATGCCATTAGATCAGAATTTGAAGTTGGACACTACATCAGGTGAAGCATTGGAAAATGCTACTATGTACAGGAAAATTGTGGGAAGTCTTATATATCTCACAATTACAAGGCTTGATCTAAGTTATACTGTTGGACTTGAAAGTCAGTTTATGCACGTTCCCAGGAAGCCACATTTGGATGCTCTGAGGCGCACTCTACGTTATGTGAGTGCTACTTTGGATTATGCATTGTTTTATGAGGCTGGTCTAGATTTGCAGGTTTATGGATACACTGATGCTGATTAGGCTGGTAGCATTTTGGATAGAAGATCTACTAGTGGTTTACTATTCTCACTTGGGAGTGCAGCTGTTACATGGAGCAACAAGAAGCAACCCACTGTTGCTTTGTTGAGTACAGAGGCTGAGTATAGAGGTGTTGCAATGGCAGCATGTGAGGCATCTTGTTGGAGATGCTACTTGCGGATTTAGATGTGGAAGTGCAAAATCCTATCACTATTTATTGTGATAATCTTAGTAGCATACAGTTAGCACGGAATCTTGTTTTCCATGCTAGAACAAAGCATATCGAGGTACATTATCACTTCATCAGAGAGAAGGTATTAGTAGGGGATATTGATCTCATTTATGTAAGAACAGATGAGCAGGTTGCTGATATTTTCACCAAAGCACTTGGAGCTGAGAAGTTGAAGAAGTTTCGAGAGATGCTTGGATTACAGGATATGGCGTTGAGCTTGAGGGGGAGTGTTAAGATATCAAGCTCAACATGTGATGATCCAGGATGACACATACCAGTTTTTCGTTTCTCTGACATGTATAGTGGTCACGCCGGTATGTCAGGGATACTTCATTGAGCTTTATTAGATTTATCTACCGAGAGTGATGGCACATTTGTTCCTTGCCAGCTCACTCATTCGTGGACATTAGGTTCTTCCTTATGTACTAATCTTTATATATTGCACTTGTTGTATTCTTGTTTTTAGGTCATTCTTGTACATTCCTTTTTATGTAATAGAAGAAGAAGAAGAAGAAGAAGAAGATAATTCTTCTTTGCCTCAATCTGTGTGTGTGTGCTTCTCCTTAAGAGTGAGATTTTGTGTGTGAGCTCTCTTCCTTATCTCCTTCCTCGTGACAGGCGGTAGAAAGAACCTTGGGTATCTTGTAACTTTGTTTGATTGCATACTCTTTTGGATTTCGTACAGAGAGCATTTGGTTTTGTGTTGTACATCATCATTGTACTTTTCACTTTATAATCAATCTACAATTTAAAGCTTCGAGTGTCTATATCTTCTTCTTCTCCTTCTTCCTTCTCTTACAAACACTCAAGTCCCTTTTTGCACAAGAATCTCCCAACAAAGAATAAATATGAAGATGTTTTGAAACAGGTCTTTTGATACAGTGTAAAAATCTAGGACATGTGCCAGTGATTTGTGCATTGAATCAGGTTTATTATGCAATCTCTGAGAATGGAAATCACTCTACAAAAATGTGTCCTTACAATGCGAAGATGCAAAATTGTTTAACAATAAATGCAGTAATACAGGAGTCCAAAGAATCTATAGAAAATTATGTCCCCCCTCACCTTTGGAACACGGCTTACTCATCTTATACAAACTTTCAAGCACCATGACCAAGGAATTACAATCACTCACACTGGAACTAGGGTTCTACCAATTCCAGTAGTAGAACAATCCAACCACATTGCCCTTTTGTGGTGAATTGGTTCACATTCATAGACATTGTAAGGACACCCAAGAATATGATAAAGGCAAGAAGGACTCACAAAACCCAACAACAAACATGGTCATTATTACACTTGCCAAAGCACAAGCGGCTACTATCTAGATACGATCAGGAAAAGTCCTACAACCATCATTCAAAGCATTTGGAACAAATGTTAAGGAGCAATAGCGGATGTTATCCAAGGTAGCAAAATGAGCCCAAGTTGACGCTACAGTGTTCCTTGATCCTGTATCGGCCATTATTTAGATATTAGAACCCCCCATATCAATTGTGCCAAAATCTTCAATCGCAGGATCACACAAACCATCCAACACACTATCGGATGCACCATCTCCCAACATAGCATGGGACATTTTGTCTAAAGCACCAATCACCTTTCCTTTAGGGAAATTGCTGTCTCTTTTCCCAAGCATTCGACAATAATTCTAATAACAGGCTAATCTCAATCAAATGTCAGCACTAGCTATAGCTACTAGACAACCGGAACTAGAAACAACAATTGATCATGTGGTTCCCTTGATTATACTTTGGTATGAAAATCAAAAAATTACCCAAGTCCTCATAAGTGGTTATTATGGTGTAAATATTGCCACTATGGTTTTGTGTAAGAAGCTTTCCTGGAATCCAATTGAGCCAATAAAGTTCTTTGTTCATATGGTTGACCACTCTAGGGTTCACCCAATGGGTTTAGTCAGGAGCATTCCCATTATGCTCCAGGGTCCGGTCTTTTACATGACCTTTGTTGTTCTAGATCTACCCTAGTCTAGCTTGGATTATAATCTATTTTTTGGTCGTCCATGGCCAAAGCAAGCCAAAGTCTTGCAAGATTGGTCATCACATGAACTGCTCTTCAAATGTAACCACCACAAATACATTGTTCCCCTTGATGATATTAAACCATGTGAGATACATGTCAGGCCTTATGTAGTCGAACAAGTCCATATGTTGGATGGCCTTTCAAGTGATGAGGAAACAGCATTCCTTTCAGCCAACCAAGATATGCTCTCCTTAGGAATAGTGGACTTACAATGCATACAGGACCACTCTTCTCTGGCATCTTGTACTGTTCAACCTACCTTGGTTGAGATCGAATTTCCCCACATTATATATTGGACGTAGCAAACTTATAGAAGACTCTTCATCATGAGATGAACATCAATACCTTTGGGAAGCAGACTTATGTCCCTGTAGACCAACTACTTACATGTAACCTAGGTTCTTCCTTAGTAACGTATTTGCACTTGTCCAAGGGTGTAGGCATTAATGAATACATACTTGTTATGGTTAGAAAAATTGATCAATAATCACATCTATGACTACTAAAAGCAACCTTGTTTGGTCTAGATGTTTGTTCTAGCTCCAAAGGATAACTATGTTAGATTGTAAGATGAATCCAACTTCTTAAACGATAGGTAATGTTTCAGATGAACTCTATTGATACTTCATTACCGATAGCTATTGTATTGGACTGTACGTAATTACCTATAATAATCTATATTTTAAGATACACTCAGTTCTCAACCATGGCTTTTTGAGAACATTTTGTTAAGTTGGTGCTTTATAAATGTTAAATAATTTCCTATACAATGGCTTAGTTTTAACATAGTTACTTTGTTTGTCTCACATTAATTTTTTTATTATGATATGTAATATGGGTTCTCAAATGATAGTCTAAAAGATTCTCATTACATTTTGGTGTTGTAGGCTCCTTTACTTGCAAAAGCATGTTCTACATATGAATACCTTAATTATCTTAAGTTTTTGTTATGACTTTAGCTAGACATGTTGACTAACATTGTGACATGCTAAGTAGGTTTAACATAATAACTCTTTCAATATAAAATTTTAAGTTTTGAACTACATTGCATTTTATGACCAAAAACCTAGATTCTTGTAGTCATTATTTTTGCATGATTCGGCATTGACTGAATCTCAAGTTATACCAATGTTATCTCCTTAATATCTATTAGTGTTTTAAAAAATTGTTTGTATTGTCAATGTTGTAAGTCTTTTCAAAAAATTTAATGCTTTCTTAAATCTACTAAATAATGCTTCAAATATTAATATCTTGCCAAATGGAATGTTATAGGTAAGAGTTACATGTTTTACCACTATAGTAGTTGTTTCTCTCAAATATAGCACTATTATAGATGAAATACTTCTTCCTGTAAACTAGAAAATCCCCCCAAATACATACAACTATTGATATATATTGGTAGTGATACGTGTGAACACAAATAGGATTGTCGTGGCACTTTTTCCATCTTTAAGAGGTTTTTTACCCTAGCTTGTATATAGGCCTATAACCCTAATGCTTCACTTATCTTTGTACATTTAGTTGGTAATACGATCAATGTTGTGTTGTTCTCCAAACTTCGTATTCCTTGTGCTATTTGTGTGCTTTTGTAGTCCTTAGACTCCAACAATCGGTATCTGATTAGGTTGCCTCTTTTGCTAGGACATCCTCAATAGCCTTTTTATCATGTCCCAGAATTACATGAAAGTTGATAAGCATACTTGGGTGATTAGAAGTTCAAAACAACTTGTTGTGTGGTGTCGAAATTTTGATTTGAGCTCTTTTTAGCCTCCAAAATCAATCATAGGGACTATGCAGGCAACATTGTCCTTTTGTTCCATATATACAACTTTTGGTTTGCTAGTACAAGCACCTCAAAGTCTGTTATAGTTCTAGTAGAGTCTGATTGGGTATTTTTGTTCAACTAGATAGAGTTAATTTTTTGCATTAGGTGTTTAGTCATTAGGCATGGTTGAAAGTGATGATTTATTCTATATGTTTGTTGTTGAGGATAAGTTGGATGGTTCCAACTACCCATTGTGGGCATATATGATGTGTCATGTATCAATAGCGAAACGATTGCAAAATATTGTGCATGGTGTTGAAATATGTCCTCCTATGTTTGCAAGTGTAGTGATTAGTAATTACAGGGGATGCAAGTGGTGCGAAAGATGATTATCTTCAATTTCCTAGTATTGGTTTAGTTCTTATTGCACCTATTGTAGAGCAACTTCATTGGGATGGGAAAGATGCACAAGCACATGCCTCAATAGATTTCTCTTTCAAACATTCCATTATCCCAAACATTCATTCATGAAAGACAATAAAAGATCCTTGGGATACTCTTAAAATGCTCTACCTTTCACGGAATGAGGCTTATGTTGCTTACCTTCAAAAACAATTGGAGAGTGAGCATATAAATGAAGAAGATTGAATGGACATATTTTTGACAAATATCAAGGATTCGAAAGAGATGTTCATTTTTGTTGATGAAATCCTTCCAAAAAAATTTGTACCAATGATCAAGAAAATTTTGTTACGCGTTTTAACACTAACCAAGAATTGTTTGGTTGTTAAATTTGTTGATGATAGGTGTACAATTCATGATCTCTCGAATGGTGATGTTATCATTGCATCTTTAATTTTATGTAATGGGCTATATAATCTCATAGATTATGCAAAATCTAAGAATGATTCAACATGTGTAATTCATGATTCTCAAGCTATTTCAAATGCAAAGCTTTGGCATGCACGATTTCTTAGCTGTTGGATGCTAGACTCTTAATATTTGTAAATATTAACTCGTTGAAACATCTCCATTCGAAGAGGCACACCACTGATGTAACTATTCATATTAATATATCGCTCCATCTCAGGGTGCATACGAGAGACACGTACCAGATATGGTAGGTTGTTAGTCTGTGGCATCATTGAGAGGGTGCTTTGCTAATTGCCAATTCACTATTATGAGAGTATTTAATTATTGTTGTAGTGTAGTCAATAAGTAATTGTTATGTCATCTCTAAGTATTGGTTATTGTGTAATTTGGTGGAATCATAAGTCTATTCTATATATTTGTAAAGTTTGTTACAGAAGATAAGTTGAACACCATATTTGATAAGTTGTTAAGAAATTTAGTACTGAGTATTTGGGAGAAACACAAGGATTGAGTCTTTATTGAATTATGTCATCCTAGAAGCCTGTCGGCATGTCCTGATCCTTCATCTGACTAGACCAGAGGTTAATAGTGGTGATCTTACTAGGGAGTGGTCTTGTCATCTACATGTCTGTAATGTGTTCTAGTGAGATCTATTCGAAGTACAAAAGTGATATCCATCCTATTCGAGTGAATATTGAATTGGGTACCCTAGAGCATAAAGCCAATGGAGGTGTGACATCTGAAGAAAAGAGTGCAGCAAGTAGCAATTTGACACCACAATATTTCATCCTTTTTGGTTTGCAAGAGACAACGAAAAAATCTTCAATAGCATATTGTGATATTTTGTGTCCGGTAGTGACTTAGAGTTCGGCGTAAGTCTGATGTTTGATGGAAGGATGGTGCTCGATGATACTTCAGACTCCTCCAAGGTTCCAATGGAGAATGAAAAGACACAAACCATGCATTCTGTGCAAACCAAATCTTCATCAAAAATTATAGTGGAGATCATAAAAATTACAAAAGAACTAGTCTCAAAGCCGGTCAGTATCAGAGAAGGTTGGAGAAAACCAATTGAATGTCAGATTGTGACAACATTCCCAAGATTTTGTAGTAGTAGGAAAGTATCGTAGTTAGAAGAATTAGAACCCATTCAACAACTAGGTTTGCAACTTCTACAAGGTTCACCATTAGTCTCTAATCAAGCTTCACCTATCACCTCTGATTCTGCAGAAGTAATGGGTGCACTCAATTATTTGAGTCCTAAAGTGATGGAAGATTTACAAGGTGGACAACAAGGTAGACAACACAGTGGACAAAGAAGACAATTCCCGACGAGGGTAACTTATGCTAAATTTGGTGGATTCCTAAGTGATGACCCTGATGCTCATGTCTGCATGTTTGAAACTAATTACAATGTATTAGACAACCCAAATGATGATTAATATAAAGCAATAGCATTTCAATCAACTATCGTTAAAGAAGCAGCATGGTGGCTACCACAATTTGACTTAAATCACTTTTGACGCTATGATGATGTTTGAAATGCTTTCTTGCAAAGATTTTGGTTAAAGAAAAATAGAGCATACATTTTTTACTTCTTCTAGAATAACAAACAAAAAATAGACCATGGAGTCAAAGAGTATGCCACAATTTTTTGTACTCACCTTCAATAGTTTCCTCAAGCAAATGCTAACTTACCAAATGTTGTCATCACACAGTGGTTTATCAATTGTCTTAACTCACAACTGCATCAAGTTATGATAATCAAGTGCATTGGTATATGACACTGGATGTTGTTTTTGAAATGGATCTACAGTTGGAACACAAAGTCAATGGATTTGTAGAAGATCTAGAATGGGTCAAGATTGGCAAGAGTAAATCTAAAGATTTTTTGAAACAAGCCTTTTGCATAAAGTATCAAAATCTAGCACATGTGGCAACGAATCATGCATTGAATCACGTTTATTGTGCAATCTATGAGAATGGAAGTCACTCTAGAGAAATGTTTCCTTACAATGCAAAGATGTAGAATCATTTAGCCTTAAATGAAATAATAGAGGAGTCCAGTAAATCTACAGCAAATTATGTCCCCCCTCATCTTTAGAACATGGCTTACTCATCTTATACAAACTTTTTGACACCACGACCAGGGAATCACAATCACTCATGCTGGAACCTGAGTTCTGTCAATGCCAATAATAGAACATTCCAACCAAATTGCCATTTTGTGGTGAATTGGGCCACATTTGTAGACATTCTAAGGATGCCCAAGAGTATGATAAATGCAAGAAGGACTCACAAAACCCAACAACAAACATGTTCATTATTACACATCCCAAAGCACAAGTTGCTACTATCTAGACACGATCAGGAAAAGTCCTCCAACCAATAGTCAAAGCATTTGAACTAGGTTTTAAGAAGCAACATCTGATGTTATCCAAAATTGGCCCAAGATGAAGTTGGAATCTTCCCTAATCCCGTATTCATGAGTGTTTAGATAGTAGAACCCCCCATATCAACTATGTTGAAATCTTCAGTAGCAGAATCACCCAAACCATATGTCACACTATCAGAAGCACCATCTTCCAACATAGCATGGGAAATTTTGTCTAAAGCACTGATCATCTTGCCTTTAGGATAATTGTTGTCTCTTTTCCCAGGCATCCGACAATAGTTCGAATAGAATGATAATCTAGATCTGATGTCAGCACCAGCTACAACTACTATACACCTTAAACTAGACACAACAGTTGATCGTGTGGTTCCCTTGATTAGAACTTGGTATAAAAATCACAAAATTACCCAAGTCCTCATAGATTGTGGCTCTAGCATAAATATTGCCAATATGATTTTTGTAAGAAGTTTGGCTAGAATCAAATTGAACCAGTAAAGTTCTTTTGTTCATATGGCTGACCAGTCTAGGGTTCATCTAGTGGGTTTAGTCCAGAACATTCCCATTACGCTCCAGGGTGCGTTCTTTTACATGACTTTTGTTCTTCTAGATCTACTCGACTCTAGCTTGGATTTTTATCTACTTTTTGGCCGTCCTTGGCTAAAGCAAGCCAAATTCTTGCAAGATTGTTCATCACATGAACTAATCTTCTAATGTAACCACCACAAATACATTGTTCCCCTCGAGGATATTAAACCCTATGAGATACATGCCATGCCTATGGAGTCAAACCAATCCATATGTTAGATGGCCTTTCAAGTGATGAGGAAATGGCATTTCTTTCAACTAAACAGGATCTGCTCTCCTTAGGAATAGTGGACTTACAATACGTGTTGGACCATTCGTCTCCAGCATCCTGTACTATTCTGTCTACCCTCAGTGGAGATCAAAATTTCCCTGGACAATATATTGAACCTGGTAAACTTATAGAAGACTCTTCATCATGAGATGAACGTCAGTACCTTTGGGTGAATACATACTTGATGTTGTTAGAAAAATTGATCAATGATCATATCTATGAGTACTAAAAGCCACCTTGTTTGGTCTAGATGTTTGTTCTACCTCCAAAGGACAACTATGTTAGATGGTAAGATGAAGGCAACTTCTTAAACGATCGGTAATGTCTTGGATTACCTATATTTATACTTCATTACCGATAGCTATTGTATTGGAGTGTACGTAATTACCTATAATAATCTTTATCTTAAGATACACTCAGTTGTCAACTTTTTGTTAAGCCGGTGGTTTATAAATATTCAATAATTTCTTATAGGATGGCTTAGTTTTAACAGAGTACTCTATTTGTCCCACACTAATTGTTTTCTTATGATATCTAATATGGGCTGTCAAATAGTAGTCTAAAAGATTCTCATTACATTTTTGTGTTGTAGGCCTCTTCAATTGGGAAAGCATGTTCTACATATGAATACCTTAATTATCTTAAGCTTTTTTTATGACTTTAGCTAGACATGTTGACTAACATTGTGACATGCTAAGTAGGTTTGACATATTAACTCTTTTAATATAAAATTTTAAGTCTTGAACTACATGGCATTTTATGTACAGAAACCTAGATTCTTGCAGTCATTATCTTTGCATGATTCGGCGTTGACCAAATCTGAAGTTATAGGTTAGTAGTTGTTTCTCTCAATTTTAGCACTATTATAAATGAAATACTTCTTCCTGTCAACCCTTTTGTGGCAGTTTTTCCATCTTTAGGAGGTTTTTCCCCCCTCGTTTGTATATATGCATGTAACCCTTATGGTTGAGTTATCTTTGTACATTCACTTGGTAATGTGATCAATGTTGTGCTACTCTCCAATCTTCTTATTTCGTATGCTATTTGTGTCATTTTGTAGTCATTAGACTCCAACAGCTAGTATTAATTTAGGTTGCCTCCTTCTCTAGGGCATCCTCAATAGCCTTTTATCATGTCCTAGAATCGCATGAAAAATAAAAAGCATACTTGGGGTGATTAGAAGTTTAAATGAAGAAGATTCAATGGACATATTTTTTACAAAGATCAAGGATTTGAAAGAGACATTCATTTTTGTTGATGAAATCCTTCCAAAAAATTATGTACCTATGATCAAGAAAACTTTGTTACGAGTTTTAACACTAATCAAGAATTTCTTGGTTGTTATTTTGTTGACTCTCGAATGGCGATGTTATCATTGCATCTTGAATTTTATGTCATGGGCTATATAAGCTCATAGATCATGCAAAATCTAAGAATGATTCAACATGTGCAATTCATGATTCTGAGGCTATTTCAAATGCAAAGCTTTGGCATGCACCATTTCTTATCGGTCGCATGCTGGACTCTTAATATTTGTAAATATTAATGCATTGAAACATCTCATCAAAGAGGCACACCACTGATGTAACTATTCATATAAATATATCGCTCTATCTTAAGGTGTGCAAGAGAGAGAGGTACCAGATATGCTGGGTTGTTAGTCTGAGGAATTGTAGAGAGAGTGCTTTGCCAATTGCCTATTCACTGTTATCAGAGTATCTGATTATTGTTTCAGTGTAGTGAAAAAGTAATTGTTCTATCATGTCTAAGTATTGGTGATTGTGTAATTCGGTGGAATCATAAGTCTGCTCTATATATTTGTAAAGTTTAGTGTAGAAGATAAGTTGAACACCATATTTGATAAGTTGTTAATTAATTTGGTACAGAGTATTTGGGAGAAACATAGGGATTCAGTCTTTACTGAATTCTGCCATCCAAGAAGGCTATCAACCTGTCTTGATCCTTCATCAGACTAGACCAGAGGGTAACTCTGACGATCTTACTAAGGAGTGGTTTTATCATCTATATGTATGTAATGTGTTTTGGTGAGATCTTTCTGAAGTACTGTTGGGGGATTCTTTGACAAGAAGGAGTTTGAGGGTTTGTAGGAGAAAATGGAAGGACCAAAAGAGAAAATACACCTTGGAAGTCTCTGCCTTCGATTGATTACAGTAAGAAAATTACAATGTTTGAAATACAAGATACACCAATACCTCTGTGCACAATCCGCAGAGTGCCCAATTACAAAATATCCAATATCCCAATGTCCTATTGCTGCCGACCTCCTCTGCAACAAACCTCCACCTGCTTCAAGCTTCTCCTTGTGCACACCTTGCACCAAGCTTCCACAAAGGGGGAGGAGTGAATACCTACTGTCGGCAAGCGTACACTGCCAAAGGACCTTGAGATATTTGGGGGAACTATAGCTTAGCACTTCTCTGCACCACAATCCTTGGTCACTCTCTATGCACCTTGCACTTCCACTTCTGTGCGACGTACTCTGGTGTCTCTTGCACTTCCCTCTCTTGCTCCACTTAGCCTATGCTCTCTTGCTTACTCCAACCTTGGTCCAAGAATGGCTCTTCCTTGATTTGAGTGTGCCGATCACGTACGCTCCTAACTGCAAGTGAATCTTGGTGCTCACTTTGATGTCCCAAGATTGCTCTCACAAGTGGCAGCCAACTACTCACTGTTTTGTCCTGTAGTGACTTTAGTCTAAAACCAAAAATTTTAATGGGGGCCATACTTTCACCTGTGCGTATACTTTGCCGCTTCACATGCCTTCACATTTCCTTTTAATTCTTCACTTTTGCACATAAGGGGGGTTCACCTGAACCTTCCAAAACACTTTAAAACACACTTTGAACCTTAGGGAAATTAGAGAAAGTACCTCTGCAACCTGCAACCTATTTTCTCCAATTTACCCTTTGTGGACCATTCATTGTGCACTACCTGTGCACTTTGACACCTGCACTTACGCACTTTGACTTTGCACCTGTTGACTTTGACCTTGACCTTGTTGACTTTGACCTGTTGACTTTGACTGCAGTTGACTTTGACCAACATGACATTTATGGGCTCAACAAGTACACAAGTAACATCCATCTTGTTCGAGTGGATAGTGCATTCGGTACCCCGCAGCATAAAGCCAGTGAAGGTGTGACATCTGAAGGAAAGAGTGGAGCAAGTAGCATCATTTCCAATTTGTGAGAAACACCGAAAAAAATATTTGATAACATCGGGTGATATTTCAGTGTTCGGTAGTGACTCAGTATTCGGTGCAAGTCTGATGTTCGATGGAAGTCCGGTGCTTGACAATACATCAAACACTTCCAAGGTTCGGATTTCGAACAAAAAGTCACAAACGAAGCATTCCATGCAAGCCGAATCTTCATAAACATTTGTAGTGGACATCACAAAAAAATACAATTGATTTGGAGGTGTTGAAGAACATTGGAGAAGACCAGGTGGGAAGAAAAGTCAAAAAGTGCAAAAGCAGGGAAGTTCAGAAAAAACACGATTCTCATCTCAGAATCACGAATTTCAATAAGATAATGAAATTGACTCAGTTGCACTATTGGGCATTAAAGTGAGCCATTTTAAGGTTTCATAAGTTGCACAATTGAAGGAAATAAAAATTTCAGTAAGAATTGAGCATCAAGTGATCATATTTGAGAATTGGACACAAAATCGCGATTTTCATCAGTAAAGAGAAAGCATGAAAATTTTGTTTGAGGGAACAAGATTTTACAAATAAAACAAAAAACTTGCACAAGAACAAGACTCATTAAAGTGAGAACTCAAATTTGTCAAAAATCACTCACAATCGCGATTGTCTGAAGCCTATAAAAGCATAAACTCACAAAAAAATTAGTCATTTGAGTGAGAGAGTGAGTGAAGAGAGCAGCCATAATCGTGATTCCCTGCATTCATAGAGCTTTTGGGAGATTTTTTGATCAAGCAACATTTTCCACATATATTCAAGATGAAAATAGTTGGTTAAGGTAGGAAAAACAGAAAATCTTTAAAAATACAAAATCGCGACTTTCAATACTTTTGAATTTTTTGCATGATAAGTTGTCATTTTCTTGTGAGTTCTTTATTGCATGTTAATATTTTGATAAGATGCTCCTAATGGTGAAAAGAATTCAAAAAATCAAAATCCAAAAATATTTTCTTGTGAGTTCTTTATTGCATGTTAATATTTTGATAAGACGCTCCTAATGGTGTGAAAAGAATTCAAAAAATCAAAATCCAAAAATTACAAGGAATCTGCAATGAATCGCGATTCTGTTAAAAAACTTAAAATCGCGATCCCAAGAATACGATTTTCATCAGAAAATCGTGTTTTATACGATTGTGAGCAATCACGATTGTCTAGGGTCACAGAATCATGAAAAACATGATTCCCATCACAGAATCGTGAAAAACACGATTCCCATCACAGAATCGTGAGAAAACACGATTCTCATTACAGAATCGTGAAAACCACGATTCCCATCACAGAATCGTGAAAAACATGATTCCCATCACAGAATCGTGGAAAAACAGGATTCCCATCACAGAATCGTGAAAAACACGATTTCCATCACAGAATCGTGAAAAAACACGATTCCCATCACAAGATCATGAAAAACATGATTCCCATCACAAGATCGTGAAAAACACGATTCCCATCACAAGATCGTGAAAAACACGATTCTCACTAAAGAATCGTGAAAAACACGATTCTCACTAAAGAATCGTGAAAAACACCATTCTTACCTCAGAATCGTGAAAAACACGATTCTCACCTTAGAATCGTGAAAAACATGATTCTCACCTCAGAATCGTGAAAAACACGATTCCCACAGGGAATGTGGAAAACACAAATTATAGTTCACCAAAATAAAATCTTTATATTCAGCTCCAATCAATTACAAATTTCAACTTTGGAAGAAATCTAATAACACTGGGTGAATGATTATGAGATCTGGTAATAAGCTACCTATACCTGATACACAAGAGTTAAAAGGGAAAGAGATAGAGTCAGGAGAACTACAAGAAAGGGATTTGGGACAGACAATTAACATGGAAATTTTAAATGAGACAAATGAAACACCAGAAACTAGTGATTTTAGAAATATTCTCATGTACATGTATACAAATAGGTTTGGAGCCTATGTGTATCAAGATGGCATGCATAAGTTTCTCATTAGGATGAGAAACTTAGAAATTCCCTTAAATTTAATGCCAGTGGTACAATTTAGGGATGGTAGATATGAGGATAGACAGGGATGTGTGTACATATTTTCACAAGATCCTGAAAATTCTAATGACTTAGGACAATGTGCAGACAAGAGGCCTTGGGAGCAAGACCTAGGGCAAACAGACTTGCCGAGAAAAAATGAAAATCATACTTTTACTAAACAACAAAAAGGGAGGAAATTAAGGGAGGAAATTACACACTTCTCCAAATCCTTTTGAAAGGGAAACAGAAGGAATACCTGATTTTCCCAGCAGTGGCAAAACCATGGAAGAATGATTAGGCCCTATCAAGTAGCTAAATGCATGAAGAATCAATATGAAGGGTATTCTGATCCTCATGCTCATGCTGCAGAATTCAGACAATTGATTAGGGCAGAATTAGTAAAGGATTACAAAGTGCAATTTGAAGCATTTGGTCTAACCCTAACTGGACCTGCATTATCTTGGTTCATTCCATTGAGGAAGGAAATGTACCCAGATATTGAATCCTTCCTTGAGGCCTTTATAGGGTAATTCTCCAAAACTGGAATCAAAGATAGTACAGCTACACTGATACATAGTTTCAAATAGCAAAAAGATGAAAATGTGAGAGAGGCTGCCAGGAGATTCAAGCAATACATTGATAGTGTCTTTGTTCATAGAAGGATTGAGGATTGCACAATTAAGAACCTTGGTGTATTATAGGAGATGTCCTGATCTAGGGGCCTGTGTGAAAGAGGCAATAGATCTAGAGGATAACAGAGGACAAGATTTATTAGCATTTGATCAACCAAGAACAAATGAAGATAGAATTCCACCAACAGAAGAATTGGAGAATTCAAGATGGACCAAATCCTACAGATCATGTGCTGGTATATCCTATGCCAGATATAGAGGATGAGAGAATGCAGAGATGTAAACAAATCATACAGGAAGCACAACACAAGTTTGAAGAGATAAACAATCATCAAAAAACAATTGGAGAGTCAGATGCAACAAAAATCAGGAAACATCTTGCTCGGGAAGAAAATTCACAAAATAACCTTCCAAATCAATCTAGACAAACATTGTACAATTCTATATCAAACCACAATGGAAGAGTTAATAAAACAAAATCCTCATTTACAACATTGTATGAAAAATTGGGAAACAAAGTCAAAGAACCTAGATCCACAACAACGGGAAATGGAAGAATTGTTGTACATACCTATTGATAAGATAGGAGGATACTATGAAGGAGAAAAAGGGAACTCAACTTTGAGAATACAATTTGGTGATAATCATGCCAAGGCTATATTAGATAGTGGATCTGGAGTGGCAATCATGACTAAACAAACTTGGGAGAAATGGGGAAAGAATGAGCTGATACAGACCAAAATGAGATTACAACTTGCAGACGGACACATAGAAATACCTCTAGGAGTTTGGGAAAAGGTGATTGTGGAAATATGCAAAATAGAGATAGAGCACACTTTTGCCATATTTGAATTTCCATAACCTACCTCATATGAAATTATCCTAGGAAGACCATTTATGAGACAAATGCAAATTGTGCAAGATTGGGGTAGAGATTGCCTATATCTCCAAAGTAAAGGTAGGGTAACTAGAGTGAATTTGAGAAATGGGCAGTATTGTGATATGTCCCCTCAGGAATGATTCAAGTACATCAAAATCAAGAATCAAGTGAAGAATCTGGAAGTGAAGATCAGAATGAGAAAGAATCATCAATTTGGAAGTATAATGTGATAAGGAACCACATACATAAAAGAAGGCTGCTAAGAAAAGAGGAGTGTCGAGGAGAAAGGAAGTCACAAGATGAAAATTACATTCCACAGAAATTTGAAGATGAAGAATTTGAGCCTTATGGATGGAATCAGATTTTGACTACAATGGATTTGGCCAATGATGAATATGTGGGAGTCAAATTTCAAATTGAAGAGGGATATGATATTTTTCATATTGGAATACAAATGATAAAGGTGTCAAAAACAGAAGAGAATTTGAAGGAAGAGATAATGTTAAATACTGGAAAAACACAATTTCTAGAAGAAATGGAGGCTACAGATTCTATACAAGACAAAATCTCAAGAACTTATAGAAAATGTATACACAAAGAAATGGAGAAAAAACAAAAATCTGAAGTAAATAAAAAGATGAAGGAAGAGGGCCAACAATTTGATGTACCTTCAAACTTCAACACCTATGAAGTGGAAGACAGATTACTTTTAAAAATGAAACCAAAAAGGGATAAGAAAAAGGGAGAGTCATATTACAATGAAGAACAGACTAAGAAGGTGGTGATTACTCAAGAAGAGGGGGAAGATAGACACATTGTCATCATTGATGACATGACGAATCAAGAGGAGGAAGCATTGATGAAATTGGCTAAGACTTATAGGGATGTGTTTGCTTACATTTATAAGGATTTGAAAGGAATTTGATCCTAAAATTTGTGAACATAAGATTCCTATTGCTCTTTATGCAAAACCTAGCAAACAAAGACACTATACATTTAATGACAAATACTCTACCAAAATAAAGGAAGAGATTGAAAAATTACTGGCTGCCAAATTCATCTATGGAATTGAGTACATAGAGTGGATATCTCCTATAATTGTGGTACCTAAAAAGAATGGGAAACTCAGGATATGTATTAATTTGAAAAAAGTTAATGCAGCACTATAAGAGATAGCTATCCATTACCAATAACAGACCATCTCTTAGAAAGGGTTGCAGGCAAGGAGGTCTATAGCTTTTTGGATGGTTTTTCAGGATATAATCAGGTGTCTATAGCTTTGGAAGACCAACATAAAACTGCCTTTTCCACAGAATGGGGAATCTATGCATTTAGGGTTATGCAAAGGTTGATGTGCCACATATTCAAAGAATTTCTTAGAAACATAATGGAAATTTATGTTGATGATCTTTGCACTTTTTCATTAAAAAGACAAGATCATTTGAAAGATCTGGAAAATATATTCAAGAAATGTAGAACATATAGAGTATGTTTAAATCCTGAGAAATGTGTGTTCTTTGTGAGGCAAGGGAGAATGTTGGGTCACATAGTTTCTAGAAATGGAATTTCAACTGATGAAAGGAGAATTAAGGCCATAGTGGATCTACCAAAACCGACAAATGTAAAAAGAACTTCAAACTTTCATGGGACACTGTGGGTATTATAGAAAATTTGTACACAAGTTTGCAGATATTGCAAAACCTTTGTATGCATTAATTACAAAATTTGAATGGACCACAGAATGTGACCAAGCCTTTGAGATTTTAAAAACTTATTTGGTGACAACACCTATTCTAAAAACTCCACAGTGGAATCAAATTTTTCATGTTCATGTTGATGCTTCAAATTTTGCTTTAGGATGTGTTTTGGCACAACCAATAGAAGGAAGCAAATTAGACTTTCCAATTGCTTATGCTAGTAGGCAATTGAATTTAGCTGAAAGAAACTATACAACCACTGAAAGGGAAGGATTGGGAATGATATTTGCTGTAAAGAAGTACAGGCATTATCTTTTAGCCAACAAGTTTAAATACTTTATGGATCACCAAACCTTACTTTACTTGGTAAACAAACCATGTCACACAGGTAGGACAGTCAGATGGTTCCTACTATTAATGGAATTTGAGTTTGAGGTAGTGGTCAGACAAGGAAAAACTCATTTAAGAGCAGATCATTTGTCTAGGATACAAACCAGAGAGCCAAACTCACCTTTAGATGATCAATTACCATATGCATATTTGTTCAAAATAGAAAGTATTCTTGATTGGGCAGTAACTTTGGTGCCTTTGCTAACCATGGGACCTTGTAGAACACATGAAAACAACACATTTGGTATTACAAAGTAGGAACTTTGTATTACTAGTTGGGCACTTTTATTACTAGCTGGGCACTTGATATACTAGAATATTGTACTCCAAAAGATGAGCAGCAAGAACATCTAAGAAGAGCTCATTGTTGGAATCCATGTACTCATGCTTCCATGGTGGTCACTTTAAACAATCTCAATAGAATGGGTGTACATTGGCCTACAAAGATTCAAGATGTGGAGAAATATGTTTCCAATTGTCTTAAATGTCAATCTTTGTAAAATTCAAAAATTACAACTTTGTACTGGTTTTTAGAAAAATCCAGATTGAAGTGCATACATAGTTGAGGAGTTAAGAAGTAATAAACCATTACAGCCAGTAAAAGTTAGTGCAGAATCTAGGAAACTACAGACAATCTCTAAGGAGTATCAATTGATAGGAGACCAATTGTACAAGAAAGGAATGGATGGATATCTAAGAATATGTGTTCCTAAAGATAAGTATATGGAAATGTTAGAGATGGCACATTCAGGAGTAGCAGGAGAACATTTTTCAAGTGAAAGAACTGCTAAACTCATCTTATATTCTGGCTTTTCATGGCCAACTCTCTTCCCTGATGCAAGAACATATGTGAAAAGATGTGACATTTGTCAAAGAGTAAATCAACCAAGTAAAAGAGATGATTGTTGGAGTTAGACGTCTGCGGAAGCACGCGAACAGCACAAGGAAGAAGAAGAAGCTTGGAGCACAACACACAATACTGAATGTATCACTAGAGAATGCACAAAGGTAAGTAGCCCATTAGCGCAATAGGCGTATATACAAGCCGGGGGAAAAACACCTCCTAAAGAGGGAAAAAAGTGCCCCGGCGGTCCTAGTGTGTTCACACACATCACTACCTAAATATATCAACAAATCCCCCCTGGGAGTGATGCGGTGAACAAGGAGTTGGCACTCATGTATAAGGAAGTGCCAAGCTATGTGGAAATCACTCAACAAAAGGAAGTAAGCCCAAAGCTTTGCGGAAAGCTTCAAACTTCTCCCTAGGCAGAGCCTTCGTGAAAAGGTCTACAATGTTCTCCTGCGTGGGCACATATGCCAAGCTGATCTCCCCGAAAGAGAACCTCTCCCTGACATAGTGATAATGCACCTCACACGTTCAGCCAGAAATGCATTAAAATCAGAAGACATATATTCCCCCCCTCGATCAGAACGAAGGGTGCCCATTTTACATGCTGATAGATTTTCAGCCAAAACCAAAAACTGTTTGAAGCACATGAACACTTCGGACTTTTCCTTCAATGGATATACCCATGCATGCATGCAAAAATCATCGATGAAAGTCACGAAGTAAAGACAATTCCCAAAAGAAGGTGTCTGCATAGGACCACAGACGTCAATATGTACAAGCTGCGATTTCTAAGTAGCCCGAACTGAACCATCTTTTGGAAAGGAAGAACACTGCATTTTGCCCAAAATACAGCCTTCAAAAACATGTTTTCCAGGTACCTCAAGTTTGGGCAAAGAGAACACCATTTCAGATTTTTGTAGGCATAGCAAACTTGCAAAATTCAGATGACGAAAGCGTGCATGCCAAAGCTTTGCATCTGACATAGCTTGAGAATCATTTACTGCACATGCCAAATCATTTACACATCTTTCATAGTCTATGAGCTTATACAGCCCAGGACATAAAATGCTAGAAGCAATAATCACATTGCCATTTGAGAAATCATGAACTGTACACTTGTCATCAACAAATTTCACAACCAAGCCAATCTTGCCTAATGCAGAAAATAATAACAGGTTCTTCTTGATCCCTGGCACAAATAAAGCATCTGACAAAGTGAAAGAACTACCATCAGCAACAGTCAAAATGATCTTACCAACTCCCATAACAGGATAAGAGGAGTTGTTGGCACATGTAACAATATTCCCTGTAGGGGCAGGCTCGAGTGAAGAGAAGAAACTGCGCTGCGAGGTAATATGTTTGGTCGCCCGACTATCAAAATACCAAACATCTGAGTCTACTGCAGACATGCACTGCTCATGAGAAGATGGGTCAAAACTGCAGACAGTAGTAAATGCCCATTCTTCTTCGTGCACAAGATTAGAAGACTCTACTTTTGGTGTAGAGGCCTCTACAACAACCATTCCAGCCTCTTTCTTCTTTGCCTCTTTAGCAGCCAGTTTTGGACAGTTCTTTATGATATGATCATTCCCTTTACAGTACTTACAAAACAATTTTTGCTTTTCTGATTTCTTCTCATCTTTATCTTCCTTCTTCGAATATGCAGAATTAGCATATTTTTGCTTACTACTTGAAGAGCCCCATTTTCCTTTGCCCTTCTGACTAGCCAAGAAAGCTTGATCTGCAACTCGCATAATGGACCTGTTCTGCCTGGATTGATCTTCCTGCAATAGAACAGAGACTAACTCCTCAAATGATAAGGCATTCGAATTGCCTTTCATCAGCAATCGAAGAGTAGAAGCAAAACTCTGATATGAATCAGGAAGACCATTCAGAACGATCTGCACAAGTGAGCTATCTAGTATAATCTCATCAGCAGAAATCAATTATTCCTTCAAATCTTTGATCTTCGTTAGGAAATTGTCCATAGAATCACCTTCATTCATGTGCTCACTCTCCAATTGTTTTCGGAGGTAAGCAACACGAGCCTCATTCCTAGCTTGGTACAATGTGGTAAGTGTATCCCAAGCATCCTTAGCTATTCTGCAAGAGTGAATGTGATTAATAATGACACGTTTGATAGACAAATCTATCAATGCATGTGTCTGGGCATCTCTACCATCCCATCAAATCTGCTCTGCAGTAGGTGGAGCAGAAACCGTAGTACGAATAGGAATATGCAGAATATCATCATCTTCGACACCTTCTACATCAGCTTTAGTACCTGCAGTTGTCACAGTTGCAGGTGTGATAGGATGTTTTTCGACACCCTACACAATGTTCCACAGTCCTTTTGCAACCAACACATGTCCCATCATATAAGCCCATAATGGGTAGTTGGTACTATCCAACTTATCCTCAACAGCCAACATACAGAATACATCACTTCTTTCAGCCATGGCCGGTGACTAAAATACCTTGATGCTGAAAATTCAATGTATCTCAAAAAGTTGAACGGAACTGCCCAGAAGAATTCTACTAGACCTGTAGCAAACTTCGAGACGCTTATATTGGCGAACAGAAACTGGTATATACCTTTGGCACAAAAAGACAAAATAGCCTGCACAAGCACTATGATAGTGAGTTCGGAGGCCAAAACGAGCTCAGATCACGATTTCGGCACCAGACAGCGAAGCTGTTTTGATCTCTGAAACACCCTGAGTATGCTCACCAAATTTCGTGCAAATTTGAGATTGCGAACGGAGGAGTGTCGACGGCGCCCTAGATGAAGCAATGACCTGCTCTTATACCAATTGTTGGAGCTAGACGTCTGCGGAAGCACGCGAACAGCACACGGAAGAAGAAGAAGCTTGGAGCACAACACACAATACTGAATGTATTACTAGAGAATGTATAAAGATAAGTAGCCCATTAGGGCAATAGGTGTATATACAAGCTGTTGGAGCAAGTCTATGACAAGCCTAAGTATTGGCTTGAGTCTCACAAAGTCTTAGAAGGAGCTTAAAAAGAAGACTATGTAAAGTTCACTTGTGAACTACCTCTTTAACTTTTGAAAAGTTTACTTAATGTAAAAGTAAGAGAATCTTAAGTGGTTGAGTCCACTTGATCAAGAATGGAAAGAGGAGCCACGAATTCGTGATTTGTGGTAGGTAGAGAATCAAATCAATCATTGATTGATTGGAGAGTGATTGAGGGAAGTTAGCCTCCCAAACTCAACTATAAATAGATGGCAGTTTTAGTCGTGGTTAGAGAGACCTATGTGAAGACCTCCAAGAGCTGAGCTTTATGCCATATCAAGGTGTGATTACAAGGCACACATATGTATCAGTAAGTCATTGTATTGTACAAGCAATATACTTTCATTTTCATGATTATTTGAGTTCATCTTTCCATGTTCTTGTGAAGTGTACTACTCACTGCCATTACTCTTAGTTTTCTCAGTCAGCTTGCAGAGATGTTTTCTCTGAGCTTGGTGCATCATTTTCAGTGATTTAACTTGGTAAAGTTAGCTCTATAAGTCTACTATATGCTCACAGATTTTCATGTCATTTGGATGTTGCAATCTTCAGTTATGTTCATTTGAAGTCAACAGGGTCTGTTCATCTTCACTTCTCTGTCAGGTATCCGACTTTTTCACTCATCTTGTCAGAGCCATTTCTCAGTGGTTACTTATCCCAATTCAGTGATTTAAAACTTGCTGGATTCAGCTTACTGTCTAGTATAACCATACAAATTTTCATAATCATTGGATTTCTAAATTTTGAGTTATGTTGATTTTTCTGCTCACTGGTCTATTTCTATAGCAGCCCGTGAAAATCGGGATGATGTCATCACTTGTTAAAACTCATTCTCAGTGTGTGGTTCATTATTTTTGATGAGCTTACTCTTGAAAGTTAGCTCTTTAAGTTTCCTAGACTTCCCCAAGAGGAATTGAGCTAATTGCTGCTGTGCTCAGAGAATTATGTAAAACACTGGACAGGTGTATGAACCAAGAATATCAAGTTTTCACCTCTGAGCTAACTCCAACTTATCTGTTTTGATCTATCTTTTTGAGAGTGATCTTCCAAGGTACATAGGGTGTCTAATACATCCATTGGCAAGCTAAAAGAGCCCAACATATACTCCTGGAGTTCATTTGGCTGGTGTAGATCAAGGATTTTGCAACACCTCTTCATCTTCAAGCACATACCTATCCATCTCTTCACAGTGGTATCAGAGCAAGGTTGGACAACATGGCAGATGGATTTCCTTCATCAATTGACAAATTAGACAGAGGTAACTACTCAGCTTGGTCATTAAGAATGGAAGCCTATCTCCAAGGTAGAAGTTTATATGGTTATGTGGCTGGAGATGAAGTTATGCCAAGTTTCAGGAACAAAAGTCAACCAACACAAGAAGAGCAAGAAAGATTGAGCACATGGTGCTCCAAGGATGCACTTGCAAGGTCTTATCTCCTCAACTCTATCTCAGATTTTTTGTTGCCTCACATTAGAAGTTGTAAGACATCTCAGGAAGTGTGGGATGCACTTGAAGCTTTCTTTTCTTCAAGTACCAAAGCTAGGAAGCATCAACTATGGCTGGAGTTCACAACTCTCAAGAAGGCTCCCAAACAAAATGTGACTGATTTTGTCACAAAGCTCAAGGACATAGCGGATCAGTTGGGAAGCATTGGAGAGGTAATAGATGAAGAGCAAATTGTAAGGCAGGTCATCAATGGCTTGAATGCAGATGATAAGTGGGAAGCATTCACCACAGCTATGGATTTGTACATGGACATGCATGTACCTGATTTCAACACACTCATTGGACAACTACTTACTCAAGAGGCAAAGCTTATCAAAAATGGAGAAAGCTCTAAAGGTAATCAATCTTCAGCTTTATACACGGATAAAAGCAAGTCTAAAGATAACAAAGGAAAGGCAAAGAAAGTGGATGATGAAGCAGGTACATATCAAGCTAACTATGGAGGTAGAGGAAGACATGGCAGAGGTAGAGGAAGAGGAGGTAGACAAGGCAGGGGGAGATCCCAAGACTCCAACTCATGTTCTATTTGTGGATTAACTAATCATACAACTGAAAATTGCTTTAGGAATTTCAGGAATCAAAGAGGCAGAGGATACAATAGAGGAAGTTATGGCTACTCAAGAGGAAGGTTCAACAACTACCATGGCAACTACAACAACTACAATCATTCAAACTATCAAGGAGGCTACAAAGGAAGGAGAGACTACAATAACTACACAGAAGACTCAAACAAAGAGGATTCATTATTGATCATGAACATGGCTATGCCACAAGGTAAATCTGATGAGCATATTTTCTACATAGATTCAGGTTGTTCAAATCATGTGGCAGGAAATGTGGCACTCCTATCAGATTTAGAAGATCCAAGGAATAAGCATGAGGTACAAACAGGAGATGATACAAAACATCCTGTGGAGAAAATAGGCAATGTCAAAGCACCTGATGGAAACATCAACCTACTCAGTAAGGTACTCTATGTCCCTACCATTACAAAGAATTTGATAAGTGTTGGGCAGATAGTAGAGAAAGGGTTGCAAGTCAGGTTCACAAAAGCAGGAGCATTTGTTGAAGATCCAAGTCAAGGATTCAGAAGAATTGCAAAAGGTGAAAAGACAGGTAGATTGTTCACATTTGAATTACAGGACACTAGAAACATTGCTCTCTTTAATTATGGTAGTCAGACACTCACAGAATTGGAAGTATGGCACAAAAGGTTAGCACATATTGGTGAAAGGTCATTAAAGCAAATCTGCAGGGACCAAAGTGTACTTGGACTTCCTAATTTGTCAAAACAACATATGATTTATAAGTGTAGTGCATGTCAATTTGGAAAGTCTCACAGGTTACCATTCATGAAGAAAGGTTATATGCATGGAGATCTCTTGGAGTTGGTTCATACAGATGTATGGGGACCTAGCAAGGAAGCTTCAATATCTGGATCAAGGTATTATGTTTCCTTTATTGATGATTGCAGCAGATGGACTATCCTATTCTTTATGAAACACAAAGATGAAGTTTTTTCATGTTTCAAAAGATATTTGGCTCTTGTGGAGAATCAAACAGGTAAATCACTAAAAAGGCTAAGGTCGGATGGAGGGGGAGAATACTTCTCCCATGATTTTGATTCTTTTCTTCAAGAAAGAGGAATCAAAAGAGAGGTAACTACAAGGTACACTCCTGAGCAAAATGGAGTGGCAGAAAGGAGGAATAGGACAATTGTTGAAGCTGCAAGGTCTATGTTAAATGAAAAGCATTTACCTAATTACTTATGGGCTGAGGCTATATCTACAGCCACTTACTTGATTAACAGGTTGCCTTCAAAATCCCCTGATGGGATGACTCCATATGAGGCTTGGAATGGAAGAAGACCAAGCTTAGATCATTGTAAAATTTTTGGATGTATTGCTTTTGCTCATGTTCCTTCACAAGTTAGAGGCAAGATGGATCCAAAGGCAGAAAGGTGTGTATTTATTGGATATGACAACAATCAAAAGGGCTACAGGTTATACAACCCTACCAACAAAGGATTCTTGGTAAGCAGAGATGTAGTTTTTGATGAGAACAATTCATGGTATGAAGATTCATGCAAGAAGGTCAATTTACCATATAATCTTGAAGAAGATTTTCCAAAGCTTGGTAGAGAACAACCGAAGATTGAAGAACAAGACACCTCAGAGGATGATGAAGAATCTCAGATGGAAAAGATCAAAGCATGGAAGTCTAAAGGTAAAGCAAAATTGCAGGAACTTGGACATGAGGCAGAATCATCACATCATGGCCTAAGAAGATCTATGAGGGAAAAGAAAAAACCAGAAAGGTATGGGTTTGACACCTCATTAGTAACTAAACATTCTATCTACATAGCACAGGACATAAACCAAGAGGAGCCATCATCATTTGAAGAGGCCAAAGCAAAAACAGAATGGAAGCATGCAATGAAGGAAGAGATTGAAGCACTTGAGGAAAACAACACTTGGGATTTGGTGCCCAAGACTTCATCCATGAAGGTAATAGGCTCAAGATGGGTCTATAAACTCAAGAAGAATTCTGATGGTTCCATTAACAGGTATAAGGCAAGGCTTGTAGCAAAAGGCTTTGCACAAACTCAGGGAATTGATTATGAGGAGACCTTCTCTCCTGTGGCAAAGATGCCTACTATTAGGGTTTTGCTTAGTATTGCCTCTTCCAAGAATTGGAAGATACTTCAACTAGATGTAAAGAATGCATTCTTGAATGGTTGGATAACAGAAGAGGTATATATGGCACAACCACCTGGTTTTGAGAATCAAGTTTATCCTAATTATGTGTGTAAACTTAACAAAGCATTGTATGGTCTCAAGCAAGCTCCAAGAGCTTGGAATTTCAGGCTTGTTTCATTCTTGCAAGACAAAGGCTTTCAACCAAGCAAGGCAGATCCTTCACTCTTTATTTAAAAGAGTAATTCTGAGGTCATCTACCTATGTGTATATGTAGATGATATTATATTGACAGGAAATGATGCAGATGGTATGAAGAAGATCAAAGATCATATGAGAGAAGAGTTCAAGATAAGTGATTTGGGTTCACTTACCTACTTCCTAGGTTTGGAAGTTGTCTACAAAGATCATGGTTTGTTTCTCACTCAAAGAAAGTACATTAAGGACATGTTGGCAAAATTCAAGATGCAAGATTGTAAGATTGCAAGTACTCCAATGGAGGTCAATCACAAATTGAGCTCACATGAAGGTGAACTCATAGAGGACATCACATCATATCAAAGTCTAGTGGGTAGTCTCAACTATGCCACATTGACAAGAGTAGATATATGTTACAGTGTGAGTGTGCTAAGTCAATTTATGCACACACCAAGGAAACCACATATGGATGCTGCCAAAAGGATTCTCAAGTATCTCAAAGGAACCATAAATGAAGGACTTTATTATCCTTATGTATCTGAGTTAGGTTTGAAGCTATTTTCTGATGCAGATTGGGCTGGCTCCAAGGAAGATAGAAGGAGCACTTCAGGTTATCTTACCTTTGCAGGTTCAAAGCTTATTTCATGGTCATCCAAGAAGCAACCCATAGTTGCTCTCTCTTCTACTGAAGCTGAATATAGAGGTCTTGCCATAGCTACACAAGAAGCTATGTGGATGAAGACATTATTCAAAGATCTTGGATTGGAGTTTGGAACTCCAACTATTTTTGGTGACAATATGAGTTCTATTCACTTGGCTGCTAATCCTATTTTTCATGCAAGGACTAAACATATTGAAGTTCATTATCACTATGTACGAGAGACGGTTCTAAGCAAAGAGATTCAAATATCATATGTGTCCACTCATCAACAATGTGCAGATATTCTAACCAAAGCATTGGATCGTACAAAGCTTTGCAAATTCAAGGCTATGATTGGTTTGCAGGTAATCTTGGAAGATTGAAGACCTCAAGCATACTTGGCTTGAGGGGGAGCTGTTGGAGCAACTCTATGACAAGCCTAAGTATTGGCTTGAGTCTCACAAAGTCTTAGAAGAAGCTTTAAAAAGAAGACTATGTAAAGTTCACTTGTGAACTACCTCTTGTAACTTTTGAAGAGTTTACTTAACGTAAAAGTAAGAGAATCTTAAGTGGTTGAGTCCACTTGATCAAGAATGGAAAGAGGAGCCACGAATTCGTGATTTGTGGTAGGTAGAGAATCAAATCAATCATTGATTGATTGGAGAGTGATTGAGGGAAGTTAGCCTCCCAAACTCAACTATAAATAGATGGCAGTTTTAGTCGTGGTTAGAGAGACCTATGTGAAGACCTCCAAGAGCTGAGGTTTATGCCATATCAAGGTGTGATTACAAGGCACACATATGTATCAGTAAGTCATTGTATTGTACAAGCAATATACTTTCATTTTCATGATTATTTGAGTTCATCTTTCCATGTTCTTGTGAAGTGTACTACTCACTGCCATTACTCTCAGTTTTCTCAGTCAGCTTGCAGAGATGTTTTCTCTGAGCTTGGTGCATCATTTTCAGTGATTTAACTTGGTAAAGTTAGCTCTATAAGTCTACTATATGCTCACAAATTTTCATGTCAGTTGGATGTTTCAATCTTCAGTTATGTTCATTTGAAGTCAACAGGGTCTGTTCATCTTCACTTCTCTGTCAGGTACCCGACTTTTTCACTCATCTTGTCAGAGCCATTTCTCAGTGGTTACTTATCTAAATTCAGTGATTTAAAGCTTCTTGGATTCAGTTTACTGTCTAGTATAACCATACAAATTTTCATAATCATTGGATTTCTAAATTTTGAGTTATGTTGATTTTTTTGCTCACTGGTCTATTTCTATAGCAGCCCGTGAAAATCGGGATGATGTCATCACTTGTTAAAACTCATTCTCAGTGTGTGGTTCATTATTTTTAATGAGATTACTCTTGAAAGTTAGCTCTTTAAGTTGCCTAGACTTCCCCAAGAGGAATTGAGCTAATTGCTGCTGTGCTCAGAGAATTATGTAAAACACTGGACAGGTGTATGAACCAAGAATAGCAAGTTTTCACCTCTGAGCTAACTCCAACTTATCTGTTTTGATCTATCTTTTTGAGAGTGATCTTCCAAGGTACATAGGGTGTCTAATACATCCATTGGCAAGCTAAAAGGGCCCACCATATACTCCTAGAGTTCATTTGGTTGGTGTAGATCAAGGATTTTGCAACACCTCTTCATCTTCAAGCACATACCTATCCATCTCTTCACACAAGCCGGGGGAAAAAGACCTCTTAAAGAGGGGAAAAAGTGCCCCGATGGTCCTAGTGTGTTCACACACATCACTACCTAAATATATCAACAATGATAGGCCATTAGTGCCACTTATTTCAGCTAGAGCATTTAGCAAATGGGGATTGGATTTCATTGGACCGATCCATCCTCCTGCAAAACATTCTCATGCTGAATATATACTTGTGGCCACAGATTACCTGACCAAATGGGCAGAGGCTAAGGCTACAAAAGGAAATGATGTTCAAACCACTACAAGATTTCTTTATGAGAATATTATTATTAGATTTGGTTTATCAATTGAATTGATAAGTGATAGGGGGACTCACTTTATAAACCAAATAATTGAAAATATAACTGAGTATTTCATGATTACTCGTAGAAAGTCAGCTCCTTATCATCCACAAGCAAACGGATTAGCAGAAAGCACTAATAAAGTGCTTTGCACTGTTTTGTCAAAATTGGTAAACACAAATAGGAATGATTGGGATTTACAACTTAATCATGTCCTATGGGCTTATAGAGTGGCATACAAAACTGCTATTGGTACAACACCATTTAATTTGGTATATGGACAAAATGCAATATTGCCTTTAGAATTTCTCATACCAACATTGAAGGTGGGGAATCAATACAAGTGGACTGGACATGAATTATATGAAAGGGTAGTGGAATTGCAAAAACTTGGAGCTTCTAGACTTCAAGCAATTATGAGCATTTATGCAGATAAAAGGAGACAAAAAGCATATCATGATGTTCATATTAAAGAAAAGGATTTGCAACTAGGGGATCTAGTTTTGGCATATACCTTGAAAGAACATCATAAAAAATTTCAAAAGAAGGGACATGGACCTTACATTATCAACCAAATCAGTAATAGTGGAGTTGTCCAATTAGCTAATATAGATGGAGAAATCATGCCCAATTTCATAAATGGATGTAGAATAAAAAGGTATGATTTTCCATTAACTACTCTTGAATGGAAAAGAATACAACAAGCTCAAAACAGGAAAAAAGAAGAGGAAAAAATCATGTATGAAGCTCAACAAGAAGCAAAAGAAAGAATAAGAAAGGCTAAGGAGCTTAGAGAAGTTTTCTTATGTGAAACACTGGTGAGGGAGCATTTGCCTATTATAACAATGAATTTTCATAATGAGCAAATCAAGGTTTTGATAGATTCAGGTGCACAAGTTAATTTGATAAGTTCAGTATTGTTGGATAAATTAAAATTCAAGAGGAATAATAGCAAAACATTTATCAAAACACTAGATGGCTAGATAATACAAAGTTTGTCTTCACTATCTATTGAAGTTCAATGAAGAAAATATGAAAATAGACTGTGAAGAATGGCCTGATCATATGATGACTGAGAAAATGATTTTAGGACAACCATGGATGAGGCAAGGTAAAGTAATTTTGGATTTTGAAAGTATGAAGCTTAAATTGACAGTAAATGACAAAAGGTTTTTAATGTTTTTGTTGAGTAATGAAGAACCGAGAATTCAACAGGAAATCTATGACTTAGATTTGGAAAGAGTTACCTTTCCAAAAGAAGATACAAAGGAATCATAGAAAGAACTTCTCCATGACCAAAGCCAATTCAGAGAAAAACAGAAGGAAATTGAAGAAACCAAATTTGCTGAAAAAACAGTTGCAAGGTGGAAAAAAAGAAATAATCAGAAAAATCTAGACATCAAGACAAAATGGATGTGGAAACCAAAGACATCCAAGTAATGTTCATCAAAAGAAGATTGTTCTACTCCAAAGGCAGAATCATCAGGAATCAAGTATTTCTGGGTGAAAAGATCATATCTGCTTCAATGGACAGAAAATAAGGACAAATATATTGAAACACTTCAAAAGCATGAAGAGCCACAAACGAAGGAAAGGGCAATATTGTCATCAGATACACACTTGGGATTCTTACATAAGAACTCAGAATTTCATCAGAATGGATTCACGAGATTCTTGAAATTATTTTCATGTACTTTACCTCATTCTTTTTCTAGGAAAAAGAATAGGAGGGGAAGAGATAAAACAAAAAAAATATTATTAATTTTTTTTTTAAAGTATCAATTATTCTTTTATATATATATGACAAGAGTTACTATTTAATTATTTTTTCTTTGACATTTATTCCTTCTCTTTTTATATATGCTTGATTCTCTTAATTCCATTCATTATTTTCTTTTTTATCAAAGCATTAGATATCTTGCTACACATCTGATGATCACTTTAATTGTGTTACACCTATGATGCAATAAGAAAAATATTATTTATTTTTTGTTTATCAAGTGATCATATTTTTATTTGTAATTGATTAGAGCTGAATATAAAGATTTCATTTTAGTGAACTATAATTTGTGTTTTCCATATTCCCTGTGGGAATCGTGTTTTTCACGATTCTGAGGTGAGAATCGTGTTTTTCACGATTCTGAGCTGAGAATCGTGTTTTTCATGATTCTTTAGTGAGAATCGTGTTTTTCATTATTCTTTAATGGGAATCATGTTTTTCACGATCTTGTGATGGGAATCATGTTTTTCACGATCTTGTGATGGGAATCGTGTTTTTCATGATTCTGTGATGGGAATCGTGTTTTTTCACAATTCTGTGATAGGAATCGTGTTTTTCATGATTCTGTGATGGGAATCGTGTTCTTCACGATTCTGTGATGAGAATCGTGTTTTTTCACGATTTTGTGATGGAAATCGTGTTTTTCACGATTATGTGATGGGAATCATGGTTTTCACGACTCTGTAATGAGAATCATGTTTTTTCACGATTCTGTGATGGGAATCGTGCTTTTCACAATTATGTGATGAGAATCGTGTTTTTTCACAATTTTGTTACTATTTAATTATTTTTTCTTTGATATTTTTTCCTTCTCTTTTTATATATGGTTGATTCTCTTAATTCCATTCATTATTTTCTTATTTATCAAAGCATTAGATATCTTGCTACACATGTGATGACCACTTTAATTGTGTTACACCAGTGACGTAATAAGAAAAATATTATTTATTTTTTATTTTTCTCAAATTTATTTTTTTCTCAAGAAAAATGTTTTCTTTTTTTTATATCTCCTGTAACTTATGTGGTGGGAGTTTTTTCGTGTGATATGTTATATTTCCTTCAGGATGGTGAATACAAAAGAACTACCTATTTATGACTTCAAAGTTGATTCTATAACATTGTCAAGAGGACATTGGTTTTTAGACAGTGAAGCAGTGTGGAAGATGTGGCATTAGAATCTGATGAAGAACAAAATCTTGCGGAAGCTGAACAGATAGCCAAAGAGCTGAGGGAAACAATCAATATCATTGGTCAACATATCTTTACAGTGGGGTTGGAGGTTACAAATATACTATGTTATGCCAAGAATTCTATAAGTTTCAAAGAGTGGCTGCTAATTACAAAAGATGGAAGGCAGTGGGACTACATAAACTGTTGGATGAACCTCTCTTTTTTATAGACTTTGAGAGAGTATCACAAGTCATGTCTAGTCTGTTGGAATTGGGCAAAGGAAATTATGCATACTTCAGATGTTCAGTTAAGGATAAAGAGAACAAAGAAGTACAGATCACCATTAAAGCAAAACACATCAGGGCTGCTCTTCAATTTTATCATATGGGAACAAAATTAGATGGAAGCTTTGTCAAGAAGAATGCAGCAACATATGCTAGATATTCAAAATTCGTGGACTTCAAAGGAAAAGAGAATGAAGAATTTGCCACCAGGATGTTTCTTCAGTAATTTATGTTTTCCAAAATTGCCAAGATATACAATGCCGCATAAACCAGTTACATTGATTATGTTCAAAAATAAAGACAGGACTAAACCATTTGGAGTAATGGATGTAACTCCCTACATTCATGATCAACCAAAGGAAGCAGCAAAACATTGGCAGCAAAGGAAGTTTATGAATGGAGCATAGTTTTTTACAAAAATCATATACCATATTCTAGATATGGAAGATCAGTTGAAGTTGGCTCCAAAAGCTCATTATTTTAGGAGTTTTATAGCAGGAATTAAAAGTCCTTCACAATTAATGTCAATTAGAGAAACAGAAGTCTAAACAAGCATGAGAGGATCAGGAAGGAAAAGGAAAGTTGCTTCAGAAGAAATAATTCCAGTTAAGAAGAGAAGACTGGATCCTAGGAATGTAGTATTGGAACAGGAAGAAGTGACAAAAGAGGAACATGAAGCAGCCTAGAAGGAAGTCCAAGCCTCAAAGGAACCCCATCCACCTCAAACAAGCAAGGAACAACTTTATTCCTATTTGACTCAAGGTAATGATAAGAGGGCAATCTATGAAGCTCAGTATCAAAAAATGTTGGAAAATTATTCATGTAAAGCAATTGATTGGATACAAGAGGAGATGGAACATTATGAAGAATTACATGATCAGATGATGGCTGCAGAAACTGAAGAAGTATTTGTCAAGAAAGAAGTGGAGTTATTAGCTTATTTCAAGGAACTACAAGGACCTCCAGAGACCAGAACTACAGTGGTGATGAAAAGGAAAGTCCAAAAAAAGTCTGCTCAGAAAAAGAAGCCAACCAAGAAGGATAAGGGTAAGGCAATTGAACATGAACAGGTTGAAGAGTCAGTAAAAATATCATCAGAAGAAAAGAATAAAAAAAAATCAATTGAAATAGAAGAACAAAGTGTGGACAAAAAAGGAGTAGCTGCTTCTTCAAAATTCTCATCTGATTCAGAGAGTGATATTGAGAATTTCCTTTTGAAGAGTTTAAACCTCTCAGTACCTAGTACACCAGTTAAAATAGTGCAAGCCTCTCGAAAAATTGAAACACCAGAAGAATTGAGCCAAAAGTCAAAAGGGATACAAATCTGTGAAGAGTCAACAAAACAAATTAGTCCTAGGGAAGAAAAAAGGAGATTGAAAGGTAAAGAAGTAATGATGGAAGAAGTGGATGAAGCAAGGAAAGAACTTAGTAGTGGACTGGTGGACACAGGATTCAAAGCTATATGAACAAAACCCTCACAACAACCTCATTATCAACCATATGAGGAAGCAAGAATTGGAAAGAAAAGCAAAGTTATACAACCAAGTGCATAGTCAAGAGGATAAAGGCCAAGTTGGAGAAAAAGGGGAAGTGTTAGCAAAGACAGACTTCAAGGAGTACAAAGAGGGGAATACAGAAACAGAAGTAAATCAGAGAATAGAGGAGGTAATCTTTGATCTAGGTCATAATAAAGATCCCACACATACAGGTAATCAGGAAAGGGAAGTAGAAACAGATTTTATGGACATAGATGAACAAGAGATGGAAGTAAAAGACCAGCAATTGAATGATCAAATAAGGAATCGAGTGGAGAATGACTCAACCTTAATACAGGAAAACAAAGTCCATGAAGAGGAATTACAAGTTATTCAAGAGAAACAAAAGAAAATTGATGTAAAAGAGGCAGAAATAATGGAAGAAGAAACAGACTATGAGAAGGAAGAGAATCAGGGTAACAGATTATGAGGAAGAGGATGTAGAAAAAGCTGAACTTAAGGAGGAAAAGAAAATAGAAGTAAAGCCAATAGAATTGGAAACTGGTCTTGAAAGGATACCTAAGGACATCAGATCTGCCTGTAAAATCATCATGAGTAACATAGAGCAATTCAGACTTTCTAATAGAAATATGATCATATCAGGGATGGTTACTGAATCAGAATTTGTAAAAGGTATCAGAATTATTACTGAGCAGAAAAAAGAAAACGAGCAGGAGGACCAGATAAGAGTTGTACACGAAAAGAATGAAAGCATGATCAAAAGACTAATTTCACTAGAAGAACAGGAGGTTCAAAGCCAGAACAAATTCAATTTCTTGAGAGCAAATGTACTAAGCAATTGGATCATAGCAATAAAATGGAAATGGAATTGAAGAAAGTGGAAGGAAGATTTAGAACACTCCAGAGCTCATATCAGATAATGGTTAAAGCTAATGGGGACATAAACAGATTATTGATGGAAGCAAGTCACTTGAAAGGAGAGAGTCAGACTGTACAATTAACTCAGGAAGAGAGAGAAAAGTTGAATAAGGAAATTCAGGAATTACAGGAAGAACTGAAAGAAGTCAAGGAAATGGAAAAACAAGCTAGTGTGCATGCTTCTAATGCAATGAGAGGATATAACAAACTACATTTGGATATAGAAAAAGAAAGGAATGAATGGAGATCAGAGGGAGAATCGCTAGTATCTCAGAATCAGGAATTAATGGTGGTGGTTAAAAAGTTACAGAAACATTTGGAATTTCAACAAGGGAAAGTTGAAGAACAAGCAGTGACCACACAAGCAGAGGAACACGAAGGAGGAGAAGATAATAGATTTCAAACTTTTTAATGAACAAGAAGACAAAACTGCTGAGGAATATTCAGATGAATTTGTTCAAATGCTTCTAACAAACAGGGAATCAAGAATGAAGTTCATAAGGAAAATGCATGATGAGTATGAAGATCAAATTGTACATTTTGCTCTAAATAAGGGAGTAAATCCAGATCAACATCATTGGGCAGCTGATGGTTTAGGAATACCATTCTGTATGATTTTGGAAAGTGTCAAGAATTATCAGATTGCAAGAGTGGGACTACCACCAAATAAAGATTTGGAGTATGAAGAAGATATCAATGTCACTAAGGAGTTATTTGAAAAAGCTAACCCTAAATGGAGCATTAGATGGTTGGAAGCAAACAAGGAATGCAAAAAGATCTGGAAAGAGGCACCTTTGCAATTAAAGATAAATCCAGCTTATTGTCCAATAGCCAGAAGAAGAGAGTGGTCAGTATTTTTGGAAAGAAGAAATGCAGGGCAACTTCCAGCAAAATGGTTGAATTTTCCAAAGATAGCAAGACCAAAAGCAAGATCTTGGCCAACCAAGAAGTACATGATTGATACAGTAGAATCTGCCATATCCACATACAAAGATGTAAATGATCCAGCTTGTATTCTATTAGTGAGAATAATGCGACTTGTGGTGGCATGCATAGAAACATTCACAGATACAGAAGTACGGACTCTTAATTATATTGGATTCAATTCATCTACAGATGCTCTACTTTTTTATCTAACCGAAACTCCAGACAGAATTTGTTTAATGGAATACTACAGCAAAATTGTATTTTTGGGAAGTCATTACCTTCAAATCTTTGAAGATGCTTTTGACTATGGATTTTTTGAAAGGGAATCTGAAATTTTTGGAAATCTATCAGTAGTCACTAAATCAAGACTTACTGCATATGAAGCTGCTTATACAAAATATTTGAAGAAAGATGTGATAGACAGACCAGAGGCAGTAGTCCAATGGAGAAAAGCCTTGTTTGAAATGGTGAATAATTTGAATATTACAAAGAGAAAAAGCCATGATTTGTTATCTCAGATCTATCAAAGAAAGAAGAAATAAATGAAGCTCTCATTACTCTTCTGTCAGAATATTTTTTGTCAGGAGCCAAAAAGTGTAGGAGGGGAAGAATGTTAGAGGAAGCATAATTATTTGTAATTTGATAATTTTTGTAGATATATTTATTCAAATGATGTAAAAATTGGGAAGAGTCTTCCTCATGTAAAGTAGGATCATATGTATTTTTCTTAGAATTTTTGGAAGCTCTTTGATAGCATATTTTTATATTAGACGGCAAAGAGGATCAAATTTCAAGTGTGAAAAGGGACACTTGAAAAAGTATAAAAGATAATTTCTTCTCTTTCGAAGAGGTTGGTTGTATTATTTCCATGCTATCCAAGTAATGTGAAGAGCTTTCCTGTAGAAAATTGTGTTTCTACTTCCATGATCTCCTTATTCTTGATTTGTTGAGTCTTCTCATTGTGTGATCCATGGAATTTGTGAACTTTTCTTGTGTATTTCTGAGTGAGATGTATGAAGAGAGATGAATTTTAGTATATTGAGCAAGAAAGTGCAGAAGATCAAAGCTGGAATGAGAAATTCTTAGTTTTTACATAATCGCGATTGTCTCATCTGTGTGATACAGGTACTGTTTTGGAAATTTGACTTCATTTTATTCTACTGTGAAAATGGCACACTTTAGGCACAAAAATCATTGAAAATGTTGCTGTAGAACTCAAGATAATCAAAACCCTAGTTATTTCTCTTATTTTTCATAAATCTCTCAGAAAACAGTCATGTCAAATCTAATTCTTGGATTGCATTAACTAGAAGGGGTTGTGGTCTTTGCATACTTTCCGGATTGACAATTTAAAGATGTGTAGTTGATCTTTTGTGCTATAATGATTGGAGAGGACAAATCCAAAGGTTAACAACAAACACTTGGTCTCTTGAACCCTTGCTCTCAACCTTGGCCTCTAGAACCTTGCCTTTCCGCTTCTTGGCCACTTGCCTACGGACATGCCTTGTTCGCAACCTTGGTCTCTTGAGCCCCTTGTTCTCAACCTCAGTATCTTGAACCTGGTTCTCATCCATTCTAAGTATCTTGGATCCTCGATCTAGTGCTTCCATTGGAGAGTTCGTTCTGAGAGCTTTCCAACGGTATCTTATGTGTCTAAATCTGACCTACGGATTGGGAGATACACTCTAATCTATGTTGGGGTCACCTTTGAAAGCGATGCATGCACCTTCCTTGCCCAAGCCTACTTCCTATGCTCTGATACCAATTGCGAAATTTGAACTCATGAATTATCATCTAGGAGTATGATGGGCTAACTACTTGCCCCAAAAGCCATGACTGAGGATTACTTCCTAATCCTCCCTCTTAGGGTGTGGTTCAATCATCTCTTGCTTGTCATTTCTTGAGTCTAACACATACACACATACATATGCATAAACATATATATATACATACACACATACAGATACATATATATATACACATATATACATACATACATACATACATACATACATACATACATACATACATACATACACACACCCACATATATATATATATATATATATATATATATATATATATATATATATATATATATATATATATATATATATATATATATATATATATATATATAGTAGTGATCCCCCCTTGGGATAAAACAATCCAAGTAACTAGGTACCACTCAAGTAGTGAAAGATCCGCTTAACTGCCTGCCAATGTTTGACACCTATGGAATGCATAAATCTGCTCATTTGTGAGACAACAAACTGAATATCTCGTCGAGTAATGCATAAGTAAATCAAGCATCGAGTAGCGTGCTGATAGAGAACAACATCAAATGCATCTCCAACATCATGAAGACTCAATCATAAACCTATCTCCATAGGATTGGCAATAGGCTTACAATCTTCAAGGCCAAAATAATGTGTCAATATATTTCGTTTGACACAAAGCCATTCCACCATCAACTTGCATAAATTGAATGCCCAAATAATGATGCAAATGCCCCAAATTAGAGATCTCAAATGAGGCACACAAATCAGCCTTAAAATCAACAATATGCTTGTCATGAGGACCAATGAGCAGCATGTCATCAACATACACAACAATGATAAAAGGCACATCATTAGCACGCTTAACATATAAGGTGCTTTCAGTTGGACTATTCTCAAAACCATATGCAATCAAATAGGCATGCGTCTTTCCATACCAAGCACGTTGTGCTTGCTTTAAACCATATAATGCCTTCTTTAACCTGCACACCTGGTTTGAATGCCCTTTCTGCACAAAGCCATGGGGCTAAAAAACATACACTTTTCATGCAAGTCACCATTCAGAGATGTTGTTTTAATGCCCTACTTATGTACATTCCAACCATGATGAGCTGCAAGTGCACAAATGCTACGAACAATAGTCATTCGGCATGTAGGTGCAAAGATCTAATCAAAATTATGGCTGAATGTGAATGTTTTCATTGAGTTTCTCATGGATTTTGTTAGTGAGACATGTGTATTACTGAGTGAATCTTGAAAGGAGATAAGTTTCTTACAATATTGAATGATTATTTGTGGAAGATTACTGCTACTTGTGAATTGTGTCTCACAATCGTAATTTTCACAGAAAATCATGATTTTTGAGGATCATGTTTTTCTCTTCATAAAAACACGATTGTCATTCACAATCCTGATATTTGGGAGTAACCAAAATTACAAAATCATGGTTTTTGTGCAAGCAAAAAAACACGATTTTGTTTGAAAATCGTGATTTTTTTACTAAAATTCATGGTTTTCTCAGAATCGTGTTTTTTTTATCTAAAAAATAAAAACCACAATTTGGAGTAACCCAGGTTGTTTTTTTGGTCTGAAAAAACAAACACGATTTGGAGCAAATAAATTCCTTCCAAAATTGAGGAAAAATCCTCTCATAAAAATATCTCAAAAAATATCATAGAGTCATTTTGTAGGTAATAATAAAATACTTTTGAATCAAAACGTTGCAAAAAGATCCATGCATATGTGGAATGGAGAAACATAACTCGAATATATGCAAACAAATATATAATTAATTAGAATAAGTAAGTACAAAAGAACGTTGAAATATATCGTCTATCTCACTTATGGTTATAAAATGGATGAAGATGGTTGAAGATTGTCGTATGATTTGGGGTCATATTTACTAGTGAAGGTCCACATGTTTTAGAAAGACACGGTTGCAAGATTTCCAACAACTAGGTATGGGCACAAAAGATTATTATATATGGTTACAATATTCATAGATAAGAATCAAAGACTTCAATAGAAAACTAGATTACATGATTAAAATATGAATAGACCACTTATTCGGCATGTTGAGCATTCCCTAATACATGGAAATTTTCAATGTCTCTATCACGAAACACTCCAAATGAGATGTAAATAGGATGGTTGTATAAGTTTTGAGAATCGTAATTTTATGTTGAAGGATGATGATAAATGGTGCTTATATGTGATAAGCAAGGGCTTTAAATTTTACAAAATGGTACTTCGGAATTCTCTTTAAGGGATTCCACATATTTTGAAAAAAAAAAGATGAAATCTCAAGGCCATTGTACTATGCATGCAGTTCATATATGGCTCGCAAGAATCACACAAGATTTGTACCCATGCAACAATAAATGATGCATAAATTAGATGAGGAGATTATAAAAACAAAGCATTGCCCCCTCCTCAAGCGTAAAGTTCGATGGGAATTAGGCCTAGATGAAGGGGTTTCTTTTCTCATGTGGAAGATACAATTTTCTATGAGATGTCAATCTATAATGGGTGCTAGAGGAGTAAGATCATAATATAATGGTGTGAAAATGAGGCAATGTAACATGAGATATATGCCATGAACTTTTTCTCTAAGAAAATTTTCATGAGGCTTTGCAATGATGAACATGTGATGGCAACTCATCATGATGTTGTGGTGTAGGAGCAATAGTTGATGGCAAAGGTGAGCACATTATAGTAGATACATGGTAAAAGAAAGACTCTATGATGCAAAAAAGAATGTTAAGAAGAGAGATAGTATGAGATAAGAAGAGAGATTGTGGATAAGTATTCTTAACCATCATCATTAGTACTTCAACATGGCCAAGAAAACGGTTTATAAACGGAAAAGTGGATAGCATCTTATAAATGGAGAGAAGGAAAATTGGGTCCTCAAGAAACTTGGTTTGGTTATGTCCAACTTAATTATTAAAAACATAATAAAAAAATAATAAAATAAAATCACCCACTCTTGCTTGAAAAAGAGGGGTCGTCTTCAAATACAAAGAGAATGTTACATTTCTACAAAGATGTGTGAACATCATACTTTATCAGTCAAGCTTTGCAAAACTAAGACTTCTTCGGAATTTTTTGGATCCAAAGAGAGTGTTTGTCAAAGGCAAAAGCGACCATGGTTTCATCCAAATGTGATCGTGCTAAATATACTATTAATCATAAATTACATAGAGAGAATATAGATATAAAATTCTTCAATGCAAATTCCATTGTTAAAAACAATTCCTAGCAATGATAAGGCCGATGTTTGATCATAGACATGAAGGAAAAGATGGATGTCACAAGGAAAAAAATGAGTTATGGAGTCAAAGAGTCTTAGGCATGTAGAAGAAATTGGTGTCATAGCTCTTCTTCCAAAGATGGTGAGCAAATAAAGATGATAGACTAGATGCATTTGCAAATTGGAAGATCCCAATCTTGAATAGGATCCCAATAAATTATTCAACGTGTTTAAGAGGGTATGAATGGCTCATATCCTTCAAGTTTGCAAAGAACAATCAAACAAAAAAATATTTCTATCAATGTTGATGAAGGAATCATCAAGGTTACCTGAAGAGAGTTTAGAACATTGAAAACATATCATTATATTTTCAATGGGCTACAATGCTTCTCTAGAGCCTCAAAACAAGTAGTTGAATAGATTCCATAAATATTGGACAACATATAAAAGAAAAGACACTATCGACGAAAAAAAGGCCTTCAAAACCATTATCAACCACTAGAAACAATAGAACATGAAGAGCAATAAGAAACAAACTTCATTTCCTCTAAGATTGATTTTAACCAAGCTTTTGATAGACTAGAATGGTACTAACTATCATAATCTATGTTGGAAGTGGAGCTAAGAAGCCAATATCTATGGTGCAAACTCTTTTAACATATGCCAATGGAATGATAAATGTTAAAATTGACACATCCCCCAATGAACAAGATCAATTTGACAAGGTTGTTGATTGTCCATGTCTTTGCAATAGGTGACGGTCTTGGAAACCTGATTGCAAACAAGATCCATAGATTCAAAAGAAATTGAAGGAATGCAATACCGAATGGTAAAGCATAGTCGAGTTTTGAAGGAGACTAGAACAATTCATATAATTTTGGGTTCTAAGGACATACAAGAGAAAAAGGGTCAAGTTGACAACAATGTTAATCCAAGACCAATTTAGAGAATAAATATGCAATGAGGTTAAAGATGAAAAAATAATTAAACTACTAGAAAATCCCTATGGGGTAAAATGTGTCACTCTAACAAAGATGGGAGTGTGTACCAAATAATGACAATTTTCCAACTTAAGACAACAGGCAACGTGATGGTTATGCCCTTAGTCCTCCACTCATTCTCTTGTCAAAGGCCCCAAGTTGATTGAATGTTGTACAAACTTTTTGTGGGCTAACGTCTTCCAAAAGGTTGTTGGTTGTTGTAAGGTGATTGATGAGCTTTTGAAATAAAAAGGATGCTTTAGTATTCTCTTAAAATAAGTTTAAGATAACTCCTAAAAATTGGCTCCATCCCACATTCAGACTGCATTATGGAGATTGGGAACTTCTAAGGTGTGAGATGACCCCCTAGAAGCAAGAACTCAGATTGCTAGAGATACAAAGACTACATAGGAAGGGGGAGCTCAATCTTACAAAGATCCCAACATTGCATCAAGAGTCCATTCCCTGCTTCAAAATAAAAAGACGTTGAGGCTCTCATGGAACACAAGTGGAAACCGAGGCATGGAGCCTATAAAATCAATAGAAGAAGTATGAAAGCCTATAAAATCAATCTTTGTTTAGGTCGTTCATGGGACAGCGGTGATAACTGAGTCTGCTCATAAAATCAATAGGTGTTGAGGCCATTCACGGGATACAAATAGATGGAAATTGAAATTCTGAGCAGAAACTTGTTAATTGAACTTTTCTACCATGTCAAGGTAGAAAAGTTCAATGAGAAAAACTCATGGTGTGTGTGTGTGTGTGTGTGTGTGTGTGTGTGTGTGTGTGTGTGTGTGTGTGTGTGTGTGTGTGTGTGTGTGTGTGTGTGTGTGTGTGTGTGTGTGTGTGTGTGTGTGTGTGTGTGCCACAATCTTAAAGACAAGCTATGTGATGCTTAACAAAGCTCTGAAATGTGATAAGAAAGGAGGCTCCATGGAAAGTCTGGATGGGAAGGAATTCCACAACATGTGGGGAGAGGAATAGCACTCGCTTGGTAGAGAGCTCCCTATTCATCATCACAAGAAGGCGCCTTCTGTAAAACACCAACTCTTTGTTGATGCATCTGATCTCCGATTTCATTGCCCCTCGGACCTTCAAAGAAAATTTTCAACCGCCACAGATAAAATTCACAAAACATCCCAGCCAAGGTAACCTACTGCAGATAAAAACATGTAGATTACAATAAAACATCCGAAAAAAGCGTGATGTTAGAACCAATAAATTCAATCAAGTCCTAGGAGTCGTCCAGAATTCAGAGCACAGCTCAGTAATTACAAATGATTGTGAAACACCCATAATAATAAAAAAATACACACTTTATAATGGAATTTCACTAGGCATTATTCTCAACCATTAGAAATTGTTGGCACTGTAGCCTGCGGAGCTCCTCTTTCCTGTTCCTTCCGTAGTAAATTTTCTGCCTCTCTCAAGGCCTTCTGTTTCTTCATTTCAGCATCTTGAGCTGTTACCCTTACCTGCACCGCGAACAAATATAATGCTTTTGCTGCCTTCTTTCTGCATGTGAAGATCGAATAGACTATCTCAGAAAAACCCTCCTCCACAATTTTCCATAATAAAACATCTGCCTATGACAACTGTTTTGTTTTCTTTATTTTGGGAAGTTAGGTCTTCAACCTACTCTTCCATTAGATTCAAAATTGAAAGTAAAAACTCTGGACATCAGTCCAGAGCCCAACGTGTTTAACCACTGCACCATGCACCCCTGACAAGACAACTGCTTTTGCAAAGTAAGAACTTCACAAATTAATTTTAAGGGTAATTTCAACCACGTAATGACAAAGCGTTGACCTGCAATCGTGACTAAACATTCTCACTATCATTTCCAACACTCCAAGAGCAGGATACAACAAAATGCATACAGAGTCCTTGGTACAGAGGTTTACAGCAGGCTCTTGGAAATTAAATGCTACCAGTATACAAAAAAATCAAAGGTAGAAAAAAGGGCAAAAAGGTGGGGGCTGGGAAAAGCAATATTAAAAAGGAGAGGTTCAATATCATTTTCTCTATACCTTGCATCAGATGCTTCTGTTGTGGTATGAAAAGCATTTGTGATCACACGTGAAGCAGCCTCCCTGAATGCATCCTCTAGAACTTGCCATTCTGTTCCAATCAGCTGCAATACACAAGCAGCCACATTAGAAGGAAATAGAAGTTCTGCACACAAAATTCATAAATGTGGGCAGTCCAGGTTTGAAGTAATTAGAGGTAAATAAACAGAAATCTAATAGGGAATCCCATACTTACATCTATTAGGATGATGGTAACATAAGACCTGTCATCTTTCTTTTCATGGTTACATAACATTCATCATCTCCCAAAACATTAATATAATCAAGCATTTGATTCATTTAAGTCAATCCAGCAGAGTTAGCAATACTCATAGAAGAAAAGCACATGATTTGAATGTTCGAAAAAAGACAACATTTAAAAGATGAAAAGGCAGCAATGCAGCAGATCATTTAAATAGTGATTCATATCATCTATACAGCCTAAAAGTTTACATCCACCTATGCTATATCTGGAATTGTCTCATCTTTTAATAGCATGATACTAAAAGTAGAATATTAGATTGCATGCTGACAAACATCGGATATTTGCTTTAAAATAAACAAAGGTGTTGAATACAGGTCTAGGGGATCCCTGGACCTTGACAATCTCAAGGCAAGTAACAGAAAGAAAGGGCCACTTCAAGTAGCATGCTAGACTCTAGTTAGAATTCATGTAGCTGAAAACTGGCATTTCAGATTTTTGTACTGATCATCATTTGAAAAGTAGGTGGAAAATAATCAAGGGTATTGATATACAACTCATTCTGTCTCACACTTCTACATCAATTTCTGGAGGAATTTTCCATGAACATTTGACTTAAGCTTCATGCTCATACTTCGAGCTTTTATTCTTCAGCAATCCATCTTTCAAATTCACTCTCACATTACTGGGACAGAAGATTCGTTATCTAATTTTCAATCAAGTTAGTAAAGATGGTGGTGGCAGAAGAGTGACCAACACCCGAATCCGCCATAAGGTGTCTGAGCCACACACACTCAATAGTTGCTGTGAAAGCTTCCTTATACTCAGCCTCACAACTTGAAGTGGCCACAGTAGGCTGCTTCTTGTTCAACCAAGATATACATGAGCTACCAAGCATGAAACAAAAACCACGGGTGGACACACGAGTGTCATAGCAACTAGCTGAATCAAAGTCAGAGTCAGAAAAAGCATGTAAATCTGGCAGTAGTGATCCCCCCTTGGGATAAAACAATCCAAGTAGCTCGTACCACTCAAGTAGCGAAAGATGCACTTAACTACCTGCCAATGCTCGACACCTAGGCAATGCATAAACCTGCTCATCTGTGAGACAGCAAACTGAATATCTGGCCAAGTAATGCATAAGTAAATCAAGCATCCAACAGCCTTTGATAGTGAACAACATCAAATGCATTTCCGGCATCATGAAGACTCAAACCGTAAACCTGTTTCCATAAGAGTGCCAATAGGTTTGTAGTCTTCAAGGCCAAAACGCTACAATAATGTGTCAATATATTTTGTTTGACACAAAGCTAACTTGCATAAACTAAATGCCCAAATAATAATGCAAATGCCCCAAATCTGACATCTCGAATGAGGCATGCAAATCAACCTTAAAATCAGCAATATGCTTCTCATTACGACCAGTGAGCAGCATGTCATCAACATAAACAACAATGATCAGAAGAACATCATTTGCACGCTTAACATTTAAGGTGCTCTCAATTGGAATGTCCTCAAAACCATGTGCAAATCAAGTAGGCATGTATCTTTTCATACCAAGCACGTGGTGCTTGCTTTAAACCATATAATGCTTTCTTCAACCTGCACACTTTGTTTTCATGCCCTTTCTATACAAAACCACGGGGCTGAAAAACATGCACTATTTCATACAAGTCACCATTCACAACTGCACTTTTAATGTCCAACTGATGTACGTTCCAACCATGATGAGCTCCAAGTGCACAGATGCTACAGACATTCGTCATGTAGGTGCAAAGGTCTCATCAAAATCAAAGCCTCTTTCTTGAGCATAACCTTTTGCAACAAGCCTAGCCTTATACCTATCAACTGTTCCATAAGGCTTATGCTTTAGCTTGTATACCCACTTAGTGCCAATGGCCTTCTTGCCAAGAGGCAAGTCACATAAAGGCCAGGTACCATTTTTCATAATAGCATCATATTCTGATTGCATAGCAGCCATCCAATTTTCTGAACTTTGTGCTTCATCAAACGAAACATGCTCATTCTCATCACAAAGACTAGAGCATAGTTAAAAAATCATATGATTTTTTAAAATAAAAATCATGAATGCGAATTAAATCGCAAGTAACAATTTTTATTCAAAAATCGTCGAAAAAAATCAGGGTTTATTGTTGTTGAGCTCGCCAAATGGTCATTTTTTATGATTGCGTGAGAGAGAGAAAGAAAGAAAGAAAGAAAGAAAGTCATATTAACGTCTTCTGGAGGCCAAACTTGGCCTATGAGACAAAAGCCATGTACAAGTGTGGTAACCATGTGTAGAAAATGAAATGAAATAAACACAAAGCTATCAAGGGTTGGTAAAAGGCGGGGGAAGTGGCTCTGACTCAGCAGATAGTGGCCACCTAATACAGGGGGATCCATAATATGAGTGAGCAAAACACCCTAGCTACCGGTGATGGGGAGGTGGGTGTAGTATGTGGTACATCGGAGGTGGTCTGAGTGCCTCCTGAGAGAGAGAGAGAGAGAGAGAGAGAGAGAGAGAGACTCTTGTCACTACATAGTACATATATTCAGCCCCTTGCAATTTTCCCTCTTGAGTCTTGAGCCTTGAGCTTCGTTCTTGAGTGCCATAGAAGTATAGTCCTAAGCCTACACTTTTATCCTTTGAGTTTTATCATCATGGGGAGAACTCCTAACGTTATCCACAACCATGTGAAAGAGCTTGGCAAGAACACATGACAAACCAATCCCATTGATTATACCCCTAGTTCATCGAAAAGGCCCCGCACTAAGAGCATTAGCCGAGGATCCTAGACCCAAGATTCCAGAGAGCAATGAAGTATGAGGGCCAGAATACAAAAACAATCAATGAATGAAGCAACCCGAGAGATAACCAAGCTCTTCATTGAATGTGGTATCCCATTCAATGTGGCAAACACAAACGCATGGAAGAGGGCCATGAAAGCTTTGAGTAGGATTGGTTATCCTTGGGAGGGTCCATCGAGACAAGTCTTACGTACCTCTGCGCTCTCCAAACAAAAGACATTAGTTGAGACAGAAATGTTGTCATTGAGGAGCTCATGGAAAAAGTATGGCTCCTCTATTCTATGTGATGGCTGGTCAGAGATGAAGAAGAGGAATGTTTGCAACATTCTTGTCTCCTCATGCAAGGGCACAATGTTCTTATGTGCCATACCTGCACATGCACCTCACAGTGATTACTCGCAAATTCATATTTTCACCTGTTCAAAAAGCCATTGAGGACGTGGGAAGTGAAAATGTGCTGCAAGTTGTGATCGATAATGGGTCTAACTGTGTGTCCATGGGACCTATGGTTGAGGATATGTATCCCAAAATCAAATGGACACCTTGTGCATCACATAGCTTAGATCTACTCATGGAAGACATAGGGGGAATTCCGTGGGTAAGAACCATCCTAGATAAAGCCAAATTTATAGTGAAGTTTGTCACTAGCCGCCCAAAAGTCCTAAACATTTTCTGTGCTCACTCCTCCTTAGATTTCCAAAAACCTTCTCTCACCTGTTTTTGTTACATGTACATAGTCGTTGATAGAGTCTTGAGAGTGAGGAAGGGTCTTTTATGCAAATGTGTTTCAAAAGAATGGTATCAGTTATCGGAAGTTAGAGCCGAGAATTCTCTCTTCACAAAGTTTTCATCTCTTGTCATGGGAGAGGATGATCTTTGGGTGATGGGAGAGATACTGATAGCTTTCATTCAGCCTATATACAATGTGCTCTGCATTACAGATATAGAGGATAGCACTCTTGGCCTTGTATACGAGTACATCAACCGGATACAAGATTGCATCCAACGAGTCGATGGACTTTCAGAGACAGAGTAAGTTTATTACAATTTGGTACTTATTTATTTTTTGATGTTACATATATCATGATTCATGATTCATATATGATGTATCATGTATCATTGTATGATTATAGTCTAGATAATTACTTACATATGTTTTTAATTCTTTTAATAGAAAGAAGGGTTTATGTGACGCTGTGCAAAGTCAATGGGATTGGCTTCATAAAAAAATCCATGCAATTGCTCATATTCTTCATCCACTGTGGAGAAGTGAGGAGCCATGCATAAACGAGATTCTTGAGGATAGTTGGATTGAGTACATTGCAGGATGGATATGTGGTGATGTAGCCCTCTTGTCTCAGTTGGAGGATGAGAAATTGCAGTTTTGTAGCATGGAGAAATAATTTGGACAACCTACGACACGGCTATGAGAGAATCAACTTTCTACTGTCACAGCTTTCTACTGTCACATGGTGGGAGAAATATGGAGTTAGTACTCCTATATTGGTAAGTGATTTTTTTGGAAATATTTCATTTTATTATCAAAGAATCAAGTTTAAATAATTTAATTATATGCGAATCGAAGAGAAAACTTGCCTTGCGAATACTTTCGCAAGATTGTAGTACTGGACCTGCAGAGAGGAATGGGAGCACATGGGCTCTATTCCATACAAAAAAGAGGAATAGATTGAGCCCAGCGAAACTTGAAAAGTTAGTGTATTTCCATTGCAATCTCAAGTTCCTAGAAACTAAAGGACATAACATTGCTCCTTTACAGGTAAATAAATTTTTTGACATTTAGTCATGAATTTAAAATTTATATTTGTATTTATTATACTCTAATCTATACTTTTGAAATTTCTAAATTACAGGTTAATGTAGATTCTGTTGATATCAGCCTTGTCAAAGATATCCCTCAAATCCCTCGGGAGGAGAGAGGGATCTTTGCCATGCTGTCCGATAGGCATGTGCGTCGGACCCGTAGTCGCACCCAAAGGGATAGATCTCACATAGGTACAAAATTCAAATTATAATATATAGATAAGAATGTTTTTCATTCTACACTCTATTTTCTAAATTCTAATATATTGTTTTATGAAAATATTGTGTTATGTGTAGATGATCCATCATTGCCATCTACAAGTCGACCACGGAAGTATTATTCGAAACGAGATGGACGAGCCCGAGGTCATGGATAGCGTGGTTGATCATCTAGTGTTCGTGATATTAGTGGCCCTAGGACTTCTACAAAGCATGCAGATGATTGGGAGGAGCTATCGGCCTCGTCTTCTAGCGGAGATGATCTTGGCCAGACGCTACAACGATTGCAGCTCAATTTGGACATTCAGAGTCGGATGGTACATCATCATGGGCTAGTACATTTGATGAGGATCCCATAGATGATGACTCCATGGATGACATTGAGGAGTCATGACTCATGATTCATCTTAGATTATCGTCTGTGGTAGTGATCACTCTATGCTTTTTTGTATGACATTTCCACTTGTTCTATGGTTTTTGTGCCACAAGCTATTGACATTCATGTATATCTTTTACTTTTCATCATTCATGTAATGAAATGTCATTGATCACTATCTCATTTATGGTGTAAATTGCAATGTGGATATGATGTTCATGATTTATCATTCATTTAAGTCCTATGATGTATGGCTCATCAATGTAGATTGTAATGATGTAATGGGGAGGGGTTCTAGATTCTAGAGTAGGTATTTTATGTGTTTTTGGAACTAAAATGTATACATGAGTCGATAGGGATTGTGCATACCTCAAATATAAGAAAAAAATAAAAAATCTCTCTTGATGAATAAAAACCTTGATTTTTATTTTTATTTTTAAAAACCTCTACGATTTAAACGATTTAAATCCCGATTTGAATCTACGATTTAAATCTCTACTTTGTACTATGGACTAGAGGTAGCCATAGCATAGCAATCTGATGCAAAAGAAGCACTATGAGAGCCTGAACGAGTACAATCTGACAAAGCTATATCTGATTTGCTATCTCACAAAGTCTGCACCAACCATTTACGCATAGTTTTTGCCGCCTCTATATTAATTCTCTCATTAACAAATGCATGATGTAAATCTGTATCGAAAATGGAATGATCTGCACCATCACATGAAACCTGTAAAGGCTGAGAAATTGCCTCATTTGGACCAGCGCTCGAATGTCCACTTATAAAACAAGCAAGGAAAATGTCATACATACCTTTGGAGCTAACTGATGTCTCCTTAGTACATGAAAGTAATGGCTGAATTCCATCTTCCGCAAAAACAACATCATGGCTAACCAAAATGCGTTTAGTCTCTGGACGATACAAACAATAGCCTTTGCTGCCATAAATGTATCCAACAAGAATACATTTCATTTCTTTATAATCCAATTTCCTGCATTGTTGTTCAAGCACTAATGCATATGCTAGACAACCAAAGACACTCAGGTGATCAACAAATGGCTTGTGACGATGCCAAGCCTCATATGGAGTGATAGATTGCAATGCTTTAGTGAGACACTTGTTAAGTACATATGTTGCACACATAACAGCCTCAAGCCAAAAACTATGTGGTAAAGCCTTACTCTTGACCATACACCTCGCAATCTGCATGGGTGACCTATTCTTCCTTTCAGGAGCTCCATTTTGTTGAGGTGTATACGACACTATACACTGATGTTTTATCCCACGTCAACCAGAAATGCATTAAAGTCCGAAGACATATATTCCCCCCCTCGATCAAAATGGAGGGTGCTTATTTCACATACTGACAGATTTTCAGCCAAAACCAAAAACTGTTTGAAGCACATAAACACTTCGGACTTTGCTTTCAATGGATATACCCATGCATGCCTAGAAAAATCATCAATGAAAGTCATGAAGTAAACATAGTTCCCAAAAGAAGGTGCTTGCATAGGACCACAAACATCATTGTGAACAAGCTCCAATTTGAGTAGCTCATACTGAACCATCTTTTGGGAAGGAGGAATGTTACATTTTGCCCAAATTACAACCTTCACAGACATGTTTACCAAGTGCCTCAAGCTTGGGCAGAGAGAACACCATTTCAAATTTTCGCAGGCGTAGCAAACTAGCAAAATTTAGATGACCAAAGCGTGCATGCAAAGGCTTTGCATATGACATAGCCGACATAGCCTGAGAATCTTGAATTGCACATGTTGAATCATTCACAGATTTTGCATAATCTATGAGCTTTTACAACCCACGACATAAAATGCGAGAAGCAATAATGACATCACCACTTGACAGATCATGAACTCTACATCTATCATCATCAAATTTCACAACCAAACCGATCTTGGTTAATGCTGAAACTGATAACATATTTTTCTTGATCCCTGGCACAAATAAAGCATCTGACAATGTGAAAGAACTACCATCAACAGTAGTCAGAATGATCTTACGAACTCCCATGACCGGATAAGAGTTGTTGGTGCATGTGACAGTATTTCCTCTAGGGACGGGCTCAAGTGAAGTGAAGAAACTGCGCTCCAATGTAATATGTTTGATTACCCTACTATCAAAGTACTAAACATCTGAGTCTATTGAAAACATACCTTGTTCATGAGAAGATGGTTCATAACTACAAACAGTAGTAAATGCCCATTCTTCATTCTGTACAAGATTTGCAGACTCTGATTAGATGTAGAGGCCTCTGCAACAACCATTCCCGCCTCTTTTTTCTTTGCCTCTTTTGTAGTCAGTTTTGGACAACTCTTCATGACATGATCATTCCCTTTACAGTATTTGCAAAACAATTTTTGCTTTTCTATTTTCTTCTCGTCTCTGTCATCCTTCTTTGATTGTGCAAAATTAGCAAATTTTTGCCTACTAAAAGATGAGCTCCATTTACCTTTGCCCTTCTGACTAGCCGGGAAAGCTTGATATGCAACACGCATAATGGACCTTTTTTGCCTAGACTGATCTTCTTGCAACAAAACAGAGACTAACTCCTCAAATGGTAAGGTATTTGGATTGCCTTTCATCATCAATCAAAGAGTAGAAGCAAAAGTCTGATATGAATCTCAAAGAACATTCAGAACAGTCTGCACAAGTGAACTTTCATGCAAGATTTCATAAACTGCTACTTCAAATCTTTTATCTTTGTCAAAAAACTGTCCATAGAATCTCCTTCATTCATGTGCTCACTCTCAAATTGTTTCAGAGGTAAGCAACATGAGCTTCATTCCTTGCCTAGTATAAAGTGGTAAGTGTATCCCAAGCATCCTTTGTTGTTTTGCAGGAGAACGTGAGGAATAACGGCACGTTCGACAGACAAGGCTATCAATGCACGTGCCTAAGCATCTCTGCCATCCCAACGAAGTTGCTCTACAATAGGTGCAGAAGGAACCGCAACACGAACAAGAACCTGAAGAATATCATCATCTTCAATGCCATCTGTATGACCTTCAGTACCTATATTTGTAGGTGTAATAGGATGTTTTTCAACACCCTACACAATATTCCACAGTCCTTTTGCAACCAATACATTACGCATCATATAAGCCCATAATGGGTAATTGGTACCATCCAACTTATCTTCAACGGCCAACATAAGGGATACATCACTACTTTCAGCCATGGCTACTCACTAAAATACCGTGATGCAAAAAAATGATTGTACCTAAAAAAGTTGAACAAAACTACCTTCTCGAGTTCTGCTAAACTTGTAGCAAGTTTCGAAGAGCTTATACTCGTGAACCAAAACATGTATATATCTTTGGCACAAAAAGACGAAGTTGTGTGCACAAGTGCTGCAATAGTGCGTTCAAAAGCCGAAACGAGCTAAGATCGCCCTGAGTATGCTCACCAATTTTTGTGCGATTCTGAGACTGTGACCGGAGGGGTGTTCACGACGCCTTAGATGAAGCAGCGACCTACTTTGATACCAATTGTTGGAGTTTGAGGCCTGCGGAAGCACATGAACAGCACAAGGAAGAAGAAGAAGCTTGGAGTGCAACACACAATACTGAATGTATTACGGAGAGAATGTGAAAAGATAAGTGACCCGTTAGGATTAGAGATGTATATACAAGCAGGGGGAAAAACCTCCTAAAGAGGGGAAAAAGTGCCCCGACGGTCGTGCTATGTTTACACACATCACTACCAAAATATATCAACAGTAATATGTTTATCCACTACCTTGTTCATATATATATATATATATATATATATATATATATATATATATATATATATATATATATATATATATATATATATATATATATATATATATATATATATATATATACACACACAAGAATGAATCACTACCGAAATATATCAACAGTAATATGTTTATCCACTGCCTTGTTCAACGTTGTATATAATATATATATATATATATATATATATATATATATATATATATATATATATATATATATATATATATATATATATATATATATATACACACACACACAAGAATGAATCACTACCGAAATATATCAACAGTAATATGTTTATCCAATGCCTTGTTCAACGTTGTATATAATATATATATATATATATATATATATATATATATATATATATATATATATATATATATATATATATATATATATATATATATATATATATATATATATATATATATATATATATATAAGAATGAATCCACGCAAACCCCAAATTCACCCTCGAATGAAAGTGCAACTATAAACTCATGGTAGTCACCACAAGACTATATAGCAAATCAGCAAGTCAACCACAAGACTATATAGATGGTTGCACCAAGGACTCAATATTGTGCATGCATACCAGCTCAAGAATCCAAGAAAGATGATCCAGTGAAGCTACCCAATCACTACCAAGGCTTTGAAGATGTTTTTCAAAAGAAGAATGCAAATATCCTCCCAGAGCATAAACATTATGATTGCGCCATAGAACTTCAAGAGGGAGCATAACCACCCTTTGGACCAATCTACATACTATCCCCACAGGAGCTTACAAAAATACGCAAGAACATTGATGAGAATCTAGCCAAGGGGTTTATCAAACACTCAAAGTCTCGAGTAGGAGCTCTTATTTTATTTGTGAAGAAGGAGGATGGGACTCTCTGAATGTGTGTAGACTATCGTGGTTCAATAAGTCACTATAAAAAACAGATACCCTCTACCACTTATATCAGAGCCCTTGGAATGCCTTGGAAAAGCAAAGTTCTTCACGAAAATTTCCCTTCAAGGAGCTTACAATCTTGTCAGGTTCAGAGAAGGAGATGAATGGAAGACAACATTTCGAACAAGGTATAGGCATTTTGAATATGTAGTTATGCCATCTTCCAACATATGATGAATGATATTTTTCGAGAGTATTTAGATGATTTTATGGTAATATACCTCAATGATATCTTGATATTCTCCAAAAATCTAGAGGATCATGAATGTCATGTAAAGGTAGTTCTAGAGAAACTAACAGAAAAAGGTTTGTCTGCAAAATTGGAGAAGTGCTCTTTCCTTGAGACAGAAGTGGAGTTTTTAGGGTACATTGTATCAGAGAAAGGAATTTTACGGACCCTAAGAAGATCGAGACAATCCTTAATTGGCAACAACCTTCATGTGTTCGAGATGTACAATGTTTTTTAGGTTTTGACAATTTTTTATAGGATATTCATAAGAAATTACTCCAAGAAAGTGACATCTCTTGCAACGCTTACAAGAAATGCAAAATTCTCATGGATTGACTAAGCAGAAAAAGCCTTCCAAACCTTGAAATTAGCATTCACCATTGCTCCAATTCTAGTTCATCCTCATCCTACCAAGCCTTTCTTCCTAGAGACAGATGCATCGACTTTGCTTTAGGGGCAATTCTATCCCAACATGGAGATAATGGACACCTACATCCAGTTGCATATCACTCCAGGAAATTCTCCCCTCCAGAGATTAATTATGAAATCCATGATAAAGAACTTCTTGCAATAGTGGATGCATTTGATGCTTGGCGTCATCAAATAGGAGCAACCCATAAAGTTATTGTGTATACTGATCATAAGAATTTAGAGCATTTTATTGTTAGGGATAAAGGTCCAAAGGACTCCTTTTGTATATTTTGACCCTTTGATCTGAAAGCTCTCTTCGAGAGCTTTCCAGAAATATTTTTGTTATACTTTTTGGACCCCAAATTGGAGAGTTATAGGCATTTACATTATTTTTATGACTTTCAGTCATTGGCCATGTCTGAACATGCTTAAATGACCTAAAAGCCACTTGTCAATAAGACTTTGTCCCAAATCTCTCATAACTTGACTCGGACCACTGTTGCATACGCAACGCGTTGCGAACGTTCACAACTTTCGCAACGCAACTCCAAGTTGCGTACATGTTCGCAACGTGTTGCTAAAAAATCAAAAAATAGAATCCTTCCCAACAAACCAAAAATGGTCCACAAAGAAGGTTCTTTTATCTTTTAACCATTATGACTTATGAACAATAATGTTGATGAGCTGAATAATCATACAAAAAAGGCCAATGCGTCAACGATCACAAAGAAAAGGAGGGAGACAAAGAGAGTAAACAATGTCCAACTTACCATATGATCATTCCAATATCATGTACCATATGACATCATGCATATATATATATATATATATTATATATATATATATATATGTATCTACTTATGTATGTATGTCTGTATGTACTCTATATATAATGTATGTATGCATATTCCTATTTTCATATATTCACCCAAAAATTTGTTTATTCACTTAGTTTTGTATGTATGTATCTATATATGCATGTATGATGTAATTGCTATAGTTTGTTACTCTATGTTTATTGAAAAACGTGTTTATTTACTTATGTATGTATTTAATATATATGTTTGTATGTTTGTAGTATGTGCCTAGTACCTACTATGTACATAATATGTATGCATGTATGTATATATGTATGCATCTATGTGCTATGTATATATAATATTATGTATATACTATGTAGATATGTATGTAAAAATGTATGTATTACATATGCATGTAGCATATATTTACTACTATGTATGTAATATAATGTAATCTATGCATATATGTATGTATGTATGTACTATGTATATATGTATGTATGTATGTACATGACAAGACAAATTGATGACCTATATATTTGATACGTATATTCTATAAATGTAAACATGTCTTGTTTTCATGCCTTTTTTATGATTCTTAAGCATTTATAGGAGGATATTTATACCTAAGATATCTAGAATTTAAAAAATTTTATAAAATAAAAATTGAAGTGTACGCAACTTGGGGTTCGCAACTTCAACCCATTGCTAACGCGTTAGCAACCCGTTGCCTACGACGTTGCCATCCCGTTGCTAACCACTATGACTAGGACTTCTTCAACTTTAGCTTCTCCATCTTCTTCTCCAAATTTTTGCGTAGGTTTCCCTCTCTACTTTCTCTCTCCTCACGCAACAGCTCACTCCCTTGGCGTTTGGAGCAACCGAGCAAACCACAACTTAGCTCTCTGTGGCCTCTTTCAACTGGTATCAAAGCTTTGAACTGTTCCATCGCGACAAAGTTGCTCCAAGTGCTTTTCTACTTCAACGCATGTTAAGCTGAAGGTTTTTCTTGCATTTGGGAGAATTTCATCACGAAAGACCTTTTTTCGCGATAAAAGTGTTGTTTTTGAAGGATTACTTCAGCCTGCAACAAAGCTGAAGCAAATTTTTGGTTTTTTTGAGAGTTTCATTGCAAAGAATCTCTTCTACTGTTCTTTTTGTATCCCCATAGGTCAGTTTCAGCATCCACATTGCTGATTTTTTCATCTACAGGTCCTTTGTTGCAGAAATTCTCTCTCATTTCAAATGGGAGGACTGTACAAAGATTGAGGAAGTGCTTACTTGCTGGGAACTTATTACAACAAGTCATTTCTTTGATTTTACAGATCATATTACTTCAAAAATTTAGGCTTTTGTGAAAACAAGCACCCATCGACTCTGTCTCGCATCTATGTATGCCTTTTGTGGTTAAAAAACTAAAAATTTGTTGTTTTTGATGCAATTATAGCTTGTTGGAATTTTCTAAAATTTTCTGTAGAAAATTTCAGAAATTGATTTTTGCAAGTTTTGAACCGTTTTTGGGCTTAATTTCTCAGCTATAGTCTCGTAAGGTAATTGTGCACAGGACAACACGTGAATTTGATCTTTTTTAGTGAAATTTTTGAACCTCTCACTGTGCAAACATGGCTTCTACCTCTTCTTATGTCAAAAGCTTCTTTGAGATAAAGAGATTTAAAGGTAGCAGTTTTGATTTGTGGAAAGAAAGAATGTTGGGCATCCTCTTTCTTAAAGATTGTGAAGGGGCTCTTGAAGAATTCAAGCTTGAAAATATGACAGATGCAGCATCGATGAACCTAAACAAAAAGGCCATCACTTACATCAAGATGGCTGTATCAAATGAAATCTTACTGGATTTGAAAGGCCTTACAACTCCTTTTGAGGTATGGGAGAAGCTTAAAGCCACTTATGAAAATACCAGGCATGTAAATCAAGTGCATCTTATGCGTAAGCTAGTGTGTATGCAACTTGATGAGTCAAAAAGTGCGGCTGAGCACTTAGCTTCTTTTACAGGTACTCTTCCACGATTGTAGGACTCCATATTATCTGCATTTGATGATAAGCTTAAGGTCATCTTCTTGTTGATGATCTTACCTGATACATAGGAAACATGGGTTGTTTCACTTTCAAATAGTCCCAATCTTACCTTTGATGGTGTAAGGGGTTCTATTTTGAATGAGGAAAGCTAGTGGAGACGGCACTGGTTCAGCCAATGTGGCTAAAGGAAGAACAGAAAAGAAAAGTGGAAATGTACAAAGGAACAGGAGCAAAAACAAAGGCAAGGCTGAAGTGACTTGTTGCCAATGTGGTAGGAAAGGTCACAAGAAGCCTCATTGCAGATACTACAAAGCTAAACTAGAAAGAAAGAACACACGTGACAGGAAGAAAAAGGACACCAAGAATGAAGCACATGACAATTCAAAGGCAAGGACAAAGAGAAGGCCAATGTGGCCTCTAGTGTCGTCATTGAGGAGCTATCAGATGGAGAAGATATACTTTGTGCTACTAGGGAAGCAGATCATGCCGAAGTTATTGATACTTCCATTAATATTCATGCACAAGATAGGCAAATCACAAAGAGGGATCTGATCGGATCTGGTTCTAGTACAAGGAGATGGATGTGTAAGTATTGTGGTAAATCCTTTAGTACCACAACTACACATCTTATCCGACATGTATCTAGACTAGGAGGATTGGGCATTGTTGGGTGTACACAAGTCCCACAAGAGGTTGCAGAAGTGCGCAAAGAGCATAAGCTTGCTCAAGATACTAAAGGAGCTCTCATCGTGAATTTGTTGTAGCTTTTGAGGATATACTAAGAAGTTGAGGATATAGGACTTAGTGCTAGCACATTGAGAAGTAGGAACTCTTCTCAACGTGATGAAAATGAAGAGTCTATTTCATTGAAAGGACAATCATCTCAAAGATTCAAAGCGTTGCAGTCCTCTATACAATCCTCTTACATATCCAATGGCTTGCAAAAGCAATGCCAAAGAGTAGCTGACATATAGAAATAGAGCGTTGCATGCTTGAGTGCAACATTCCTTTTAATGTTGTTCGCACAAATACATGGAAGAGAATGGTAAAAGCAATAGCTGAAGTAGGCCCTTCTGATGACTTGCATGGGGTTAATTACAAGCAGTTTTGTACCTCTATGCTCATAGAAGAGAAAGAGATAATCGAGAAACTTCTAGAGCCCATTGGATTGGGATGGCAAACATATGGTTGCTCCATTCTATTGGATGGATGGAGTGACATCCGACGTCGCCATATCATGAACATTAGTCTCTAGTTGTTTGGGCACTTTTTTTCTTAATGTCATTGATTGTAGTCATGCGGGCACACGCATCACTGGAGAGTTTATATTTGAGCACATTAAAAGTGCCAATGAGGAAATAGGTGTGCAAAATGTAGTACACCAATAATGCCTCAAATTGTAAGAGAATGGGAGAGATGGTAGAGGCTGAGTTTCCTAGCATTGTGTGGAGTCCATGTGTTGCACATTGTTTAGATTTATTCATTGAGGATATAGGGAAGCTTCCTTGGCTATCTTCTTTGGTCAGTGATGCAAAAAAGGTGATTTCTTTCGTATGTAAGAATCACCAGTTGTGTACCCTATCAGCTATAATCTTTCCTATCTTTTGTTTGCATTTTGTGCTAGGCTTTATTATGACTGAGTTTGGAAGTGATAGAAACTGAGTTCGCAGAGCTTTTTGTGAGTTCGTGCTCATGGTGTGTGTGGATTGTGGGGTGCATGTATGAGCATGTATTCACTCTGAGTTCTATACCTACTATTGGGCATTGATGACGTTAGTGGGGATGCCATAGTATTGAGTCGATACTCTACATAATGGAGCTTATATGCTATAGTCTTTTGATTGACTACCATGAGCTTATAGTTGCACTTTCATTTGAGGGTGAATTTGGGGTTTGCCTGAATTCATTCTGGTATATACGTAAGAATCACCAAGCATTAGCTATTTTTCGGGCTTATAGTAAGAAAGAATTGATTCGTTTGGTAGAGATCCGATTTGGCTATGTCTACCATGTCTTTTCTAGACTACATTTATGCATGGATGCATTAGGCATGACAATTATAGACCCTTGATGGAGGAGAATGGAAAGAGAATGCACAGAGACAGCAAATTATGTGCGGCGCAAGATTTTCAACGTGGATTTTTGAGCAGAGATGGAGCGTATCGTACCTCTCTAGCGACCGATTCATATAGTACTACGATTTGTTAATATGGAGGGATCCACACTTGGCCTCTTATATCATATGTACATACGGATGTGAGAAGCTATTTCATCTGTGATCACTCTATCGACTTTTAGGTATATTTGAAATATTAATTATTAAGTATTACTTAATTTGTAACTACATTAATGATTAATAATTTATTTGTGATTACGTTGATGATTGTATAATGGATTTTTGGTTTTATAATTTTTAAATGTAGACATCGTGATGTGATGGAGTTAGTAGAGTCCCGATGGCAGTTTTTATCACAATCGATTCATAGTTTTGCAACACTTTTACACCCTTACTTTAAGGGTCCACGTTTACGGTCACAACCACAAATGCGACATATGAAGGACTTACACATGGAGCACATTGAGTCATGATCAGCAAGTGGCATTTGATAGTGATTTTTCAGCCTATATGAGCAATGTTGGTATTGCCTATGCTAGATCCACCTCATTGAGGCCAGATGTCACATCTCGACCTCTTGAGTAGTAGAATCATTACTGCTATGGTCATCTTACCATTGCACCATACGCGCTCAGGGTCTTGTTACAGGTATACCGTATATTGAAATTTGGTTTATCATTTGTGAATCGTGATTTGCTACATAAATGATAATTATAATCCAATATTCATGAATAATAAATTTTAATGATCAATGGCAATTGTAGGATTGCTCTTCTAGCCCATGCGAGTGGAATTGGGGTGCATTCTTCTTAGTGAACACCAAGCTCCACAATTGTTTGAGTGTGGAGCAGTTGCATCGTGTGGTCTTTTGTAAGGCCAATTTACGACTTTTACGTACATTACGATCTCTTAAAGGTCCGAGGAAGGCAATAATTTTGATAATTAAAATTTCTGTAATTATTTGCTAACTTATTCTTATGTGATAAATTATAATATTCTTAAAATTTATTGTGTTTTTTTTCATACTTCAATTATTGTTTTAGAGAGCGCTTTCGCATCAGAGGAAAGCATAGAAGCATCCGTTGATGATGAGCACGATCAGATTTACAGGATGCTTCATGCAGAGCTTGAGAGCACTGATAGGAGAGTTACGAGAGCGCGATCCCGTGCTACTGCTAGGTTTCAGAGTGATCCACCAAAGGAGTAAGGTCCATCTACGAGTGTGGCACGGGCTTATACTAGGAGACGCAAGATGCGTCCTCGACATCAAGGCAAGCTCATGGAGTCAGAGGCACAGTTCGAGGATATTGTCGAGGATGCACCAAAGGATCATGGGTTTGCAAAGATGGTTCCTATTGTGGACCCAAAGTATGACGATGAAGGGAATGTCATTCCTAGAGACGATCTTTCTCATTCATCATCATATGAGTCCTTTGGCACAAATGATCTAGAGTAGATAGTAGATATAGACTCGTGAGTCATGCCCACTTGGCACTTGCCACTATGATGTATCTGACATATTGATATCATTGTTCAGTGTTCACATATATGACATTACACATGATGATTTAGACTTTTTAGTAGATGTCTATGATTTATCTTACCATGTATGTACTATGATCATGGATGCCAGATGTATTATGTATCATATTACTTTTTGAATTCATACTTTTTGACATTGGACACTAGATAGTATAAAGGGTTTCTGACTTCATATTTATCATTTACGATTTATCCGAGTTCATAATTTTGAGTTTTCTCCCTCATGCCTTGACTATATTGTGTTTTATCATTTATGTCACATGGTTCAAACTTCATTAATGGATTATGGTTGTGATTTATTTGTAAGTTTTAACTTTTAATATGCATAATATATATGTATATACTATATATTAGATTCTTATGAATTTATATGTATTTGTAACGATGCACCTTACCTTCGTATACCGTGCGGTCCTTGCACCTTACGCGCACCGAACTGAATGCACCGAATGCACCGAATGCACCGACTGCCTTGGCTTGTGGTTCACTTATGTATGCTATGGTTATCACTCGGCAAGACATTGCTCATGCAGTGGGGGTTATTAGCAGGTTCATGGCTAATCCTGGTAGAGCTTATTGGGAGGAAGTCAAATCTATCTTGAGATATTTGAAAGGGACCGATTGGCTATGTATGAACCATAGTGCGACCAAATCGCGATTTTTTGCTCTATATAAAAATCGTTCTGCGATTTAAATCTCTGCCAACGGTTTTTATACCTATTTGAATGATTTTTTTTTTATGAGCAGTTCTTAAAAACATTACCTAGCGCCCAAACTGTTCACATACCGTTTTTTTGAACTTCATGCGTTCTGAGCCTCCAACAGCCGAGAGAGAGAGAGAGAGAGAAAGAAAGAAAGAAAGAAAGAAAGTGTTTTTACGTCTATTAGGAGGCCGAACTCGGCCTATGAGACAAATCGATGTACATGGGTGTATCTTCTGTCAATCAGAAAAGATAAAAGTGCTGAAAAGAAACTGGTTAAGCTGATATAGATCTCCGTAGTGTGCATGTGGGGATACCCATGAAAGTGGTGGGGGGTGTATGGAGTGCGATATCTATGATAGTCTATATGCAAAAGGGTAGTACAACAACCATGAGAATGCATCTAAAACGACTAACTAGCTCCATCCTGTGCTAGTGGGTGGGATGTAATATGTGATACATAGGTGGAGGTGGAGTCAGGGCCACCCTGATGGCTGCAACGGGATCGGCCATCATCTGGGATCGTCTCTCCTCCATGGCGCGATGGTCACAAGCCTGGATCTTCGCAATCTGGTGTCGATGAAGTCTCGGGGCCCCATATCCTATATCACGGGGTCGTCTCCTAGCTCGAGATATCTGAGCCTGCTGAAGAGTCACCCCGCTCGGTATGTGGGCTGAGGGGGGGAGGGCTGCAGCACGTCGTGGAATAAAGAAGTCAGTGAGCTGACTCTGTCTCCCTCCTGTATGGAGTGCTACAGTAGGCTGGAGTAGGGAATCTCTGTGACTCTGTATCTCTAGTAAGAATCGCCCGAGCTGTCGCTGGTCTCTAGAGTCCATGATCTCTCGGAGGGTGGGCTGCCCTGCAAACAGAGTCTCGTATCTGCCTCTGATGCCATCATATGCGCTACATCTGCATACAAAGTGCTCCTCATCCTCCATCTCTACTCTGCATACTCTGCATATCCGCTGCTCTCTGGGAATGTCTGCGGCTCTGCCCGTCTCAATCTCGAGTCGGTGTGATGAGACTCTCAGCTGGCCAATCGCTACCCTCAAGCTATGAGGCATGTGAGTATCCATGTAGCGTGGTCGCTGGATGAAACCGTCAGCTAGTATGTCTATGAACTGGTCTCGATAGTGCGATAGTCTCGATCCCATGTGTGGTGTGTGCCATGTCTGACTAATGTAGAGCTGCCAGAGATCCTGTCTGAGCACAACATTCCTCTCACGACGAGAGCGGTGGATGTGAGGTGAGTCTGGGTCATACTGAAAAGGCGGCAATTTGTCCATATCAAGTCCATGACTATCAAACCAGACTCTAACCTGAGTGTACCAAGCTCTCTCATATCCTAACTCTGATATCTGTATAGATGCCTCAAGAGCTCTGTGTGTGAGTCTATCTGTAGGGAGGTCCCTAATCCTCTGAATAAAGCAGATAGTCTGGAATAGTGCCTCTACTGCCATGGGTGGTGCAGCTAGCTCTGCCCTGATGATGTCATGTGGCACCGACTGTTTCCCACGAAATAATCGCGAGATCATACGTACCTGTGGCCTCTCGATCGCACTCCACTGGGTGACTGTGAGACCTGGGGCCCAAACTGTCGCAGCATACATCATAGCTGGTCTGACCAGTGTGTCAAATAGCCAGCCCTTCGTGCGGGGCTCCTCGAAGTGTGCTTGGTGACATCTCCGCTCTAACATGGCTAAAGCTGCATATCCGCGTGTGAGTCTATCGGTGGCTGCCTGTCACATGCTGAAGGGGCCAGGCAAGCTCGTGAATGTGACTCCGAGATAGACATAGGAAGTGACCACCTCAATCTGTCCACCACCAGCTCTGAATCCTGCTCCATTCCTCACCATGGGGGAGGTGTGGAAGATCATGACCTTGGTCTTGCCAAGGTTTACTGTCAAGCCCCTCTGTGTACAAAACTCATCCAGGGCCTCAAGGTGGCGCTGTAATCCCTCGGGTGACTCTGAAATCAAGACAATGTCATCTGCATATAATAAAATGTGGACATGTGTACCTGCGAGGTCTGCACCCTCTCCTCCAGCTCGGAGAATGTAGTCCTCAATCTCGTCAATGTAGAGACCAAATAGAGTGGGAGAGAGTGGGCAGCCTTGCTTAACACCGATGGTGCTAGCAATGACCTCAGACATACCTCCTGGACACCGTACCCTCCCAGTCACCTGCTCATAGAGTGCATAGATGGCCCAAATCATCCCTGATGGTACTCCCAAGCTCTGGAGGCGTTGGAAGAGCCTCTCTCGCGGCACTGTATCAAAAGCTTTGCGGAAGTCCACAAAGCAGCAATATAGCCTCTTCTTCCGCACCCTTGCCCCATCAATGAGGCAGCGCAGAATGAAGATGTGATCAATAGTAGAGAAAGCTCGTCGAAAACCTGCTTGGCCTCGTGCTCGTAGCCCCTCAGTCTCTGCATATGAACTGAGCTCTGCCTCAAGTATGGCACCGTATAGTTTGGCCATGGTGTGGCCAATCATGATGGTCCTGTAGTTCCCTGGATCCAGGGTGTCGCCAGATTTGTGGATAGGCACAATGGTGTGCCTAGTCCACTCCTCTGGGAAGCCCTCTCCTATAGCCCGGTTGAAGACATGTGCAATCAACGGGGCTATAGTGGAGGCTGCATATATGAGATGCTCGCTCTGCAATCCTGCGTGGTCTATCGAACGTCCATGTCGAAGTCGTCGTATGGCCCTCTCAACCATCTTTGCTGTGAAGAGAGAAGAACTAGTAGGGCGAGGCTCAAGTGGCTGGGGAATGGGAGGCTGCCTAGGTACCTCATATAACCTCTGAGCATAATCATGCCATGTGTGTGGGTCTCCAATAGGTGTGGTCGGGCGTGGCTCTCGTAGGCTGCGCCATGCTGCAGCACTGTCCATACTCATAAAGAGATGGTATAGCTCAAGCTCCTGTGCCCCCTCAAAGGCTCGCCTCTTTCGACGTGTGAGAGTCTTCATCTGTCCCTTGGCCTCTCTCTCTGTGATCTCTCCCAATGCTCGCTGAGCTCGTAGTCGGCGGTAAAGATCTCTACAATCCTCATCATACCAACGATGTTGTGGCATAGTCCCGGGAGGAGGTGTGTGACGAGAATGGATGGTGTGTGGGAAGGAGCTGATGGCTGATGTCTGAAGAACTGATGCTACCTGAGAGGTGAGTAGGGATAGTGGAGTGTCAGGATGAAGTAAGAGAAGACCCTGCTCGACTCGAGCCGCATATATGTGAGCTAGCTCGTGTGTGAAGTGGATGGTGGTGTGTGGGATGCGTGCTGCGGGTATGCGTGTAGGGGTGTCTCCCTTCAGGGAGAGTGCGAGGTATGTGTGATCGGCCCCAATGGGTATGGGTGGGATGGTGAATGAGGTAAGTAGGTGGATGGCCTCTCTGGACCCCATGACGTAATCTACTGTACTTCCCCCGCCATCTGTGACTGAGTGTGGTATGCATGTCAATCCTCCTGAGGTAGGCCACTGAGTCATCCCGTTATAGATAACGAGATTATGTCGAGAGCCTAGTCTGAGTAGGTGAGTGCCATAGTGAGTGTGTGTAGCGTCAGCTGAAGCTCGAGCTGTAGACTCATCCTCTATGGTATGTAGTATCTCCGGGTCTTCTGGGTCAAATATCTCACACTGATCATTGCCTGTCCTGGCATTGAAGTCTCCCATAAGGAAGACTTCCCCTAATGCAGAGTACTCTGTAATCTCTTCTGACAAGCAAGTGTATGGTGAGTCCTCCTCTCGATCTATGATAGCGAAACGCGAGCTAGAAGGAGCAAAGTAGCATAATGCTATGAAGATGATCAGCTCCTGCGAGAGCTGGAGTCGAATCCAAAGATATCTGGCCTGTGAATCACGTGCGACTATCTGTATCCTGCTCTGAAGTCCATCTCTAAAGAGTATGGCTACTCCTCCTGATCCTCGGGTGGTGTGCTGACGTGTACACTCTCTGTATGTGGACTCCCACTGAAAACCGTGGACACGAGGTAGGCCCCGGTCCGGGCTCTCATGTGTCTCTGTGAGCATAATGATGTCTTTGCCTTTGCGCACCTCTTCCAATCTCTCTGGGTGTGTCCATAGATCTCCATTGCAGTTCCAAACTGCAAGGTGTATCTCCTCGAGTGTCTCACAGGCCGCGAATCCCTATGGGATGGCCTTGCCATCAATGATGACACGACCATCTCTGTATGAAGCCTTCTTTCCTTCTTTGCGAGCTTGATGTACTCTCGGCATGCATGCACGACGGTGTGCTACCTGCATGGGTGTGAGATCATCGTCAAGGTAGATGGGGGGGCCATCAAGTGCTCTCAAAATCACCCTCTTGCGTAGGAAAGTAGATCTTATATCTTCGGAAGGGAAGTGTAGAATGAGAGCTCTCTTCTTCGTGGGGTCTCGTCCCGTTCTCCAAGACTTGATGAATGGGGGGGACTCCTCTTTGTAGCCGAGTATCTTGCATAGTGTCTTCCCATCGGACTCGGGGGTAGAGCCTTCTTTTTCTTCAATGCCCGTGATGCGTACATTGAGACGGCGGGCATGTCTCATCTTTTCTTCCTCAATAGTGGTGTGCACGATGAGGGCTTCTTCCTTTTGTGCTTTCTCTTTGGCTTCTTCTTTGATGTTCTTCTTCACTATGTCGATCCACCCTTCTTTGGTAGCTTCTAATTTGTTTTCCATGCTCTCGGTCAAGGATTTGGTGAGTTCTTCTTTGAGAGCTTCTGTCTTGTTCATATTAATCTCTCCTTCTTCGGGTGTAAGAGAGACCATTGAAGCTTTGAGGAGCTCCAATTCCTCTTTCATGTTTGCCCTCTCCTTAGCCCATTCTTCTTTCTCTTTCTGCCATGCTTCCCTCTCCTTATGATATGTTTCTACTTCCTTCTCGAGCTTTGAGAGGCGGCTGATGATGGCCGTGATAGTGGAGTCCACCATCTTCTTGTTTTCTTTGATAGCTATGGTCAGTTTGTCCTCCATTTTTGTCAAATCGTCCTTCTTAGTCGTAGCGCTCATTGCATTCGAAGATGAAAAAATGCTCAGAGTACTGAGCCTAAAGACTTGCGATGAAGACGGGAGCGCGCCCGATGCGCGATGGAGCAAGGGTGGGAGTGGCTAATAACTGTAGGAAACAGTTATTAGTCCGGGGCAGGGACACACTACTTCAGACAGAGAGAGAGAGAGAGAGAGGGATGTGGGGGGGTTTCTTAGGGTTTGGGATTAGGGCTAGTTTTAGGGTTGGGGTTAGGGACACACTACTTCAGAGAGAGAGGGATGTGGGGGGGTTTCTTAGGGTTTGGGATTAGGGCTAGTTTTAGGGTTTAGGGTTTAGAGAGAGAGAGAGAGAGTTAATCTTAGCCTTTAAGCTTTAGGGAAATACAAGTTCAGCCTTGCTTTTAGCACTTGCCACTATCCTTAAGCTTTCCAATAATCCATCTTTCCATCTCTAGTGATTAGACAAATTATAATAGACACTAGTGATTCCATTTTATGCTTGGACCTTGAAAGTTGTCTCTTTATGCTACGTTTATAGTCTGTACATTTACAAGTTACAATTGTATTTATTGATGGAATCATATTTCCTATCACTTCTTTGCATACTTAAAGTTAATACTTATGAATCATGGTGAGTGTTTTACATTTGATACAATTTATGATGTAAAATCATGTGATATATCATATATTATCATTATTCATGCAAATATCTATGTATATCTATAGTTTTTATGAAAAGAATAAAAATCTCTCTTGGTGGATAAAAACCTCGATTTTTATTTTGGGTCTGAACGATTTAAACGATTAAATCTCGATTTAAATCTTGTGATTTAAATCTCTCGGGCCAACTATGGTATGAACATACCCAAATGACCTAAAGGTTACTTAGCAATAAGACGGTAGACCTAGTCCCAAATCTATTGGGACTTCTTCAACTTAAGCTTCTCAATCTTCTTCTCCAAATTTCTACGCAAGTTTCTCTCTCTACTTTCTCTCTCCTCACACAGCAACCAACTCCCTTGGCGTTTGGAACAACCGAGCACACCACAAAGTAGCTCTCTGCGGCCTCTTTCATTTTATGACCACCCACATCCTCAATAGAAGGCAATCTCGATGAAGTAACTTTTATCTAGATTCGACTTTGTCATCATATATCGTCCAGGATGCAAGCAGTGTCAGCCAGTGCCTTGTCGAAAAGATCTTACTTTGCATCAAAGAAAGACGAAGAGGCCTTTGATCAACAAGAGAGCGTTTTACTAAAGCCTAAAGAACTCCAGTTAGCAGCTATCTCTTCAAGTCACCATGAAGATTCAACTTTGACTCATTTGATTCATGAGACACTAGCACATGATGACTTGTTTTGTAATGCCAAGCATAAAATTCGAGAAGGAAAAGTTCAAAAAGTTAATGAGTTCAAAGAAAAGGATGGATTATTATTCTATAAGAATGTGTTGTATGTCCCTCCGAGAAAGCCCAAGATCCAAGCACTTCAACAACGTCATGACAACCTTGCAGCACGACATTTTTGGAGTAAATAAAACAATAGAGCTCATATCAAGGGATTTTTCGTGCCCTCAAATTTGGAAGGAGGTCAAAGAATATATCCGAACTTGTGACACGTGCAATAGATCTAAGGTACCACAACATAAATCTCATGGGCTCTTGCAACCTTTGCCTATTCAAAAAAGGCCATGGGCTTCATTATCTATGGATTTCATCACATATCTGCCAAATTCGGATTAGTACGATGCCATAGTTCAAGTCAAACTGTCTACAGCGAATCATCCACAAATTGATGGACAAATAGAACGGGTGAATCAAGTCCTAGAACAATATCTCCATTGCACCATAAAATATCATCAAAATGATTGATTTGAGCTCTTACCCTTTGCAGAGTTCGCCTATAACAATGGTGTTCATATATCTACCACACAGACTCCTTTCTTTGCAAATTATGGACAACACCCAAGGATGGATATACAACTCTCAAACCATGTCATGAACCCAGCTTCCAGAGATAAGGCCTAATACTTCATGGATATCCACAAAGAACTCAAGGAGGAGATCCATAGAGCTCAAGAACAATATAGTTATATGCTATTCAGCATCGTGTTCAAAATCCATCCTATCATATTGGGGATAAAGTTTGGTTACTCATAAATAATTTGCAGACTTCAAGGCCTTGTGCAAAGCTAGACCATCAGAGATTTGATCCGTTCACAGTCTTGGTAGAGATTAATCCAATCACTTTCAAGCTCAAGTTACCAAGTACTTCACAGTCTTGGTAGAGATTAATCCAATCACTTTCAAGCTCAAGTACCATGAGAATACATCCACACGAATTTCATAAGAAAAATCCAATGAAGTCAAGACCAGAGAACATGATCGTTCCTTGTGGAACTCGTCACTCGATCTGACATCTAGGGTCTTGTTCAAATTGTTGACACCATCAATGATATCATCAGATCGTAACCGCCTTGGATAACTTCTCTTAAACACCTATATAAGGAGGGCTTGGCCACATCCATCCTCAATCTTCCCAATGCTAGTCTTTGGAGCTCAAGGAGTTGTGATCTCTAAGTACTTTCCAAGTTTCTATTCGAGTTCTTGTCTTGTGCCTTATTCTATCCTTGTCTAGTCTAGTATCTTAAACATCCTAGTGTGTCCTGTTGAAGTGTTGCATCATAACGCGTTGCGATGCGTTCGGAACGTTCGCAATGCAACGTCGCAACATTGCGATGTTCGCAATGCAACGTCGCAACATTGCGACGTTCGCAATGCAACGTCGCAACATTGCGACGTTCACAATGCAACGTCGCAACATTGCGACGTTCGCAATGCAACGTCGCAACATTGCGATGTTCGCAACGCGTTGCGAACAAAAACAAAAAAATTTGCCTCAAATGAGGTCGTTTCGCCGAAACGGCCTCATTGAGGCATTTTCATCTGTGCACCCGAGAGCGAATCCCGCAACTATCGGCTGTGGAAGAGAGCAAAACAAAGGCAAGAAGGTACTTTTATTACACACACATCCTCACACACCCCCCTATCTATTGCTTCTTATCCTCTCCAAGCTTTAAGCCTCTCCCATCACCATGCCTAAAGCAAAACAAGCATGTTGGGAATATGTGACAAGCCAAGGAAAGATGGGCTCCGGGGGTAGTGAGAGATGGACTTGCAAGCTTTGTGGCTATAGTGGAGCCAATGGAGCCGATAGTATCAAGGCACACCTTGCAAGATTTAATGGCATAGGAGTTGCACCTTGCAAAGAGCCAATGCCCGAAGCTATAAAGGGAGAGCTAATGGCATGGGTAGCTCAAAAAGCCCAAGGTAGAAGGAATAGTGGAGCCCAATCACAAGCTAGATCATTTGCAAACGGAACACATGGAGCATCTCAAGCTCATGAGGCTTCCATAGACATTGATAAAGAGCATGCGCCACCAAGAAAGAATACAAGAGTAGAGCATGATCCACAAGAGCACCCACTTGGCTCTCTTGGAGGAGCATCTATATGTGCTAGCTTGCAACAACAACGTAAACAAGAAGCCACACAAACCATCATGAAAGCTTTTATACAAAGTGGTTTGCCTTTTAATGTTGCACGGACACCGGCATGGAGAAATGCCATTGAGAAGGTATCACTATTAGGGTTTCGTTGGCAAGGGCCTACCTATGAAGAGTTGAGGACAACGGAGCTCAAAAAAACAAAGGAAGCATTAGAGAGAGAGCTTGAGCCCATGAAAGAGACATAGGCAAAGTATGGATGCACAATCATGTGTGACAGATGGACGAACATATGAAAGAGGAATATGTACAACATTTTGGTGCATTATTGCAAAGGGACCATGTTCCTTCGAGCCATAGATGCATCAGCTGTTGCTGGTACTACAGTCACAGGTGAGTGAACTGATGTTTGAATTTTCAGTTTATATTTGATTGTGCAATGATCAATCATGCATGTGGCATGTGCATGTGCATGTGCATGTGGCATGTGCATGTGCATGTGCATGTGGCATGTGGCATGTGGCATGTGGCATGTGGCATGTGCATGTGCATGTGGATGTGGCATGTGCATGTGCATGTGCAATGTGCATGTGCAATGTGCATGTGCATGTGCATGTGCAATGTGCATGTGCATGTGCATATGCATGTGCAATGTGCATGACACATGTGCATGTGCATGTGCATGTGCATGTGCATGTGGCATGTGGCATGTGCATTGTGCAATGTGCATGTGCATTGTGCATTGTGCAATGTACATGTGCATGTGCATGTGCATTGGCATGTGCATGTGCATGTGCAATGCAATGTGCATGTGCATATGCATATGCATGTGCAATGTGCATGACACATGTGCATGTGCATGTGCAATGTGCATGTGCAATGTTCATGTGGCATGTGCATTGTGCATTGTGCATTGTGCAATGTGCAAGTGCATGTGGCATGTGGATGTGGCATGTGGCATGTGCATGTGCATGTGCAATGTGCAATGTGCAATGTGCAATGTGCATGTGCAATGTGCATGTGCAATGTGCAAAGTGCATGTGCATGTGCAATGTGCATGTGCATATGCATGTGCATGTGCAATGTGCATGACACATGTGCATGTGCATGTGCATGTGCATGTGCATGTGCATGTGCATGTGCATGTGCATGTGCATGTGCATGTGGGATGTGCATGTGCATGTGCATTGTGCATTGTGCAATGTACATGTGCATGTGCATGTGCATGTGCATGTGCATGTGCATGTGCATGTGCATGTGCATGTGCATGTGCATGTGCATGTGCATGTGCATGTGCATGTGCATGTGCATGTGCATGTGCATGTGCATGTGCATGTGCATGTGCATGTGCATGTGCATGTGCATGTGCATGTGCATGTGCATGTGCATGTGCATGTGCATGTGCATGTGCAAGTGCATGTGCATGTGCATGTGCATGTGCATGTGCATGTGCATGTGCATGTGCATGTGCATGTGCATGTGCATGTGCATGTGCATGTGCATGTGCATGTGCATGTGCATGTTGTTGGGAGTGATGGTTGGATGCACTCAGAAGATTGAGTTGGTACTGCTAATCCTGCTTTGCACCAGCCCTCTTTGATCTTTTTCTTTGTTTCTACTCCTTGATGATGCAGCGAAGACTGAGATTTGTGGAAACTGATATAAGACTGTGTTCTAACTTTTCTGGAAAAAATTTCACCGAAATTTCACCAGACCGCCACTGTACTGCCACCGTAATTGTACCGAAATTATACCGGAATGAACTTCAATTCTGTTTATAATTACTTCAAGTGAATATACATGAAGTAAAGAAGTGACACATGAACTCTCTTAACTAACAGGACTTTTTCTGAAGTTTTAAAAAAAAAACTTCTCTAGTTCAGACAGTCTCTTTTCGGTCAGACTTTGTACTGTGTATAGATATCGTTTTCACCGAAAAGATTGATCAACTAAAAGTAGAGATGTTTAGCTATAGAGTAAGCTATCTCTCATAAGAAACTTTGCATTACTCTGCAAGATCTACTTCGTTCTTCTACCGGAAAATTACTCGTTTACCGTAAGAACTGCAACTGTGAGCACTTTGACTGTAATTTCTTGATTTCTTGAAATTGACTGAATCACGTTGCTTCAAACTTTGTATGTTTGTGGTATGCTTTGAGCTGAATCTATCAAGCTTTGAATCACTTGATTTGGTTCAGTAGATCCTGAGATATACTTCTTCAAGGTTAACAGACTTGAAGATAATGACTCAGAGAATCACAGAGTAAATGAATGTAAGTATTTGTATTAGATCATGTAAATGTACATTCCCATTGGCATGACAAACATAGCTCAATGGTACTCAGAGGTGTAGGCTATAGAGTAGACCTCACAACCTCAGTGATTGATACAGTAATACCTTGGGATGAATGAAGAACTCTCCGCGACATTTTTCCTTGTAGCTTTTATAGGAATTGAGTGATGACTTGAATTAGAATTCAAATCAATCTCCTAAAATCTTTCACCTAAAAAATTGATTGAGATATTCTCTCGATCAATCAACCGCCTTTTCACGACTTCCAATTAATTCGGCGTGATTGCATAATGATGCGCCAGGTCATTTATTTTTACAATAGATAAAATGGTAAGAATTCATAGGCATAAGTTCCTATGATCTACGCTTCATGTATAGTCTTCAAAGTAGATATCCAAGCCAAATGTGAAGGCTTGTATTGCACCAACAGCTCCCCCTCAAGCCAAACATTTTGGCTCAAGTTTTCATCTCTAGTCTTCAATTATTTCCTGCAATCCAATCATGGATTTAAATCTGCATAGCTTGCTTCCATCCAGAGCTTTAGTAAGTAAATCTGCACATTGTATATCAGTAGACACATATGATAATTGAATTTCTTTGCTAAGTAACTTTTCCCTCACATAGTGGTAGTGAACCTCTATGTGTTTTGTCCTAGCATGATAAATTGGATTAGCCGCAAGGTGAAGAGAACTTGTGTTATCACCAAATATGATTGGTGGCCTTGTGTATAGGCCCAATTCTGAATATAAAAGCTTTAACCATATGGCTTCTTGAGTTGCATTTGCTAGTCCTCTGTACTCTGCCTCAGTAGATGATAGAGCTACTGTGGGTTGTTTCTTGGATGACCAAGAAATTGGTTTATCACCTGCAAAACATATGTAACCAGATGTACTTCTCCTGTCATCCTTGCAACCTGCCCAATCTGCATCTGAATATACTTTAATATCAATATCTGATGAATATGGAAAGTACAAACCATGGTTCTGAGTTCCCTTTAGATACTTCAAAATCTTCTTTGCTGCTTCTAGGTGAGGTACCCTTGGTTTGTGCATGAATTGGCTAAGCACACTAACACCATATGATATATCAATCCTGGTTAAGGTAGCATAATTTAGACTACCTACCAAACTTTGGTAACCTGTAATATCTTTGAGTTCTTCTCCTTCATGTGCACTGAGTTTGTGGTTGACCTCCATAGGAATGTTTGAGACTTTAGCTTCCTGCAAATTAAACTTCTTGACCATGTCCTGAATGTACTTCTTCTGAGTAATAAAGATACCTGAATTTGTGTAGACCAATTCAAGTCCTAGGAAGTATTTCAATAATCCAAGATCATTGATCTTGAATTCCTTCATCATCTGTCCTTTGATCTGTCTAATTCCCTGAACATCATTTCCTGTAATAATGATGTCATCAACATAGACACATAAATATATTACTTCTGTACTACTCCTCTTTATGAACAGAGAAGTGTCAGCTTACTCATCACAAATCCTTGATCTTGGAGATATGTTGTCAACCTGTAATTCCATGCTCTAGGTGCCTGCTTTAAACCATACAGAGCCTTCTTCAATTTACAAACATGATTTACCTTATTGGGATCTTCATAGCCAGGTGGTTGTGACATGTAGACTTCTTCAGATATCCATCCATTCAAGAATGCATTCTTCACATCCAATTGATACATGTTCCAATTCTTGGATGCAGCTACACTCACCATAACTCTGATAGTTGGCATCTTAGCCACCGGAGAAAATGTCTCCTCATAATCAATGCCTTGGGTTTGTGCAAAACCCTTGGCTACCAACCTAGCTTTATACCTGTTTATTGTACCATCTGAATTCCTTTTGAGTTTGTAGATCCATCTGGATCCTATCACCTTCATGGAGTCCTTCTTGGGTACCAAGTCCCAAGTATCACTCTCCTTGAGAGCCTCCATTTCTTCATCCATTGCTTCCTTCCATTCTGGTTTAGTAATTGCTTCTTCAAATGAACCTGGTTATTCATTCAATAGATCCTTTGCAAGATATACAGAGTGCTTGGTTACAAGTGAAGTATCATACCCATACCTAATAGGTTTCTTCTTTTCTCTTTGAGATCTCCTCATAGCTTGAGTTGAGGATTCTGGATTATCTTCTAGTTGCTTCATCTTCATCTTCCCTTTGGATTTCCAAGCCTTGAATTCTTCAATGTTGATGGTGTCTTCATCATCTGAGCTTGTGTCCTCTTTCTGAATTGGTTCTTGCTTGATAAGCTTGGGAAAATCTTCTTCCATGTCATAAGGTAGGCTAACTTTCCTGCACTCATTTTCATACCATGAATCATTCTCATCAAAGATGACATCTCTGCTTACCTTGAAGCCTTTGTTTGAGGGGTTGTAGAATCTGTATCCCTTCTGATTCAAATCATAACCAATGAAGATACACTTTTCAGCTTTAGGGTCTAGCTTTCCCCTTACCGGTGAGGGAATATGCACATATGCAACACACCCAAAGATTTTGCAATGATCCAGAGATGGTCTCTTACCATGCCAAGCCTCATAGGGTGTCATTCCATCAAGTGTCTTTGATGGCAACCTGTTAATTAAATATGTGGCAGTAGATACACTCTCTGCCCAAAGATAATTTGGCAACTTCTTTTCATTAAGCATAAACCTCGCTGTTTCTACAATGAGTCTATTCCTTCTTTCAGCTACCCCATTTTGTTCAGGTGAGTACCTTGTAGTAATCTCCCTCTTGATGCCTCTTTCCTGCAAGAAATCTTCAAAGTCATTTGAGAAGTATTCTCCTCCTCCATCTGACCTTAGCTTCTTCAAGTTTCTTCCTGTTTGGTTTTCAACCAGTGCAAGATACTTTTTGAAACAATTAAACACTTCATCTTTATGTTTCATGTAGTATAAGACAGTCCACCTGCTATAGTCATCAATAAAGGACACATAGTACCTTGATCCAGATAAGGATGGCTCCTTGCTAGGTCCCCAAACATCTATATGCACTAATTCTAAATAATCTTTATGCATGAAACCTTTCTTGGTATAAGGCAACCTGTGTGACTTACCGAATTGACAAGCCCCACACTTGTATATCATGTGTTGCTTGGATATATTAGGTATCCCAAGCACACATTGATCCCTGCACATTTGCTTTAAGGTTCTTTCACCAATGTGACCTAATCTCTTGTGCCATATTTCCAATTCCGATAGCGTTTGATCCTTATAGTTGTACAAAGCAATGTTTTTGGTGTCTTCAAGCTCAAAAGTAAATAACCTACCTGATTTTTCTCCCTTGGCTATTCTCCTGAATCCATGTCTTGGATCCTCCACATATGCTCCATGTTGTGTGAATCTGACCTGCAAACCTTTTTCCACAATCTGACCTACACTCATTAGGTTCTTGGTGATTGTTGGAACATACAATACTCTGCTTAATAAATTCTGATTACCATCACTTGTTTTGACATTGCCTACTTTAACAACTGAATGTTTAGTGTCGTCACCTGTCTGCACTTGGTGCTTGCCTTTAGGTTCTTCCAAATCAGAAAGTAAGGCAACATTTCCAGCTACATGGTTAGAGCAACCTGAATCAATATAGAATAAGTGATCATCATTGATACCTGACTTAGATGTCATGTTCATGATCAATAGGGAATCATCTTGCTCCTCTGCATAATTGTTGTAGTCTTTCCTATTTCTGTATCCACCTTGATAGTTGCTATTGTGATTGTAGTTGTTGTTATAATTATTGTTGTAGCCATGGTAGCCTTGAGATTGGTTGAATCTGCCTCTGCCTTGAGAGTATCCTCCTCTTTGGTGACCTCTTCCTCTTTGGTTCTTGTAATTTTTGTAGCATTCATCTGTAGTATGGTTAGACAAGCCACAGATATTGCATGGAGAATGGTTGTAGGGTCTCCCCCTACCTTGCTTACTTCCTCTGCCTCTACCTCTTGAAGATCTACCTTTCCCTGCATAGTTTGCTTGGGAGGTAGAGCCTTCTTCATCAACCTTCTTGTTTTTACCCTTGTCTTTAGTCTTCTTATCAGTATATAGGGCAGAGGGATTGTTACCTTTTGATTGCTCTCCATTCTTTGTGATTTTTGCTTCATGTGTAAAGAGTTGTCCAATCAGAGTTGTTAGATCAGGTGCTTGGATGTCCATGTATAAGTCCATTGCTGTAGTAAAGCTCTCCCACTTGTCATCTGCCTTTAGTCCATTGATCACTTGTCTGACTATTTGCTCTTCCTCAATTTCTTCTCCAACACTTGCAAGTTGATCTGCAATGTCCTTGACTTTGGTGACAAAATCTGAGACACATTGTTTTGATTGCTTCCTAAGAGTTGTAAACTCAATCCATAGTTGATTCTTCCTGGCCCTTGTGTTGGAAGAAAAATAATTTGACAAGATTTCCCAAGTCTCTTGGGAAGTCTTACAATTCCTTACATGAGGTAAAAGAAAGTCAGATATAGAGTTTAAGAGATAAGACCTTGCCAAAGCATCTTTTGCACACCATTGGTTGAGTCTCTCATGTTCTTCCTTCGTAGGTAGTCCTCTGGTCTTGAATGAGGGCAATTCCTCATCTCCTGATATGTATCCAAATAAGCTTCTCCCTTGTAGATAGGTCTTCATTCTCAATGACCAAGCCTGATAATTGTTTCTGTCCAATTTGTCAATGAAGGAAGGGAAACCATCACCCATGATTACCTTATTAGCTCTGATACCACTGTTGGGAGTGATGGTTGGATGCACTCAGAAGATTGAGTTGGTACTGCTAATCCTGCTTTGCACCAGCCCTCTTTGATCTTTTTCTTTGTTTCTACTCCTTGATGATGCAGCGAAGACTGAGATTTGTGGAAACTGATATAAGACTGTGTTCTAACTTTTCTGGAAAAAATTTCACCGAAATTTCACCAGACCGCCACTGTACTGCCACCGTAATTGTACCGAAATTATACCGGAATGAACTTCAATTCTGTTTATAATTACTTCAAGTGAATATACATGAAGTAAAGAAGTGACACATGAACTCTCTTAACTAACAGGACTTTTTCTGAAGTTTTAAAAAAAAAACTTCTCTAGTTCAGACAGTCTCTTTTCGGTCAGACTTTGTACTGTGTATAGATATCTTTTTCACCGAAAAGATTGATCAACTAAAAGTAGAGATGTTTAGCTATAGAGTAAGCTATCTCTCATAAGAAACTTTGCATTACTCTGCAAGATCTACTTCGTTCTTCTACCGGAAAATTACTCGTTTACCGTAAGAACTGCAACTGTGAGCACTTTGACTGTAATTTCTTGATTTCTTGAAATTGACTGAATCACGTTGCTTCAAACTTTGTATGTTTGTGGTATGCTTTGAGCTGAATCTATCAAGCTTTGAATCACTTGATTTGGTTCAGTAGATCCTGAGATATACTTCTTCAAGGTTAACAGACTTGAAGATAATGACTCAGAGAATCACAGAGTAAATGAATGTAAGTATTTGTATTAGATCATGTAAATGTACATTCCCATTGGCATGACAAACATAGCTCAATGGTACTCAGAGGTGTAGGCTATAGAGTAGACCTCACAACCTCAGTGATTGATACAGTAATACCTTGGGATGAATGAAGAACTCTCCGCGACATTTTTCCTTGTAGCTTTTATAGGAATTGAGTGATGACTTGAATTAGAATTCAAATCAATCTCCTAAAATCTTTCACCTAAAAAATTGATTGAGATATTCTCTCGATCAATCAACCGCCTTTTCACGACTTCTAATTAATTCGGCGTGATTGCATAATGATGCGCTAGGTCATTTATTTTTACAATAGATAAAATGGTAAGAATTCATAGGCATAAGTTCCTATGATCTACGCTTCATGTATAGTCTTCAAAGTAGATATCCAAGCCAAATGTGAAGGCTTGTATTGCACCAACACATGTGCATGTGCATGTGCATGTGCATGTGCAATGTGGCATGTGGCATGTGCAATGTGCATGTTGAAAGAGGCCGCGGAGAGCTACGTCGTGGTGTGCTCGGTTGCTCCAAACGCCAAGGGAGTGGGCTGCTGCGTGAGGAGAGAGAAAGTAGAGAGAGAAACCTGCGCAGAAATTTGGAGAAGAAGATGGAGAAGCTGAAGTTGAAGAAGTCCCAATCAAGTTATGAGAGATTTGGGACCAAGTCTTATTGATAAGTGACTTTTAGGTCATTTGAACATGTTCACACATGGCCAATGACCAAAAGTCATAAAAATAATGTAAATGCCTATAACTCCCCAATTTGGGGTCCAAAAAATACAACAAAAATATGTCTGGAAAGCTCTCGAAGAGAGCTTTCACATGGAAGGGTCAAAATATACAAAAGGAGAGTCCTTGGGGCCTTTATCCCCAACAACCTCCCACTTAAAGGACCAAGGAGGCTCCTTTAAGCTAAGTAACTCCCACCATCTGTATACATAGCTGATGTTGTGCCTTGGGTAGACACTTCGTGAGAGCATCTGCAGGATTCTGTGAAGTATTGACCTTGATCAAAGTGATCAGGCCATCCTCTAACACCTCTCTGATGAAGTGATATCTCACATCAATATGCTTTGTGCGAGCATGAAACATGGCATTCTTTGCCAAACATATGGCACTCTGGCTATCGCATCCAAGAAGAGGTGCCTTTTCAAGCATCCCAAACTCACTGCAGAGCCGAGCTAACCAAATGGCTTCTTTGGAAGCCTCTGTGGCTGAAATATATTCAGCCTCTGTAGTAGATAGTGCAACTATCCTCTGAAGTCTAGAGCACCATGAAATAGCTCCACCTGCAAGGATGTATACATAGCCACTTGTGGACTTGCGTGTGTCCACATCACCTGCCATGTCTGAATCACAAAATCCTTTTAACTCCAATGGACCCTTTCCATAACATAAGCATTTACTTTTGGTCCCTTTCAAATATCTCAAGATAGATTTGACTGCCTCCCAATGAGCTCTACCAGGATTAGCCATGAACCTGCTAACAACTCCCACTGCATGAGCAATGTCTGGCCGAGTGGCAACCATAGCATACATAAGTGAACCACAAGCTGATGCATATGGAACACTCTTCATGTAACTGGCTGCATCATCATTTTTGGGACAGTCATCCTTGGAAAGCTTAACATGTGGCTGCAATGGCACTCCAAGAGGCTTAGCATCAGCCACATTAAATCTGTCCAGCACTTTTTCAATGTACTTTTCTTGGGATACCTGCAAAGTATGCTGCTGTCTATCCCTTTTTATACGCATACCAAGAATATGCTCAGCTTCCCCAAGGTCTTTCATTGAGAATGCAGAGTTCAGCTGCTGTTTTAGAGCATTCAGAGTGCTCTTTTTCTTGCCAGCCAGCAACATATCATCTACATACAGTACAAGAATAATTGGGCTGCCATCTTCATCCTTTTTCGTGTACAAACAATGATCTGCATGGCTTCTTTTAAACCCATGTTTGAGCATAAATGCATCAAACTTCTTATACCATTGTCTGGGGGCCTGTTTCAGCCCATACAAGCTCCTTTTCAGTTTGCATACCAGATGCTCTTTTCCAGGAATGGCATATCCTTCTGGCTGTTTCATGTACAGCTCTTCATCTAAATCACCATGCAAAAAGGCTGTTTTAACATCCATTTGGAATAATTCCAAATCCAAGGCAGCTGTGAGAGCAAACAACACACGTAAAGTGGTCATTTTCACCACTGGAGAGAACACTTCTTGGAAATCAATGCCCTCTTTTTGGGCATATCCCTTAGCAACCAGCCTTGCCTTATACTTGGGTTTGCCATCAACAGTTTTGATTTTGTACACCCACTTGTTTGGAATGGCTTTCCTTCCTTTGGGTAACTCAACCAAATCCCAAGTATCATTTGCATGCAAGGCCTTTATCTCTTCCTGCATGGCTAACTCCCACTTCTTCTTGTGCTCACATAGCTTTGCCTCTTTATAAGTAAGAGGCTCACCCTCATCTGATAACATAATATAATGTATAGAGGGATCATATCTATTCACTGGCCTCCTAGGACGTATAGATCTTCTTACCCAATGATCCACATTACCAGGCAATGGATCTACATCAGGAGGTACATTAACTTCTTCATTATTAACAGGCTGCTGTACATCATTTCCAGCCCTGTTTTCAGCATGAATAGGTGGCTGCATATGCCCTTAAGGAGCATCATTTTGCTGTCCAGCATCATCTGGCTCAATAACCACGGGCTCATTGTCATTTCCAGCCATATGTGGTGCATCCCGAGGGTCCATATCAGATTTAACTGGTGGCTGTACATGCTGAAATTTGACTCTTTTATGGTCATCTTTAGAGGCACAATTGTTTTTGAGCAGCCTTGCCTCATTAAATACAACATCTCGGCTGCGTATTACCTTCTTGAGTTGAGGTAGCCAAATCCTGTAGCCCATTTCACCTTCATCTCCATAACCCATGAAGATTCCTTTCATGGACTTTGCATCTAACTTGCTTCTCAACTCAGGCCTTATATGCACAAAAGCATCGCAACCAAAGATGCGTAGGTGGTCATATGAAGCTGGTTTGCCAGACCAAACCTCTTCTGGAATGCCACCTTTTAAGGACATATGAAGGGATCGATTGCAAACATGTACTGCAGTTTTCAAAGCCTCTCCCCAAAATCCATGAGGGAGATTAGCTGTGGACAGCATGCATCTCACCCTCTCACATAAAGTCCTATTATACCTTTCAGCCACACCGTTGGAAGAGGGGCTGTATGGGCCTGTTAGCTCCCTCTTAATACCAAGATTTTCACAAAATCTATTGAATTCAGCACTTGTAAACTCACCCCCATTATCTGTACGTAAGCATTTCAGCTTTCTACCTGTTTGAGTGATCACAAATGCATGAAATTTCTTAAATGCAGCAAAGGCTTCATCTTTAGATTTTAACAAATATGCCCAAAGCTTCCTAGAGTAATCATCTACAAAAGAAACAAAGTAAAGAGCACCCCCCATAGATTTTGTGGGCATGCTACAAACATCAGAATGAACAAGATCAAGCACATTAGACTTACGAGAGACACCAGAGTAGTAAGAATTCTTTACTTGCTTACCATATTGGCATTCATTACAAAAATCAAGTTTTGAGCCTTTAGCATCAAACTTGTCCAAATTACATAGTTTATCAAGGCCTTTTTGACTCATGTGACCAAGCCTTTTATGCCATAATTCCATATGTGAATGGATTTCAGCCAAAGCAATAAACTTGCCCAGCAAGGCTTTACCATGCAAGCAATAAAGAGTCCCTTTCTTTGTACCTTTAACAATCAGCCTAGAGCCTTTGATAAGCTTCCATGACCCCTTCTCAAAGAGGGTACTATATCCATGCATATCCATTTGCCCAACAGACAATAAGCTTTTCTTGATGCTTGGTACATACCTTACATCATGCAAAACCAGCTCATTGGTACCATCCACTGTGAGATGCACTGTGCCAATACCTTCAATTGAACAAGCATGGTTATTTCCAAGATATACATGTCCATGGCTGCCTGCATGAAAGGTAGTGAAACACTCCTTAATAGGAGTTACATGAAACGATGCACCTGAATCTACAATCCATGTTTGTGACAAAGCATCATTCACAGTAAGCAAGGCATCAATCAAATCCCTCTTTGTGATCTGCATATCTTGTGCATGAATATTAATAGAAGGATCAATAACTTCAACATGCTCTGCTTCCATAGTAGCACAAAGTATATCTTCTGCATCTGATAGCTCCTCAATGATGACACTAGAGGCCACATTGGCCTTCTCTTTGTCTTTGTCCTTTGAGGTATCATGTGCTTCATTCTTGGTGTCCTTTTTCTTCCTGTCACCTGTGTTCTTCTTTCTTTCTAGTTCAGCTTTATAGAATCTGCAATCAGGCTTCTTGTGACCTTTCCTACCACATTGATAACAAGTCACTTCAGCCTTGCCTTTGCTTTTGCTCCTGTTCCTCTGTACATTTCCACTTTTCTTTTCTGTTCTTCCTCTAGCCACATTGGCTGACCCACTGCCCTCTCCACTAGCTTTCCTCCTGATTTCCTCATTCAAAATAGAACCCCTTACACCATCAAAGGTAAGACTGGGGCTATTCGAAAGTGAAACAACCAATGTTTCCCACGAATCAGGTAAGGTCATCAACAAGAAGATGGCCTTAAGCTTATCATCAAATGGAGGTAATCCAGAGTCCTGCAATTGTGAAAGAGTACCTGTAAACAAAGATAAGTGCTCAGCCGCACTTTTTGACTCATCAAGCTGCATACACACTAGCTTACGCATAAGATGCACTTGATTTACAGGCGTGGTATTTTCATAAGTGGCTTTCAGCTTCTCCCATACCTCAAAAGCAGTTGTAAGGCCTTTCAAATCCACTAAGATTTCATCTGATACAGCCATCTTGATGTAAGTGATGGCGTTCTTGTTTAGGTTCATCCATGCTGCATCTGTCATATCTTCAGGCTTGACTTCCTCAAGAGCCCCTTCACAATCTTTAAGAAAGAGGATGCCCAACATTCTCTCTTTCCACAAATCGAAACCATTACCTTCAAATCTCTTGATCTCAAACAAGCTTTTGACATCAGAGGAGGTAGACGCCATGTTTGCACACTAAGAGCTTCAAAATTTCACCAAAAAGGTAAAATTTCACCTGCTGTCCTGTGCGCAATTACCTTAGGAGACTATAGCTGAGAAATTAAGCCCAAAAACTGTTCAAAACTTGCAAAAAACAATTTCTGAAATTTTCTGCAGAAAATTTCAGAAAATTCCAGCAAGCTGTAATTGCATCAAAAACAACAAATTTGTTGTTTTTCAACCACAAAAGGCATACATAGATGTAAAACCAAGGCAATGGGTGCTTGTTTTCACAAAAGCCCCAATTTTTGCAGCAATATGACCTGTAAAATCAAAGAAATGACCTACTGTAATAAGTTTCAAGCAAGTATGCACAATCTTTGTGCATGTCCTCCCACTTGAAAAATGAGAGAATTTCTGCCACAAAAGACCTGTAGATGAAAAAATCAGCAATGTGGATGCTGAAAAAGACCTGTGGGGATACAAAAAGAAGAATAGAAGAGATTCTTCGCGATGAAACTCTCTAAAAAGCACAAAATTTGCTTCAGCTTTGCTGCGGGCTGAAGTAATCCTCCAAAAACATCCCTTTTATCGCGAAAAAAGAAGGTTTTTCGCGATGAAATTCTCCCAAATGCAATAAAACACCTTAAGCTCAACATAGGCTGAAGTAGAAAAACAGTTTGAGCAACTTTGTCGCGATGGAACAGCTCAAAGCTCTGATACCAGTTGAAAGAGGCCGCGGAGAGCTACGTCGTGGTGTGCTCGGTTGCTCCAAACGCCAAGGGAGTGGGCTTCTGCGTGAGGAGAGAGAAAGTAGAGAGAGAAACCTGCGCAGAAATTTGGAGAAGAAGATGGAGAAGCTGAAGTTGAAGAAGTCCCAATCAAGTTATGAGAGATTTGGGACCAAGTCTTATTGATAAGTGACTTTTAGGTCATTTGGGCATGTTCACACATGGCCAATGACCAAAAGTCATAAAAATAATGTAAATGCCTATAACTCCCCAATTTGGGGTCCAAAAAATACAACAAAAATATGTCTGGAAAGCTCTCGAAGAGAGCTTTCACATGGAAGGGTCAAAATATACAAAAGGAGAGTCCTTGGGGCCTTTATCCCCAACAACCTCCCACTTAAAGGACCAAGGAGGCTCCTTTAAGCTAAGTAACTCCCACCATCTGTATACATAGCTGATGTTGTGCCTTGGGTAGACACTTCGTGAGAGCATCTGCAGGATTCTGTGAAGTATTGACCTTGATCAAAGTGATCAGGCCATCCTCTAACACCTCTCTGATGAAGTGATATCTCACATCAATATGCTTTGTGCGAGCATGAAACATGGCATTCTTTGCCAAACATATGGCACTCTGGCTATCGCATCCAAGAAGAGGTGCCTTTTCAAGCATCCCAAACTCACTGCAGAGCCGAGCTAACCAAATGGCTTCTTTGGAAGCCTCTGTGGCTGAAATATATTCAGCCTCTGTAGTAGATAGTGCAACTATTCTCTGAAGTCTAGAGCACCATGAAATAGCTCCACCTGCAAGGATGTATACATAGCCACTTGTGGACTTGCGTGTGTCCACATCACCTGCCATGTCTGAATCACAAAATCCTTTTAACTCCAATGGACCCTTTCCATAACATAAGCATTTACTTTTGGTCCGTTTCAAATATCTCAAGATAGATTTGACTGTCTCCCAATGAGCTCTACCAGGATTAGCCATGAACCTGCTAACAACTCCCACTGCATGAGCAATGTCTGGCCGAGTGGCAACCATAGCATACATAAGTGAACCACAAGCTGATGCATATGGAACACTCTTCATGTAACTGGCTGCATCATCATTTTTGGGACAGTCATCCTTGGAAAGCTTAACATGTGGCTGCAATGGCACTCCAAGAGGCTTAGCATCAGCCACATTAAATCTGTCCAGCACTTTTTCAATGTACTTTTCTTGGGATACCTGCAAAGTATGCTGCTGTCTATCCCTTTTTATACGCATACCAAGAATATGCTCAGCTTCCCCAAGGTCTTTCATTGAGAATGCAGAGTTCAGCTGCTGTTTTAGAGCATTCAGAGTGCTCTTTTTCTTGCCAGCCAGCAACATATCATCTACATACAGTACAAGAATAATTGGGCTGCCATCTTCATCCTTTTTCGTGTACAAACAATGATCTGCATGGCTTCTTTTAAACCCATGTTTGAGCATAAATGCATCAAACTTCTTATACCATTGTCTGGGGGCCTGTTTCAGCCCATACAAGCTCCTTTTCAGTTTGCATACCAGATGCTCTTTTCCAGGAATGGCATATCCTTCTGGCTGTTTCATGTACAGCTCTTCATCTAAATCACCATGCAAAAAGGCTGTTTTAACATCCATTTGGAATAATTCCAAATCCAAGGCAGCTGTGAGAGCAAACAACACACGTAAAGTGGTCATTTTCACCACTGGAGAGAACACTTCTTGGAAATCAATGCCCTCTTTTTGGGCATATCCCTTAGCAACCAGCCTTGCCTTATACTTGGGTTTGCCATCAACAGTTTTGATTTTGTACACCCACTTGTTTGGAATGGCTTTCCTTCCTTTGGGTAACTCAACCAAATCCCAAGTATCATTTGCATGCAAGGCCTTTATCTCTTCCTGCATGGCTAACTCCCACTTCTTCTTGTGCTCACATAGCTTTGCCTCTTTATAAGTAAGAGGCTCACCCTCATCTGATAACATAATATAATGTATAGAGGGATCATATCTATTCACTGGCCTCCTAGGACGTATAGATCTTCTTACCCAATGATCCACATTACCAGGCAATGGATCTACATCAGGAGGTACATTAACTTCTTCATTATTAACAGGCTGCTGTACATCATTTCCAGCCCTGTTTTCAGCATGAATAGGTGGCTGCATATGCCCTTAAGGAGCATCATTTTGCTGTCCAGCATCATCTGGCTCAATAACCACGGGCTCATTGTCATTTCCAGCCATATGTGGTGCATCCCGAGGGTCCATATCAGATTTAACTGGTGGCTGTACATGCTGAAATTTGACTCTTTTATGGTCATCTTTAGAGGCACAATTGTTTTTGAGCAGCCTTGCCTCATTAAATACAACATCTCGGCTGCGTATTACCTTCTTGAGTTGAGGTAGCCAAATCCTGTAGCCCATTTCACCTTCATCTCCATAACCCATGAAGATTCCTTTCATGGACTTTGCATCTAACTTGCTTCTCAACTCAGGCCTTATATGCACAAAAGCATCGCAACCAAAGATGCGTAGGTGGTCATATGAAGCTGGTTTTTGCCAGACCAAACCTCTTCTGGAATGCCACCTTTTAAGGACATATGAAGGGATCGATTGCAAACATGTACTGCAGTTTTCAAAGCCTCTCCCCAAAATCCATGAGGGAGATTAGCTGTGGACAGCATGCATCTCACCCTCTCACATAAAGTCCTATTATACCTTTCAGCCACACCGTTGGAAGAGGGGCTGTATGGGCCTGTTAGCTCCCTCTTAATACCAAGATTTTCACAAAATCTATTGAATTCAGCACTTGTAAACTCACCCCCATTATCTGTACGTAAGCATTTCAGCTTTCTACCTGTTTGAGTGATCACAAATGCATGAAATTTCTTAAATGCAGCAAAGGCTTCATCTTTAGATTTTAACAAATATGCCCAAAGCTTCCTAGAGTAATCATCTACAAAAGAAACAAAGTAAAGAGCACCCCCCATAGATTTTGTGGGCATGCTACAAACATCAGAATGAACAAGATCAAGCACATTAGACTTACGAGAGACACCAGAGTAGTAAGAATTCTTTACTTGCTTACCATATTGGCATTCATTACAAAAATCAAGTTTTGAGCCTTTAGCATCAAACTTGTCCAAATTACATAGTTTATCAAGGCCTTTTTGACTCATGTGACCAAGCCTTTTATGCCATAATTCCATATGTGAATGGATTTCAGCCAAAGCAATAAACTTGCCCAGCAAGGCTTTACCATGCAAGCAATAAAGAGTCCCTTTCTTTGTACCTTTAACAATCAGCCTAGAGCCTTTGATAAGCTTCCATGACCCCTTCTCAAAGAGGGTACTATATCCATGCATATCCATTTGCCCAACAGACAATAAGCTTTTCTTGATGCTTGGTACATACCTTACATCATGCAAAACCAGCTCATTGGTACCATCCACTGTGAGATGCACTGTGCCAATACCTTCAATTGAACAAGCATGGTTATTTCCAAGATATACATGTCCATGGCTGCCTGCATGAAAGGTAGTGAAACACTCCTTAATAGGAGTTACATGAAACGATGCACCTGAATCTACAATCCATGTTTGTGACAAAGCATCATTCACAGTAAGCAAGGCATCAATCAAATCCCTCTTTGTGATCTGCATATCTTGTGCATGAATATTAATAGAAGGATCAATAACTTCAACATGCTCTGCTTCCATAGTAGCACAAAGTATATCTTCTGCATCTGATAGCTCCTCAATGATGACACTAGAGACCACATTGGCCTTCTCTTTGTCTTTGTCCTTTGAGGTATCATGTGCTTCATTCTTGGTGTCCTTTTTCTTCCTGTCACCTGTGTTCTTCTTTCTTTCTAGTTCAGCTTTATAGAATCTGCAATCAGGCTTCTTGTGACCTTTCCTACCACATTGATAACAAGTCACTTCAGCCTTGCCTTTGCTTTTGCTCCTGTTCCTCTGTACATTTCCACTTTTCTTTTCTGTTCTTCCTCTAGCCACATTGGCTGACCCACTGCCCTCTCCACTAGCTTTCCTCCTGATTTCCTCATTCAAAATAGAACCCCTTACACCATCAAAGGTAAGACTGGGGCTATTCGAAAGTGAAACAACCAATGTTTCCCACGAATCAGGTAAGGTCATCAACAAGAAGATGGCCTTAAGCTTATCATCAAATGGAGGTAATCCAGAGTCCTGCAATTGTGAAAGAGTACCTGTAAACAAAGATAAGTGCTCAGCCGCACTTTTTGACTCATCAAGCTGCATACACACTAGCTTACGCATAAGATGCACTTGATTTACAGGCGTGGTATTTTCATAAGTGGCTTTCAGCTTCTCCCATACCTCAAAAGCAGTTGTAAGGCCTTTCAAATCCACTAAGATTTCATCTGATACAGCCATCTTGATGTAAGTGATGGCGTTCTTGTTTAGGTTCATCCATGCTGCATCTGTCATATCTTCAGGCTTGACTTCCTCAAGAGCCCCTTCACAATCTTTAAGAAAGAGGATGCCCAACATTCTCTCTTTCCACAAATCGAAACCATTACCTTCAAATCTCTTGATCTCAAACAAGCTTTTGACATCAGAGGAGGTAGACGCCATGTTTGCACACTAAGAGCTTCAAAATTTCACCAAAAAGGTAAAATTTCACCTGCTGTCCTGTGCGCAATTACCTTAGGAGACTATAGCTGAGAAATTAAGCCCAAAAACTGTTCAAAACTTGCAAAAAACAATTTCTGAAATTTTCTGCAGAAAATTTCAGAAAATTCCAGCAAGCTGTAATTGCATCAAAAACAACAAATTTGTTGTTTTTCAACCACAAAAGGCATACATAGATGTAAAACCAAGGCAATGGGTGCTTGTTTTCACAAAAGCCCCAATTTTTGCAACAATATGACCTGTAAAATCAAAGAAATGACCTACTGTAATAAGTTTCAAGCAAGTATGCACAATCTTTGTGCATGTCCTCCCACTTGAAAAATGAGAGAATTTCTGCCACAAAAGACCTGTAGATGAAAAAATCAGCAATGTGGATGCTGAAAAAGACCTGTGGGGATACAAAAAGAAGAATAGAAGAGATTCTTCGCGATGAAACTCTCTAAAAAGCACAAAATTTGCTTCAGCTTTGCTGCGGGCTGAAGTAATCCTCCAAAAACATCCCTTTTATCGCGAAAAAAGAAGGTTTTTCGCGATGAAATTCTCCCAAATGCAAGAAAACACCTTAAGCTCAACATAGGCTGAAGTAGAAAAACAGTTTGAGCAACTTTGTCGCGATGGAACAGCTCAAAGCTCTGATACCAGTTGAAAGAGGCCGCGGAGAGCTACGTCGTGGTGTGCTCGGTTGCTCCAAACGCCAAGGGAGTGGGCTTCTGCGTGAGGAGAGAGAAAGTAGAGAGAGAAACCTGCGCAGAAATTTGGAGAAGAAGATGGAGAAGCTGAAGTTGAAGAAGTCCCAATCAAGTTATGAGAGATTTGGGACCAAGTCTTATTGATAAGTGACTTTTAGGTCATTTGAACATGTTCACACATGGCCAATGACCAAAAGTCATAAAAATAATGTAAATGCCTATAACTCCCCAATTTGGGGTCCAAAAAATACAACAAAAATATGTCTGGAAAGCTCTCGAAGAGAGCTTTCACATGGAAGGGTCAAAATATACAAAAGGAGAGTCCTTGGGGCCTTTATCCCCAACAACCTCCCACTTAAAGGACCAAGGAGGCTCCTTTAAGCTAAGTAACTCCCACCATCTGTATACATAGCTGATGTTGTGCCTTGGGTAGACACTTCGTGAGAGCATCTGCAGGATTCTGTGAAGTATTGACCTTGATCAAAGTGATCAGGCCATCCTCTAACACCTCTCTGATGAAGTGATATCTCACATCAATATGCTTTGTGCGAGCATGAAACATGGCATTCTTTGCCAAACATATGGCACTCTGGCTATCGCATCCAAGAAGAGGTGCCTTTTCAAGCATCCCAAACTCACTGCAGAGCCGAGCTAACCAAATGGCTTCTTTGGAAGCCTCTGTGGCTGAAATATATTCAGCCTCTGTAGTAGATAGTGCAACTATCCTCTGAAGTCTAGAGCACCATGAAATAGCTCCACCTGCAAGGATGTATACATAGCCACTTGTGGACTTGCGTGTGTCCACATCACCTGCCATGTCTGAATCACAAAATCCTTTTAACTCCAATGGACCCTTTCCATAACATAAGCATTTACTTTTGGTCCCTTTCAAATATCTCAAGATAGATTTGACTGCCTCCCAATGAGCTCTACCAGGATTAGCCATGAACCTGCTAACAACTCCCACTGCATGAGCAATGTCTGGCCGAGTGGCAACCATAGCATACATAAGTGAACCACAAGCTGATGCATATGGAACACTCTTCATGTAACTGGCTGCATCATCATTTTTGGGACAGTCATCCTTGGAAAGCTTAACATGTGGCTGCAATGGCACTCCAAGAGGCTTAGCATCAGCCACATTAAATCTGTCCAGCACTTTTTCAATGTACTTTTCTTGGGATACCTGCAAAGTATGCTGCTGTCTATCCCTTTTTATACGCATACCAAGAATATGCTCAGCTTCCCCAAGGTCTTTCATTGAGAATGCAGAGTTCAGCTGCTGTTTTAGAGCATTCAGAGTGCTCTTTTTCTTGCCAGCCAGCAGCATATCATCTACATACAGTACAAGAATAATTGGGCTGCCATCTTCATCCTTTTTCGTGTACAAACAATGATCTGCATGGCTTCTTTTAAACCCATGTTTGAGCATAAATGCATCAAACTTCTTATACCATTGTCTGGGGGCCTGTTTCAGCCCATACAAGCTCCTTTTCAGTTTGCATACCAGATGCTCTTTTCCAGGAATGGCATATCCTTCTGGCTGTTTCATGTACAGCTCTTCATCTAAATCACCATGCAAAAAGGCTGTTTTAACATCCATTTGGAATAATTCCAAATCCAAGGCAGCTGTGAGAGCAAACAACACACGTAAAGTGGTCATTTTCACCACTGGAGAGAACACTTCTTGGAAATCAATGCCCTCTTTTTGGGCATATCCCTTAGCAACCAGCCTTGCCTTATACTTGGGTTTGCCATCAACAGTTTTGATTTTGTACACCCACTTGTTTGGAATGGCTTTCCTTCCTTTGGGTAACTCAACCAAATCCCAAGTATCATTTGCATGCAAGGCCTTTATCTCTTCCTGCATGGCTAACTCCCACTTCTTCTTGTGCTCACATAGCTTTGCCTCTTTATAAGTAAGAGGCTAACCCTCATCTGATAACATAATATAATGTATAGAGGGATCATATCTATTCACTGGCCTCCTAGGACGTATAGATCTTCTTACCCAATGATCCACATTACCAGGCAATGGATCTACATCAGGAGGTACATTAACTTCTTCATTATTAACAGGCTGCTGTACATCATTTCCAGCCCTGTTTTCAGCATGAATAGGTGGCTGCATATGCCCTTCAAGAGCATCATTTTGCTGTCCAGCATCATCTGGCTCAATAACCACGGGCTCATTGTCATTTCCAGCCATATGTGGTGCATCCCGAGGGTCCATATCAGATTTAACTGGTGGCTGTACATGCTGAAATTTGACTCTTTTATGGTCATCTTTAGAGGCACAATTGTTTTTGAGCAGCCTTGCCTCATTAAATACAACATCTCGGCTGCGTATTACCTTCTTGAGTTGAGGTAGCCAAATCCTGTAGCCCATTTCACCTTCATCTCCATAACCCATGAAGATTCCTTTCATGGACTTTGCATCTAACTTGCTTCTCAACTCAGGCCTTATATGCACAAAAGCATCGCAACCAAAGATGCGTAGGTGGTCATATGAAGCTGGTTTGCGAGACCAAACCTCTTCTGGAATGCCACCTTTTAAGGACATATGAAGGGATCGATTGCAAACATGAACTGCAGTTTTCAAAGCCTCTCCCCAAAATCCATGAGGGAGATTAGCTGTGGACAGCATGCATCTCACCCTCTCACATAAAGTCCTATTATACCTTTCAGCCACACCGTTGGAAGAGGGGCTGTATGGGCCTGTTAGCTCCCTCTTAATACCAAGATTTTCACAAAATCTATTGAATTCAGCACTTGTAAACTCACCCCCATTATCTGTACGTAAGCATTTCAGCTTTCTACCTGTTTGAGTGATCACAAATGCATGAAATTTCTTAAATGCAGCAAAGGCTTCATCTTTAGATTTTAACAAATATGCCCAAAGCTTCCTAGAGTAATCATCTACAAAAGAAACAAAGTAAAGAGCACCCCCCATAGATTTTGTGGGCATGCTACAAACATCAGAATGAACAAGATCAAGCACATTAGACTTACGAGAGACACCAGAGTAGTAAGAATTCTTTACTTGCTTACCATATTGGCATTCATTACAAAAATCAAGTTTTGAGCCTTTAGCATCAAACTTGTCCAAATTACATAGTTTATCAAGGCCTTTTTGACTCATGTGACCAAGCCTTTTATGCCATAATTCCATATGTGAATGGATTTCAGCCAAAGCAATAAACTTGCCCAGCAAGGCTTTACCATGCAAGCAATAAAGAGTCCCTTTCTTTGTACCTTTAACAATCAGCCTAGAGCCTTTGATAAGCTTCCATGACCCCTTCTCAAAGAGGGTACTATATCCATGCATATCCATTTGCCCAACAGACAATAAGCTTTTCTTGATGCTTGGTACATACCTTACATCATGCAAAACCAGCTCATTGGTACCATCCACTGTGAGATGCACTGTGCCAATACCTTCAATTGAACAAGCATGGTTATTTCCAAGATATACATGTCCATGGCTGCCTGCATGAAAGGTAGTGAAACACTCCTTAATAGGAGTTACATGAAACGATGCACCTGAATCTACAATCCATGTTTGTGACAAAGCATCATTCACAGTAAGCAAGGCATCAATCAAATCCCTCTTTGTGATCTGCATATCTTGTGCATGAATATTAATAGAAGGATCAATAACTTCAACATGCTCTGCTTCCATAGTAGCACAAAGTATATCTTCTGCATCTGATAGCTCCTCAATGATGACACTAGAGACCACATTGGCCTTCTCTTTGTCTTTGTCCTTTGAGGTATCATGTGCTTCATTCTTGGTGTCCTTTTTCTTCCTGTCACCTGTGTTCTTCTTTCTTTCTAGTTCAGCTTTATAGAATCTGCAATCAGGCTTCTTGTGACCTTTCCTACCACATTGATAACAAGTCACTTCAGCCTTGCCTTTGCTTTTGCTCCTGTTCCTCTGTACATTTCCACTTTTCTTTTCTGTTCTTCCTCTAGCCACATTGGCTGACCCACTGCCCTCTCCACTAGCTTTCCTCCTGATTTCCTCATTCAAAATAGAACCCCTTACACCATCAAAGGTAAGACTGGGGCTATTCGAAAGTGAAACAACCAATGTTTCCCACGAATCAGGTAAGGTCATCAACAAGAAGATGGCCTTAAGCTTATCATCAAATGGAGGTAATCCAGAGTCCTGCAATTGTGAAAGAGTACCTGTAAACAAAGATAAGTGCTCAGCCGCACTTTTTGACTCATCAAGCTGCATACACACTAGCTTACGCATAAGATGCACTTGATTTACAGGCGTGGTATTTTCATAAGTGGCTTTCAGCTTCTCCCATACCTCAAAAGCAGTTGTAAGGCCTTTCAAATCCACTAAGATTTCATCTGATACAGCCATCTTGATGTAAGTGATGGCGTTCTTGTTTAGGTTCATCCATGCTGCATCTGTCATATCTTCAGGCTTGACTTCCTCAAGAGCCCCTTCACAATCTTTAAGAAAGAGGATGCCCAACATTCTCTCTTTCCACAAATCGAAACCATTACCTTCAAATCTCTTGATCTCAAACAAGCTTTTGACATCAGAGGAGGTAGACGCCATGTTTGCACACTAAGAGCTTCAAAATTTCACCAAAAAGGTAAAATTTCACCTGCTGTCCTGTGCGCAATTACCTTAGGAGACTATAGCTGAGAAATTAAGCCCAAAAACTGTTCAAAACTTGCAAAAAACAATTTCTGAAATTTTCTGCAGAAAATTTCAGAAAATTCCAGCAAGCTGTAATTGCATCAAAAACAACAAATTTGTTGTTTTTCAACCACAAAAGGCATACATAGATGTAAAACCAAGGCAATGGGTGCTTGTTTTCACAAAAGCCCCAATTTTTGCAACAATATGACCTGTAAAATCAAAGAAATGACCTACTGTAATAAGTTTCAAGCAAGTATGCACAATTTTGTGCATGTCCTCCCACTTGAAAAATGAGAGAATTTCTGCCACAAAAGACCTGTAGATGAAAAAATCAGCAATGTGGATGCTGAAAAAGACCTGTGGGGATACAAAAAGAAGAATAGAAGAGATTCTTCGCGATGAAACTCTCTAAAAAGCACAAAATTTGCTTCAGCTTTGCTGCGGGCTGAAGTAATCCTCCAAAAACATCCCTTTTATCGCGAAAAAAGAAGGTTTTTCGCGATGAAATTCTCCCAAATGCAAGAAAACACCTTAAGCTCAACATAGGCTGAAGTAGAAAAACAGTTTGAGCAACTTTGTCGCGATGGAACAGCTCAAAGCTCTGATACCAGTTGAAAGAGGCCGCGGAGAGCTACGTCGTGGTGTGCTCGGTTGCTCCAAACGCCAAGGGAGTGGGCTGCTGCGTGAGGAGAGAGAAAGTAGAGAGAGAAACCTGCGCAGAAATTTGGAGAAGAAGATGGAGAAGCTGAAGTTGAAGAAGTCCCAATCAAGTTATGAGAGATTTGGGACCAAGTCTTATTGATAAGTGACTTTTAGGTCATTTGGGCATGTTCACACATGGCCAATGACCAAAAGTCATAAAAATAATGTAAATGCCTATAACTCCCCAATTTGGGGTCCAAAAAATACAACAAAAATATGTCTGGAAAGCTCTCGAAGAGAGCTTTCACATGGAAGGGTCAAAATATACAAAAGGAGAGTCCTTGGGGCCTTTATCCCCAACAACCTCCCACTTAAAGGACCAAGGAGGCTCCTTTAAGCTAAGTAACTCCCACCATCTGTATACATAGCTGATGTTGTGCCTTGGGTAGACACTTCGTGAGAGCATCTGCAGGATTCTGTGAAGTATTGACCTTGATCAAAGTGATCAGGCCATCCTCTAACACCTCTCTGATGAAGTGATATCTCACATCAATATGCTTTGTGCGAGCATGAAACATGGCATTCTTTGCCAAACATATGGCACTCTGGCTATCGCATCCAAGAAGAGGTGCCTTTTCAAGCATCCCAAACTCACTGCAGAGCCGAGCTAACCAAATGGCTTCTTTGGAAGCCTCTGTGGCTGAAATATATTCAGCCTCTGTAGTAGATAGTATGTATGGACCTTCTGATGTGGAGATACATGGGAAGTTGGAGCTTCAACTTACCTAGTTTCAGAATAATGAGAGACTTTTTGGTAGAGACACGGCAGGCGTGAGAAGCATGCAGTTGATGCCTGTGACATGGTGGGAGAGATACGGTGTTGGTACACCTTAGCTAGTAAGTCATTCCAATTTCCCCTTGAGTCTTTCAATAATAAGTTATAACTTAGTCTCATGAGTCGTTCCTCTTGAGTCTTTAATTTTTAATGAACTCTTTCTTTTTTATCTTGCAGAGAAAGTTAGCCATCCGCATACTTTCACAAGATTGTAGTGTCAGTCCATGTGAAAGGAGTTGGAGTACATGGACCCTCTTGCATACAAAGAAGAGGAATAGACTATCTACATTGCAGTTGGAGAGGCTTGTCTATTGCCACTGCAACTTGCGTTTATTGGAGCATGGTGGCCACTCAACAGAGGTGCAGCAGATGAACGTCGATGAGTTTGATATAGAGAGGGTCCATGATATACCTAACATTTCGACACAGGACCTTGATCTATATGACATGCTCTATCAAGAGTTGACCGTGCCACAACATGATACGAGGGCATCTCGAACTCGTTCTAGTCATAGAACACCTAGTGTACCAGGTCCATCTACTAGTAGGATGGAGGCATCTACTAGTCAAGCACCACATGATGATGATGATGATGATGATGATGATGATGATGATGATGATGGTGATAGTTATTAGTGACTTAGAGGATTTTGAGGATTGACGACTGATCATGTGACATGTCATATGTATTATGATAATATGACTTATGATTTACTTGATATTGATTGATAATTGTATTATTGACAGTTTATTGTTTGACTATTTAGTGGTATCTGTTATATTCCAGAGATATAGATGCTTGGAGGAACGAGATGTTCCTTGCTCAGGGGATAGCCAAGGCCAAAAGCCAGAGAGTTCATACGAGGTGCCTACTCATGATGGGCAGATGAGTAGAGGGACCTTAGAGAGAACTCTAGATGGTGACTAGGCAAGGGCTATAAATAGGCTGGGAGGTGAGTCCCAGGCATGTCATTCTCCACTTCTCACAAGAAACACTTCAGGAACACTTCATGATTTCATTTATTATTATTCATGGTTGTGAGTACTCACCGAGTTATTCTTATCATTTTTTGAGAGAAGTGTTCGACTTTAATCTCATACACGCATCTATGTGGAGTATAAAGTTGGTGGTATGGGACATCAAACTTTGTATTCTACCTAGGTGTAGGACAGATGGTATGGGAGAGAAGTTTCTGAGATTGTATTTTGATATGATTTGGAGTTCATTTATATGATCTTCTGGTATCATCTTATTATTAGACAACAGAGGGACAGTTGAGACAGTCACTCTGTATGTGATCGCAAACAAGGCAAGTCCGCAGGCTAGTAGCCTAGAAGCAGAAAGGCAAGGTTTGCACATAAGAACTATGAATAAGCAATTGCATTGAGAAGAAATTTATAGAGTACGTACTACTTTATTTGATATGCCTGAGAATAGGCCATGGTTCATACATAGTGTGTATGAGGTGAGCTAGATGCTTAGCCTATTGGGCTATGAGTATGCACACATCTACTTACTATTTTTCAGTGTATTTAGTGGACTCATATTATGGTCCTCATTATATCTGGGAGTGCCAGATTATTACAGTAGTTTGCTTGAGACACCTCATTCCTAGTTAGGAATGATTTGATCATAGTGATGATCAGATGGTGGTCAGAGATAAAGCAAGTTTCATCCACTTGGAACATCTTGCATGTTATTATTGAGAAGGTGGTGGTAGTTCCACTAGTTGCTACACTTTCATAGCACATCTTCACTTGGCATGATGGACTTAGTTCTAGGGAGTGGATTTGGATTTACTTTGTATGAGAGATGTTTTGATCCATAGTTTGGGATTATTATATATGATAGATCGAGATTTGGATCCATAGTTTGGATGTGATTGATTGAGATCTTAGTCCATAGTTTGGATGTGACTAATTGAGATCTTCGTCCATAGTTTGGATGTGACAGATTGAGATCTTGGTCCATAGTTTGGATCATTGACATATTGATATCCTGGTCTATAGTATGGTTGATAGATTGTCATCTTGGATTCATAGTTTGGATCATGCTGAGACTTTCTTGAGTTTCATTTTCATTACAGTAGGTAAATCAAGTAGATTTACTCGAGCTTAGAGATAGTAAATCAAGCAGATTTACTTGAGTTTAGAGACTAAACACTATTTGGAAAAGATTTCCATTTATCTTTAGTATTTTTTCCATAGAGATTGGGACATAATCACATTGTTTTGGATTAGCATAATAGTTTTCATTACTCTAGTGGAGTAAGTGATTTTGCATCATTGTACCATATGACAAGCTGTCAGTGGGTAGTTTATGGAGATAAAGGCAAGCTGCCTAGGTCTCTACATGTGACAAACTGTCACAAGTTAGTGGTCAAGGTCTAGGCATAGGGAGTCCGAGGATATTCCGAGTACTTATGTTGCGCACATATGGACTCATTAAGCCTGAGAGGGATTCCTAGAGTATGCCCAAGGCAAGGACTACTATTGATTGGTGGAAATGCTAGATATAAAGCACAGAGGCTAGTTGTCTACTTTTTGAGCATCTAGTATTTGAGACACCTACCACACTCTACTTTTATTATTTGGAATCACAGATTTTGATTTCCAGCTTACAGCTCCTTCTATATCATTGAGGACAATGATCTTTAGAAGGAGGAGAGAGTGTTATATTCCAAAGATGTACATGCTTGGAGGAACGAGATGTTCCTTGCTTGGGGGATAGCCAAGGCCAAAAGCCAGAGAGTTCATACGAGGTGCCTACTCATGATGGCCAGATGAGTGGAGGGACCTTAGAGAGAACTCTAGATGGTGACTAGGCAAGGGCTATAAATAGGCTGGGAGGTGAGTCCCAGGCATGTCATTCTCCACTTCTCACGGTATCATGGATGATGGTATGATCATTGATGTATATGTATTATCGACATTGGATTCTGATATCACTTATGAGTTATGACAGTCACCAGTGTCATAATTTTGAGATGAGGTTGACTTTTTGAAATGTTTTTATCATAATTCTTTGAAGTTTGTTTTACCAATGTTACTTGTAAGTTGTATATATATATATATATATATATATATATATATATATATATATATATATATATATATATATATATATATATATATATATATATATATATATATATATCTATATATATATATATATATATATAAATATAAATAAATAAATATATATATATATATATATATATATATATATATATATATATATATATATATATATATATATATATATATATATATATATATATATATATATATATATATATATATATATATATATTTATGTATTTGTCTGATGTCATATGACATGCTTTGAAGTTTGATTCTTGAAATAATGCAATTGCCTAGTGCCAAGTTCCAACATGAACATTGCTAAGTACTAAGTAGTTACTAGTAAGTTGCTTGAATGTGCATTGTGAATTTGAATTTTAGAATGAGTCATGATAATGATTATTTGTGACATCATACATGTGCAATGTGCATCTTCCATCACTGCATTGTGAACAGGGATTCGGGAATTTGGAATGAATCATAAATATTCAATACATATTACATAAATTAACATAATACATACTACATAATACATATTATATATATTAT